>JAECWN010000052.1:0-147327 GCA_018150725.1 Drosophila quadrilineata
TTAAAACATTTGCAACTTTGAGAAGCCATAACTTAGCTAAAAATCAACCGATTTTCAAAATTTATGCATTTCTGTCAATAGTATTGATCATATTTTTATTGTACATCAAAAAATTGTTCAAATTGTCAGTTCTAAAATTTAACCCTTTTTTTTAAAAAATTTTCAAATTTTTTTCTACAAAAATGTCAAAAAGTGAAAATTTTAAAATCGGAATTTTTGTGCCCAATCGATTTCTGGTATTAAAATGAGTATAAAAAAACTTTACCACACTTGATTTTGACCCATATTTTAGAAAATATGACCACAATAGTGATAAATGGTCAAAATCATCGTTTTGAACAAATATTGATATCTTCCTCATCTCCGAGCAACCATAACTTTCCACAACTTAGCCGATTTTCCTCACTTAAGCATTTCTGGATACGGCTTTTATTATACTTTAAATCGGTATATAAGGTTTATTACATGTTTTGAAAAATATGGCAAAGAAAGTGATAAATTGAAAAAACGTGTTTTTGGTTTAAAAAATTAAAACATTTGCAACTTTGAGAAGCCATAACTTAGCTAAAAATCAACCGATTTTCAAAATTTTTGCATTTCTGTCAATGGTATTTATCATATTTTGAATCTACGTCAAAAAAATTAAAATACGTTCAGTTTTAATTTTTGACCCATTTTTTGACAAATTTTGCAAATTTACTACTAGCAAAAATGTCAAAAAAGTGAAAATTTTAAAATCGGAATTTTTGTGCCCAATCGATTTCTGGTATTAAAATGAGTATAAAAAAACTTTACCACACTTGATTTTGACCCATATTTTAGAAAATATGACCACAATAGTGATAAATGGTCAAAATCATCGTTTTGAACAAATATTGATATCTTCCTCATCTCCGAGGAACCATAACTTTTCCACAACTTAGCCGATTTTCCTCATTTATGCATTTCTGGATACGGCTTTTATTATACTTTAAATCGGTATATAAGGTGTATTAAATGTTTTGAAAAATATGGCAAAGAAAGTGATAAATTGAAAAAAACGTGTTTTTGGTTTAAAAAATTAAAACATTTGCAACTTTGAGAAGCCATAACTTAGCTAAAAATCAACCGATTTTCAAAATTTATGCATTTCTGTCAATAGTATTGATCATATTTTTTATTGTACATCAAAAAATTGTTCAAATTGTCAGTTCTAAAATTTGACCCATTTTTTGACCATTTTTGCACATTAACTCCTACCAAAAATGCCAAAAAAATGAAAATTTTAAAATCGGAATTTTTTGTGCCCAATCGATATCTGGTATTAAAATGAGTATAAAAAAACTTTACCACACTTGATTTTGACCCATATTTTAGAAAATATGACCACAATAGTGATAAATGGTCAAAATCATCGTTTTGAACAAATATTGATATCTTCCTCATCTCCAAGCAACCATAACTTTTCCACAACTTAGCCGATTTTCCTCATTTATGCATTTCTGGATACGGCTTTTATTATACTTTAAATCGGTATATAAGGTTTATTACATGTTTTGAAAAATATGGCAAGGAAAGTGATAAATTGAAACAAACGTGTTTTTGGTTTAAAAAATTGAGACATTTGCAACTTTGAGAAGCCATAACTTAGCTAAAAATCAACCGATTTTCAAAATTTTTGCATTTCTGTCAATGGTATTTATCATATTTTGAATCTACGTCAAAAAAATTAAAATACTTTCAGTTTTAATTTTTGACCCATTTTTTGACAAATTTTGCACATTAACTCCTACCAAAAATGCCAAAAAAGTGAAAATTTTAAAATCGGAATTTTTTGTGCCCAATCGATTTCTGGTATTAAAATGAGTATAAAAAAACTTTACCACACTTGATTTTGACCCATATTTTAGAAAATATGACCACAATAGTGATAAATGGTCAAAATCATCGTTTTGAACAAATATTGATATCTTCCTCATCTCCGAGCAACCATAACTTTTCCACAACTTAGCCGATTTTCCTCATTTATGCATTTCTGGATACGGCTTTTATTATACTTTAAATCGGTATATAAGGTTTATTAAATGTTTTGAAAAATATGGCAAGGAAAGTGAAAAATTGAAAAAACGTATAATTTGGTTTAAAAAATTAAAACATTTGCAACTTTGAGAAGCCATAACTTAGCTAAAAATCAACCGATTTTCAAAATTTATGCATTTCTGTCAATAGTATTGATCATATTTTTATTGTACATCAAAAAATTGTTCAAATTGTCAGTTCTAAAATTTGACCCATTTTTTGACAAATTTTGCAAATTTACTACTAGCAAAAATGTCAAAAAAGTGAAAATTTTAAAATCGGAATTTTTGTGCCCAATCGATTTCTGGTATTAAAATGAGTATAAAAAAACTTTACCACACTTGATTTTGACCCATATTTTAGAAAATATGACCACAATAGTGATAAATGGTCAAAATCATCGTTTTGAACAAATATTGATATCTTCCTCATCTCCGAGCAACCATAACTTTCCACAACTTAGCCGATTTTCCTCACTTAAGCATTTCTGGATACGGCTTTTATTATACTTTAAATCGGTATATAAGGTTTATTACATGTTTTGAAAAATATGGCAAAGAAAGTGATAAATTGAAAAAAACGTGTTTTTGGTTTAAAAAATTAAAACATTTGCAACTTTGAGAAGCCATAACTTAGCTAAAAATCAACCGATTTTCAAAATTTTTGCATTTCTGTCAATGGTATTTATCATATTTTGAATTTACGTCAAAAAAATGAAAATACTTTCAGTTTTAATTTTTGACCCATTTTTTGACAAATTTTGCAAATTTACTACTAGCAAAAATGTCAAAAAAGTGAAAATTTTAAAATCGGAATTTTTTGTGCCCAATCGATTTCTGGTATTAAAATGAGTATAAAAAAACTTTACCACACTTGATTTTGACCCATATTTTAGAAAATATGACCACAATAGTGATAAATGGTCAAAATCATCGTTTTGAACAAATATTGATATCTTCCTCATCTCCGAGGAACCATAACTTTTCCACAACTTAGCCGATTTTCCTCATTTATGCATTTCTGGATACGGCTTTTATTATACTTTAAATCGGTATATAAGGTGTATTAAATGTTTTGAAAAATATGGCAAAGAAAGTGATAAATTGAAAAAAACGTGTTTTTGGTTTAAAAAATTAAAACATTTGCAACTTTGAGAAGCCATAACTTAGCTAAAAATCAACCGATTTTCAAAATTTATGCATTTCTGTCAATAGTATTGATCATATTTTTATTGTACATCAAAAAATTGTTCAAATTGTCAGTTCTAAAATTTGACCCATTTTTTGACCATTTTTGCACATTAACTCCTACCAAAAATGCCAAAAAAATGAAAATTTTAAAATCGGAATTTTTTGTGCCCAATCGATATCTGGTATTAAAATGAGTATAAAAAAACTTTACCACACTTGATTTTGACCCATATTTTAGAAAATATGACCACAATAGTGAGAAATGGTCAAAATCATCGTTTTGAACAAATATTGATATCTTCCTCATCTCCAAGCAACCATAACTTTTCCACAACTTAGCCGATTTTCCTCATTTATGCATTTCTGGATACGGCTTTTATTATACTTTAAATCGGTATATAAGGTTTATTACATGTTTTGAAAAATATGGCAAGGAAAGTGATAAATTGAAACAAACGTGTTTTTGGTTTAAAAAATTGAGACATTTGCAACTTTGAGAAGCCATAACTTAGCTAAAAATCAACCGATTTTCAAAATTTTTGCATTTCTGTCAATGGTATTTATCATATTTTGAATCTACGTCAAAAAAATGAAAATACTTTCAGTTTTAATTTTTGACCCATTTTTTGACAAATTTTGCACATTAACTCCTACCAAAAATGCCAAAAAAGTGAAAATTTTAAAATCGGAATTTTTTGTGCCCAATCGATTTCTGGTATTAAAATGAGTATAAAAAAACTTTACCACACTTGATTTTGACCCATATTTTAGAAAATATGACCACAATAGTGATAAATGGTCAAAATCATCGTTTTGAACAAATATTGATATCTTCCTCATCTCCGAGCAACCATAACTTTTCCACAACTTAGCCGATTTTCCTCATTTATGCATTTCTGGATACGGCTTTTATTATACTTTAAATCGGTATATAAGGTTTATTAAATGTTTTGAAAAATATGGCAAGGAAAGTGAAAAATTGAAAAAACGTATAATTTGGTTTAAAAAATTGAGACTTTTGCAACTTTGAGAAGCCATAACTTAGCTAAAAATCAGCCGATTTTCAAAATTTTTGCATTTCTGTCAATGGTATTTATCATATTTTGAATCTACGTCAAAAAAATTAAAATACTTTCAGTTTCAATTTTTGACCCATTTTTTAACAAATTTTGCAAATTTACTACTAGCAAAAATGTCAAAAAAGTGAAAATTTTAAAATCGGAATTTTTTGTGCCCAATCGATTTCTGGTATTAAAATGAGTATAAAAAATTTTACCACACTTGATTTTGACCCATATTTTAGAAAATATGACCACAATAGTGATAAATGGTCAAAATCATCGTTTTGAACAAATATTGATATCTTCCTCATCTCCGAGGAACCATAACTTTTCGACAACTTAGCCGATTTTCCTCATTTATGCATTTCTGGATACGGTTTTTATTATACTTTAAATCGGTATATAAGGTTTATTACATGTTTTGAAAAATATGGCCAGGAAAGTGATAAACTGAAAAAAACGTGTTTTTGGTTTAAAAAATTGAGACATTTGCAACTTTGAGAAGCCATAACTTAGCTAAAAATCAACCGATTTTCAAAATTTTTGCATTTCTGTCAATGGTATTTATCATATTTTGAATCTACGTCAAAAAAATTAAAATACTTTCAGTTTTAATTTTTGACCCATTTTTTGACAAATTTTGCAAATTTACTACCAGCGAAAATGTCAAAAAAGTAAAAATTTTAAAATCGGAATTTTTTGTGCCCAATCGATTTCTGGTATTAAAATGGATATAAAAAACTTTAACACACTTGATTTTGACCCATTTTTTAGAAAATATGACCACAATAGTGATAAATGGTCAAAATCATCGTTTTGAACAAATATTGATATCTTCCTCATCTCCGAGCAACCATCACTTTTCCACAACTTAGCCGATTTTCCTCACTTATGCATTTCTGGATACGGCATTAATTATACTTTAAATCGGTATATAAAGTTTATTAAATGTTTTGAAAAATATGGCAAGGAAAGTGAAAAATTGAAAAAACGTGTTATTTTGTTTAAAAAATTGAGACTTTTGCAACTTTGAGAAGCCATAACTTAGCTAAAAATCAGCCGATTTTCAAAATTTTTGCATTTCTGTCAATAGTATTGATCATATTTTTAGTGTACATCAAAAAATTGTTCATATTGTCAGTTTTAAAATTTGACTCATTTTTTGACAATTTTTGCACATTAACTCCTACCAAAAATGCCAAAAAAGTGAAAATTTTAAGATCGTAATTTCTTGTGCCTTATCGATTTCTGGTATTAAAATGAGTATAAAAAGACTTTACCACACTTGATTTTGACCCATATTTTAGAAAATATGGCCACAATAGTTATAAATGGACAAAATCATCGTTTTTAACAAAAATTGATATCTTCCCCATCTTTGAGAAACCATAACTTATCAACAACTTAGCCGATTTTCCTCATTTATGCATTTCTGGATACGGCTTTTATTATATTTTAAATCGGTATATAAGGTTTATTACATGTTTTGAAAAATATGGCAAGGAAAGTGAAAAATTGAAAAAACGTATAATTTGGTTTAAAAATTGAGACTTTTGCAACTTTGAGAAGCCATAACTTAGCTAAAAATCAACCGATTTTCAAAATTTTTGCATTTCTGTCAATGGTATTTATCATATTTTGAATTTACGTCAAAAAAATGAAAATACTTTCAGTTTTAATTTTTGACCCATTTTTTGACAAATTTTGCAAATTTACTACTAGCAAAAATGTCAAAAAAGTGAAAATTTTAAAATCGGAATTTTTTGTGCCCAATCGATTTCTGGTATTAAAATGAGTATAAAAAAACTTTACCACACTTGATTTTGACCCATATTTTAGAAAATATGACCACAATAGTGATAAATGGTCAAAATCATCGTTTTGAACAAATATTGATATCTTCCTCATCTCCGAGGAACCATAACTTTTCGACAACTTAGCCGATTTTCCTCATTTATGCATTTCTGGATACGGCTTTTATTATACTTTAAATCGGTATATAAGGTGTATTAAATGTTTTGAAAAATATGGCAAGAAAAGTGAAAAATTGAAAAAACGTATTATTTGGTTTAAAAAATTAAAACATTTGCAACTTTGAGAAGCCATAACTTAGCTAAAAATCAACCGATTTTCAAAATTTATGCATTTCTGTCAATAGTATTGATCATATTTTTATTGTACATCAAAAAATTGTTCAAATTGTCAGTTCTAAAATTTGACCCATTTTTTGACAAATTTTGCAAATTTACTACTAGCAAAAATGTCAAAAAAGTGAAAATTTTAAAATCGGAATTTTTGTGCCCAATCGATTTCTGGTATTAAAATGAGTATAAAAAAACTTTACCACACTTGATTTTGACCCATATTTTAGAAAATATGACCACAATAGTGATAAATGGTCAAAATCATCGTTTTGAACAAATATTGATATCTTCCTCATCTCCGAGCAACCATAACTTTCCACAACTTAGCCGATTTTCCTCACTTAAGCATTTCTGGATACGGCTTTTATTATACTTTAAATCGGTATATAAGGTTTATTACATGTTTTGAAAAATATGGCAAAGAAAGTGATAAATTGAAAAAAACGTGTTTTTGGTTTAAAAAATTAAAACATTTGCAACTTTGAGAAGCCATAACTTAGCTAAAAATCAACCGATTTTCAAAATTTTTGCATTTCTGTCAATGGTATTTATCATATTTTGAATTTACGTCAAAAAAATGAAAATACTTTCAGTTTTAATTTTTGACCCATTTTTTGACAAATTTTGCAAATTTACTACTAGCAAAAATGTCAAAAAAGTGAAAATTTTAAAATCGGAATTTTTGTGCCCAATCGATTTCTGGTATTAAAATGAGTATAAAAAAACTTTACCACACTTGATTTTGACCCATATTTTAGAAAATATGACCACAATAGTGATAAATGGTCAAAATCATCGTTTTGAACAAATATTGATATCTTCCTCATCTCCGAGGAACCATAACTTTTCCACAACTTAGCCGATTTTCCTCATTTATGCATTTCTGGATACGGCTTTTATTATACTTTAAATCGGTATATAAGGTGTATTAAATGTTTTGAAAAATATGGCAAAGAAAGTGATAAATTGAAAAAAACGGGTTTTTGGTTTAAAAAATTAAAACATTTGCAACTTTGAGAAGCCATAACTTAGCTAAAAATCAACCGATTTTCAAAATTTATGCATTTCTGTCAATAGTATTGATCATATTTTTATTGTACATCAAAAAATTGTTCAAATTGTCAGTTCTAAAATTTGACCCATTTTTTGACCATTTTTGCACATTAACTCCTACCAAAAATGCCAAAAAAATGAAAATTTTAAAATCGGAATTTTTTGTGCCCAATCGATATCTGGTATTAAAATGAGTATGAAAAAACTTTACCACACTTGATTTTGACCCATATTTTAGAAAATATGACCACAATAGTGAAAAATGGTCAAAATCATCGTTTTGAACAAATATTGATATCTTCCTCATCTCCAAGCAACCATAACTTTTCCACAACTTAGCCGATTTTCCTCATTTATGCATTTCTGGATACGGCTTTTATTATACTTTAAATCGGTATATAAGGTTTATTACATGTTTTGAAAAATATGGCAAGGAAAGTGATAAATTGAAACAAACGTGTTTTTGGTTTAAAAAATTGAGACATTTGCAACTTTGAGAAGCCATAACTTAGCTAAAAATCAACCGATTTTCAAAATTTTTGCATTTCTGTCAATGGTATTTATCATATTTTGAATCTACGTCAAAAAAATTAAAATACTTTCAGTTTTAATTTTTGACCCATTTTTTGACAAATTTTGCACATTAACTCCTACCAAAAATGCCAAAAAAGTGAAAATTTTAAAATCGGAATTTTTTGTGCCCAATCGATTTCTGGTATTAAAATGAGTATAAAAAAACTTTACCACACTTGATTTTGACCCATATTTTAGAAAATATGACCACAATAGTGATAAATGGTCAAAATCATCGTTTTGAACAAATATTGATATCTTCCTCATCTCCGAGCAACCATAACTTTTCCACAACTTAGCCGATTTTCCTCATTTATGCATTTCTGGATACGGCTTTTATTATACTTTAAATATGGCAAGGAAAGTGAAAAATTGAAAAAACGTATAATTTGGTTTAAAAAATTGAGACTTTTGCAACTTTGAGAAGCCATAACTTAGCTAAAAATCAGCCGATTTTCAAAATTTTTGCATTTCTGTCAATGGTATTTATCATATTTTGAATCTACGTCAAAAAAATTAAAATACTTTCAGTTTCAATTTTTGACCCATTTTTTAACAAATTTTGCAAATTTACTACTAGCAAAAATGTCAAAAAAGTAAAAATTTTAAAATCGGAATTTTTTGTGCCCAATCGATTTCTGGTATTAAAATGGATATAAAAAACTTTAACACACTTGATTTTGACCCATTTTTTAGAAAATATGACCACAATAGTGATAAATGGTCAAAATCATCGTTTTGAACAAATATTGATATCTTCCTCATCTCCGAGCAACCATCACTTTTCCACAACCTAGCCGATTTTCCTCACTTATGCATTTCTGGATACGGCATTAATTATACTTTAAATCGGTATATAAAGTTTATTAAATGTTTTGAAAAATATGGCAAGGAAAGTGAAAAATTGAAAAAACGTGTTATTTTGTTTAAAAAATTGAGACTTTTGCAACTTTGAGAAGCCATAACTTAGCTAAAAATCAGCCGATTTTCAAAATTTTTGCATTTCTGTCAATAGTATTGATCATATTTTTATTGTACATCAAAAAATTGTTCATATTGTCAGTTTTAAAATTTGACTCATTTTTTGACAATTTTTGCACATTAACTCCTACCAAAAATGCCAAAAAAGTGAAAATTTTAAGATCGTAATTTCTTGTGCCTTATCGATTTCTGGTATTAAAATGAGTATAAAAAGACTTTACCACACTTGATTTTGACCCATATTTTAGAAAATATGGCCACAATAGTTATAAATGGACAAAATCATCGTTTTTAACAAAAATTGATATCTTCCCCATCTTTGAGAAACCATAACTTATCAACAACTTAGCCGATTTTCCTCATTTATGCATTTCTGGATACGGCTTTTATTATATTTTAAATCGGTATATAAGGTTTATTACATGTTTTGAAAAATATGGCAAGGAAAGTGAAAAATTGAAAAAACGTATAATTTGGTTTAAAAAATTGAGACTTTTGCAACTTTGAGAAGCCATAACTTAGCTAAAAATCAGCCGATTTTCAAAATTTTTGCATTTCTGTCAATGGTATTTATCATATTTTGAATCTACGTCAAAAAAATTAAAATACTTTCAGTTTCAATTTTTGACCCATTTTTTTACAAATTTTGCAAATTTACTACTAGCAAAAATGTCAAAAAAGTGAAAATTTTAAAATCGGAATTTTTTGTGCCCAATCGATTTCTGGTATTAAAATGAGTATAAAAAATTTTACCACACTTGATTTTGACCCATATTTTAGAAAATATGACCACAATAGTGATAAATGGTCAAAATCATCGTTTTGAACAAATATTGATATCTTCCTCATCTCCGAGGAACCATAACTTTTCGACAACTTAGCCGATTTTCTTCATTTATGCATTTCTGGATACGGCTTTTATTATACTTTAAATCGGTATATAAGGTGTATTAAATGTTTTGAAAAATATGGCAAAGAAAGTGATAAATTGAAAAAACGTGTTTTTGGTTTAAAAAATTAAAACATTTGCAACTTTGAGAAGCCATAACTTAGCTAAAAATCAACCGATTTTCAAAATTTATGCATTTCTGTCAATAGTATTGATCATATTTTTATTGTACATCAAAAAATTGTTCAAATTGTCAGTTCTAAAATTTGACCCATTTTTTGACCATTTTTGCACATTAACTCCTACCAAAAATGCCAAAAAAATGAAAATTTTAAAATCGGAATTTTTGTGCCCAATCGATATCTGGTATTAAAATGAGTATAAAAAAACTTTACCACACTTGATTTTGACCCATATTTTAGAAAATATGACCACAATAGTGAAAAATGGTCAAAATCATCGTTTTGAACAAATATTGATATCTTCCTCATCTCCAAGCAACCATAACTTTTCCACAACTTAGCCGATTTTCCTCATTTATGCATTTCTGGATACGGCTTTTATTATACTTTAAATCGGTATATAAGGTTTATTAAATGTTTTGAAAAATATGGCAAGGAAAGTGATAAATTGAAACAAACGTGTTTTTGGTTTAAAAAATTGAGACATTTGCAACTTTGAGAAGCCATAACTTAGCTAAAAATCAACCGATTTTCAAAATTTTTGCATTTCTGTCAATGGTATTTATCATATTTTGAATCTACGTCAAAAAAATTAAAATACTTTCAGTTTTAATTTTTGACCCATTTTTTGACAAATTTTGCACATTAACTCCTACCAAAAATGCCAAAAAAGTGAAAATTTTAAAATCGGAATTTTTTGTGCCCAATCGATTTCTGGTATTAAAATGAGTATAAAAAAACTTTACCACACTTGATTTTGACCCATATTTTAGAAAATATGACCACAATAGTGATAAATGGTCAAAATCATCGTTTTGAACAAATATTGATATCTTCCTCATCTCCGAGCAACCATAACTTTTCCACAACTTAGCCGATTTTCCTCATTTATGCATTTCTGGATACGGCTTTTATTATACTTTAAATCGGTATATAAGGTTTATTAAATGTTTTGAAAAATATGGCAAGGAAAGTGAAAAATTGAAAAAACGTATAATTTGGTTTAAAAAATTGAGACTTTTGCAACTTTGAGAAGCCATAACTTAGCTAAAAATCAGCCGATTTTCAAAATTTTTGCATTTCTGTCAATGGTATTTATCATATTTTGAATCTACGTCAAAAAAATTAAAATACTTTCAGTTTCAATTTTTGACCCATTTTTTAACAAATTTTGCAAATTTACTACTAGCAAAAATGTCAAAAAAGTGAAAATTTTAAAATCGGAATTTTTTGTGCCCAATCGATTTCTGGTATTAAAATGAGTATAAAAAATTTTACCACACTTGATTTTGACCCATATTTTAGAAAATATGACCACAATAGTGATAAATGGTCAAAATCATCGTTTTGAACAAATATTGATATCTTCCTCATCTCCGAGGAACCATAACTTTTCGACAACTTAGCCGATTTTCCTCATTTATGCATTTCTGGATACGGTTTTTATTATACTTTAAATCGGTATATAAGGTGTATTAAATGTTTTGAAAAATATGGCAAAGAAAGTGATAAATTGAAAAAAACGTGTTTTTGGTTTAAAAAATTAAAACATTTGCAACTTTGAGAAGCCATAACTTAGCTAAAAATCAACCGATTTTCAAAATTTATGCATTTCTGTCAATAGTATTGATCATATTTTTATTGTACATCAAAAAATTGTTCAAATTGTCAGTTCTAAAATTTGACCCATTTTTTGACCATTTTTGCACATTAACTCCTACCAAAAATGCCAAAAAAATGAAAATTTTAAAATCGGAATTTTTTGTGCCCAATCGATATCTGGTATTAAAATGAGTATAAAAAAACTTTACCACACTTGATTTTGACCCATATTTTAGAAAATATGACCACAATAGTGAAAAATGGTCAAAATCATCGTTTTGAACAAATATTGATATCTTCCTCATCTCCAAGCAACCATAACTTTTCCACAACTTAGCCGATTTTCCTCATTTATGCATTTCTGGATACGGCTTTTATTATACTTTAAATCGGTATATAAGGTTTATTACATGTTTTGAAAAATATGGCAAGGAAAGTGATAAATTGAAACAAACGTGTTTTTGGTTTAAAAAATTGAGACATTTGCAACTTTGAGAAGCCATAACTTAGCTAAAAATCAACCGATTTTCAAAATTTTTGCATTTCTGTCAATGGTATTTATCATATTTTGAATCTACGTCAAAAAAATTAAAATACTTTCAGTTTTAATTTTTGACCCATTTTTTGACAAATTTTGCACATTAACTCCTACCAAAAATGCCAAAAAAGTGAAAATTTTAAAATCGGAATTTTTTGTGCCCAATCGATTTCTGGTATTAAAATGAGTATAAAAAAACTTTACCACACTTGATTTTGACCCATATTTTAGAAAATATGACCACAATAGTGATAAATGGTCAAAATCATCGTTTTGAACAAATATTGATATCTTCCTCATCTCCGAGCAACCATAACTTTTCCACAACTTAGCCGATTTTCCTCATTTATGCATTTCTGGATACGGCTTTTATTATACTTTAAATCGGTATATAAGGTTTATTAAATGTTTTGAAAAATATGGCAAGGAAAGTGAAAAATTGAAAAAACGTATAATTTGGTTTAAAAAATTGAGACTTTTGCAACTTTGAGAAGCCATAACTTAGCTAAAAATCAGCCGATTTTCAAAATTTTTGCATTTCTGTCAATGGTATTTATCATATTTTGAATCTACGTCAAAAAAATTAAAATACTTTCAGTTTCAATTTTTGACCCATTTTTTTACCAAATTTTGCAAATTTACTACTAGCAAAAATGTCAAAAAAGTGAAAATTTTAAAATCGGAATTTTTTGTGCCCAATCGATTTCTGGTATTAAAATGAGTATAAAAAATTTTACCACACTTGATTTTGACCCATATTTTAGAAAATATGACCACAATAGTGATAAATGGTCAAAATCATCGTTTTGAACAAATATTGATATCTTCCTCATCTCCGAGGAACCATAACTTTTCGACAACTTAGCCGATTTTCCTCATTTATGCATTTCTGGATACGGTTTTTATTATACTTTAAATCGGTATATAAGGTTTATTACATGTTTTGAAAAATATGGCCAGGAAAGTGATAAACTGAAAAAAAACGTGTTTTTGGTTTAAAAAATTGAGACATTTGCAACTTTGAGAAGCCATAACTTAGCTAAAAATCAACCGATTTTCAAAATTTTTGCATTTCTGTCAATGGTATTTATCATATTTTGAATCTACGTCAAAAAAATTAAAATACTTTCAGTTTTAATTTTTGACCCATTTTTTGACAAATTTTGCAAATTTACTACCAGCGAAAATGTCAAAAAAGTAAAAATTTTAAAATCGGAATTTTTTGTGCCCAATCGATTTCTGGTATTAAAATGGATATAAAAAACTTTAACACACTTGATTTTGACCCATTTTTTAGAAAATATGACCACAATAGTGATAAATGGTCAAAATCATCGTTTTGAACAAATATTGATATCTTCCTCATCTCCGAGCAACCATCACTTTTCCACAACTTAGCCGATTTTCCTCACTTATGCATTTCTGGATACGGCATTAATTATACTTTAAATCGGTATATAAAGTTTATTAAATGTTTTGAAAAATATGGCAAGGAAAGTGAAAAATTGAAAAAACGTGTTATTTTGTTTAAAAAATTGAGACTTTTGCAACTTTGAGAAGCCATAACTTAGCTAAAAATCAACCGATTTTCAAAATTTTTGCATTTCTGTCAATAGTATTGATCATATTTTTATTGTACATCAAAAAATTGTTCAAATTGTCAGTTTTAAAATTTGACCCATTTTTTGACAAATTTTGCACATTAACTCCTACCAAAAATGCCAAAAAAGTGAAAATTTTAAAATCGGAATTTTTTGTGCCCAATCGATTTCTGGTATTAAAATGAGTATAAAAAAACTTTACCACACTTGATTTTGACCCATATTTTAGAAAATATGACCACAATAGTGATAAATGGTCAAAATCATCGTTTTGAACAAATATTGATATCTTCCTCATCTCCAAGCAACCATAACTTTTCCACAACTTAGCCGATTTTCCTCATTTATGCATTTCTGGATACGGCTTTTATTATACTTTAAATCGGTATATAAGGTTTATTACATGTTTTGAAAAATATGGCAAGGAAAGTGATAAATTGAAACAAACGTGTTTTTGGTTTAAAAAATTGAGACATTTGCAACTTTGAGAAGCCATAACTTAGCTAAAAATCAACCGATTTTCAAAATTTTTGCATTTCTGTCAATGGTATTTATCATATTTTGAATCTACGTCAAAAAAATTAAAATACTTTCAGTTTTAATTTTTGACCCATTTTTTGACAAATTTTGCACATTAACTCCTACCAAAAATGCCAAAAAAGTGAAAATTTTAAAATCGGAATTTTTTGTGCCCAATCGATTTCTGGTATTAAAATGAGTATAAAAAAACTTTACCACACTTGATTTTGACCCATATTTTAGAAAATATGACCACAATAGTGATAAATGGTCAAAATCATCGTTTTGAACAAATATTGATATCTTCCTCATCTCCGAGCAACCATAACTTTTCCACAACTTAGCCGATTTTCCTCATTTATGCATTTCTGGATACGGCTTTTATTATACTTTAAATCGGTATATAAGGTTTATTAAATGTTTTGAAAAATATGGCAAGGAAAGTGAAAAATTGAAAAAACGTATAATTTGGTTTAAAAAATTGAGACTTTTGCAACTTTGAGAAGCCATAACTTAGCTAAAAATCAGCCGATTTTCAAAATTTTTGCATTTCTGTCAATGGTATTTATCATATTTTGAATCTACGTCAAAAAAATTAAAATACTTTCAGTTTCAATTTTTGACCCATTTTTTAACAAATTTTGCAAATTTACTACTAGCAAAAATGTCAAAAAAGTGAAAATTTTAAAATCGGAATTTTTGTGCCCAATCGATTTCTGGTATTAAAATGAGTATAAAAAATTTTACCACACTTGATTTTGACCCATATTTTAGAAAATATGACCACAATAGTGATAAATGGTCAAAATCATCGTTTTGAACAAATATTGATATCTTCCTCATCTCCGAGGAACCATAACTTTTCCACAACTTAGCCGATTTTCCTCATTTATGCATTTCTGGATACGGTTTTTATTATACTTTAAATCGGTATATAAGGTTTATTACATGTTTTGAAAAATATGGCCAGGAAAGTGATAAACTGAAAAAAAACGTGTTTTTGGTTTAAAAAATTGAGACATTTGCAACTTTGAGAAGCCATAACTTAGCTAAAAATCAACCGATTTTCAAAATTTTTGCATTTCTGTCAATGGTATTTATCATATTTTGAATCTACGTCAAAAAAATTAAAATACTTTCAGTTTTAATTTTTGACCCATTTTTTGACAAATTTTGCAAATTTACTACCAGCGAAAATGTCAAAAAAGTAAAAATTTTAAAATCGGAATTTTTTGTGCCCAATCGATTTCTGGTATTAAAATGGATATAAAAAACTTTAACACACTTGATTTTGACCCATTTTTTAGAAAATATGACCACAATAGTGATAAATGGTCAAAATCATCGTTTTGAACAAATATTGATATCTTCCTCATCTCCGAGCAACCATCACTTTTCCACAACTTAGCCGATTTTCCTCACTTATGCATTTCTGGATACGGCATTAATTATACTTTAAATCGGTATATAAAGTTTATTAAATGTTTTGAAAAATATGGCAAGGAAAGTGAAAAATTGAAAAAACGTGTTATTTTGTTTAAAAAATTGAGACTTTTGCAACTTTGAGAAGCCATAACTTAGCTAAAAATCAGCCGATTTTCAAAATTTTTGCATTTCTGTCAATAGTATTGATCATATTTTTATTGTACATCAAAAAATTGTTCATATTGTCAGTTTTAAAATTTGACTCATTTTTTGACAATTTTTGCACATTAACTCCTACCAAAAATGCCAAAAAAGTGAAAATTTTAAGATCGTAATTTCTTGTGCCTTATCGATTTCTGGTATTAAAATGAGTATAAAAAGACTTTACCACACTTGATTTTGACCCATATTTTAGAAAATATGGCCACAATAGTTATAAATGGACAAAATCATCGTTTTTAACAAAAATTGATATCTTCCCCATCTTTGAGAAACCATAACTTATCAACAACTTAGCCGATTTTCCTCATTTATGCATTTCTGGATACGGCTTTTATTATATTTTAAATCGGTATATAAGGTTTATTACATGTTTTGAAAAATATGGCCAGGAAAGTGATAAATTGAAACAAACGTGTTTTTGGTTTAAAAAATTGAGACATTTGCAACTTTGAGAAGCCATAACTTAGCTAAAAATCAACCGATTTTCAAAATTTTTGCATTTCTGTCAATGGTATTTATCATATTTTGAATCTACGTCAAAAAAATTAAAATACTTTCGGTTTTAATTTTTGACCCATTTTTTGACAAATTTTGCACATTAACTCCTACCAAAAATGCCAAAAAAGTGAAAATTTTAAAATCGGAATTGTTTGTGCCCAATCGATTTCTGGTAGTAAAATGAGTATAAAAAAACTTTACCACACTTGATTTTGACCCATATTTTAGAAAATATGACCACAATAGTGAAAAATGGTCAAAATCATCGTTTTGAACAAATATTGATATCTTCCTCATCTCCGAGCAACCATCACTTTTCCACAACTTAGCCGATTTTCCTCATTTATGCATTTCTGGATACGGCTTTTATTATACTTTAAATCGGTATATAAGGTTTATTAAATGTTTTGAAAAATATGGCAAGGAAAGTGAAAAATTGAAAAAACGTATAATTTGGTTTAAAAAATTGAGACTTTTGCAACTTTGAGAAGCCATAACTTAGCTAAAAATCAGCCGATTTTCAAAATTTTTGCATTTCTGTCAATGGTATTTATCATATTTTGAATCTACGTCAAAAAAATTAAAATACTTTCAGTTTCAATTTTTGACCCATTTTTTAACAAATTTTGCAAATTTACTACTAGCAAAAATGTCAAAAAAGTGAAAATTTTAAAATCGGAATTTTTGTGCCCAATCGATTTCTGGTATTAAAATGAGTATAAAAAACTTTACCACACTTGATTTTGACCCATATTTTAGAAAATATGACCACAATAGTGATAAATGGTCAAAATCATCGTTTTGAACAAATATTGATATCTTCCTCATCTCCGAGGAACCATAACTTTCCACAACTTAGCCGATTTTCCTCGTTTATGCATTTCTGGATACGGTTTTTATTATACTTTAAATCGGTATATAAGGTTTATTACATGTTTTGAAAAATATGGACAGGAAAGTGATAAACTGAAAAAAAACGTGTTTTTGGTTTAAAAAATTGAGACATTTGCAACTTTGAGAAGCCATAACTTAGCTAAAAATCAACCGATTTTCAAAATTTTTGCATTTCTGTCAATGGTATTTATCATATTTTGAATCTACGTCAAAAAAATTAAAATACTTTCAGTTTTAATTTTTGACCCATTTTTTGACAAATTTTGCAAATTTACTACTAGCAAAAATGTCAAAAAAGTAAAAATTTTAAAATCGGAATTTTTTGTGCCCAATCGATTTCTGGTATTAAAATGAATATAAAAAACTTTAACACACTTGATTTTGACCCATTTTTTAGAAAATATGACCACAATAGTGATAAATGGTCAAAATCATCGTTTTGAACAAATATTGATATCTTCCTCATCTCCGAGAAACCATCACTTTTCCACAACTTAGCCGATTTTCCTCACTTATGCATTTCTGGATACGGCTTTTATTATACTTTAAATCGGTATATAAGGTTTATTACATGTTTTGAAAAATATGGCAAGGAAAGTGATAAATTGAAAAAAACGTGTTTTTGGTTTAAAAAATTGAGACATTTGTAACTTTGAGAAGCCATAACTTAGCTAAAAATCAACCGATTTTCAAAATTTTTGCATTTCTGTCAATGGTATTTATCATATTTTGAATCTACGTCAAAAAAATTAAAATACTTTCAGTTTTAATTTTTGACCCATTTTTTGACAAATTTTGCACATTAACTCCTACCAAAAATGCCAAAAAAGTGAAAATTTTAAAATCGGAATTGTTTGTGCCCAATCGATTTCTGGTAGTAAAATGAGTATAAAAAAACTTTACCACACTTGATTTTGACCCATATTTTAGAAAATATGACCACAATAGTGAAAAATGGTCAAAATCATCGTTTTGAACAAATATTGATATCTTCCTCATCTCCGAGCAACCATAACTTTGCCACAACTTAGCCGATTTTCCTCATTTATGCATTTCTGGATACGGCTTTTATTATACTTTAAATCGGTATATAAGGTTTATTAAATGTTTTGAAAAATATGGCAAGGAAAGTGAAAAATTGAAAAAACGTATAATTTGGTTTAAAAAATTGAGACTTTTGCAACTTTGAGAAGCCATAACTTAGCTAAAAATCAGCCGATTTTCAAAATTTTTGCATTTCTGTCAATGGTATTTATCATATTTTGAATCTACGTCAAAAAAATTAAAATACTTTCAGTTTCAATTTTTGACCCATTTTTTAACAAATTTTGCAAATTTACTACTAGCAAAAATGTCAAAAAAGTGAAAATTTTAAAATCGGAATTTTTTGTGCCCAATCGATTTCTGGTATTAAAATGAGTATAAAAAACTTTACCACACTTGGATTTTGACCCATATTTTAGAAAATATGACCACAATAGTGATAAATGGTCAAAATCATCGTTTTGAACAAATATTGATATCTTCCTCATCTCCGAGGAACCATAACTTTCCACAACTTAGCCGATTTTCCTCGTTTATGCATTTCTGGATACGGTTTTTATTATACTTTAAATCGGTATATAAGGTTTATTACATGTTTTGAAAAATATGGCCAGGAAAGTGATAAACTGAAAAAAAACGTGTTTTTGGTTTAAAAAATTGAGACATTTGCAACTTTGAGAAGCCATAACTTAGCTAAAAATCAACCGATTTTCAAAATTTTTGCATTTCTGTCAATGGTATTTATCATATTTTGAATCTACGTCAAAAAAATTAAAATACTTTCAGTTTTAATTTTTGACCCATTTTTTGACAAATTTTGCAAATTTACTACTAGCAAAAATGTCAAAAAAGTAAAAATTTTAAAATCGGAATTTTTTGTGCCCAATCGATTTCTGGTATTAAAATGAATATAAAAAACTTTAACACACTTGATTTTGACCCATTTTTTAGAAAATATGACCACAATAGTGAAAAATGGTCAAAATCATCGTTTTGAACAAATATTGATATCTTCCTCATCTCCGAGCAACCATCACTTTTCCACAACTTAGCCGATTTTCCTCATTTATGCATTTCTGGATACGGCTTTTATTATACTTTAAATCGGTATATAAGGTTTATTAAATGTTTTGAAAAATATGGCAAGGAAAGTGAAAAATTGAAAAAACGTATAATTTGGTTTAAAAAATTGAGACTTTTGCAACTTTGAGAAGCCATAACTTAGCTAAAAATCAGCCGATTTTCAAAATTTTTGCATTTCTGTCAATGGTATTTATCATATTTTGAATCTACGTCAAAAAAATTAAAATACTTTCAGTTTCAATTTTTGACCCATTTTTTAACAAATTTTGCAAATTTACTACTAGCAAAAATGTCAAAAAAGTGAAAATTTTAAAATCGGAATTTTTTGTGCCCAATCGATTTCTGGTATTAAAATGAGTATAAAAAACTTTACCACACTTGATTTTGACCCATATTTTAGAAAATATGACCACAATAGTGATAAATGGTCAAAATCATCGTTTTGAACAAATATTGATATCTTCCTCATCTCCGAGGAACCATAACTTTCCACAACTTAGCCGATTTTCCTCGTTTATGCATTTCTGGATACGGTTTTTATTATACTTTAAATCGGTATATAAGGTTTATTACATGTTTTGAAAAATATGGACAGGAAAGTGATAAACTGAAAAAAAACGTGTTTTTGGTTTAAAAAATTGAGACATTTGCAACTTTGAGAAGCCATAACTTAGCTAAAAATCAACCGATTTTCAAAATTTTTGCATTTCTGTCAATGGTATTTATCATATTTTGAATCTACGTCAAAAAAATTAAAATACTTTCAATTTTAATTTTTGACCCATTTTTTGACAAATTTTGCAAATTTACTACTAGCAAAAATGTCAAAAAAGTAAAAATTTTAAAATCGGAATTTTTTGTGCCCAATCGATTTCTGGTATTAAAATGAATATAAAAAACTTTAACACACTTGATTTTGACCCATTTTTTAGAAAATATGACCACAATAGTGATAAATGGTCAAAATCATCGTTTTGAACAAATATTGATATCTTCCTCATCTCCGAGAAACCATCACTTTTCCACAACTTAGCCGATTTTCCTCACTTATGCATTTCTGGATACGGCTTTTATTATACTTTAAATCGGTATATAAGGTTTATTACATGTTTTGAAAAATATGGCAAGGAAAGTGATAAATTGAAACAAACGTGTTTTTGGTTTAAAAAATTGAGACATTTGCAACTTTGAGAAGCCATAACTTAGCTAAAAATCAACCGATTTTCAAAATTTTTGCATTTCTGTCAATGGTATTTATCATATTTTGAATCTACGTCAAAAAAATTAAAATACTTTCAGTTTTAATTTTTGACCCATTTTTTGACAAATTTTGCACATTAACTCCTACCAAAAATGCCAAAAAAGTGAAAATTTTAAAATCGGAATTGTTTGTGCCCAATCGATTTCTGGTAGTAAAATGAGTATAAAAAAACTTTACCACACTTGATTTTGACCCATATTTTTAGAAAATATGACCACAATAGTGAAAAATGGTCAAAATCATCGTTTTGAACAAATATTGATATCTTCCTCATCTCCGAGCAACCATAACTTTTCCACAACTTAGCCGATTTTCCTCATTTATGCATTTCTGGATACGGCTTTTATTATACTTTAAATCGGTATATAAGGTTTATTAAATGTTTTGAAAAATATGGCAAGGAAAGTGAAAAATTGAAAAAACGTATAATTTGGTTTAAAAAATTGAGACTTTTGCAACTTTGAGAAGCCATAACTTAGCTAAAAATCAGCCGATTTTCAAAATTTTTGCATTTCTGTCAATGGTATTTATCATATTTTGAATCTACGTCAAAAAAATTAAAATACTTTCAGTTTCAATTTTTGACCCATTTTTTGACAAATTTTGCAAATTTACTACTAGCAAAAATGTCAAAAAAGTGAAAATTTTAAAATCGGAATTTTTGTGCCCAATCGATTTCTGGTATTAAAATGAGTATAAAAAACTTTACCACACTTGATTTTGACCCATATTTTAGAAAATATGACCACAATAGTGATAAATGGTCAAAATCATCGTTTTGAACAAATATTGATATCTTCCTCATCTCCGAGGAACCATAACTTTTCCACAACTTAGCCGATTTTCCTCGTTTATGCATTTCTGGATACGGTTTTTATTATACTTTAAATCGGTATATAAGGTTTATTACATGTTTTGAAAAATATGGCCAGGAAAGTGATAAACTGAAAAAAACGTGTTTTTGGTTTAAAAAATTGAGACATTTGCAACTTTGAGAAGCCATAACTTAGCTAAAAATCAACCGATTTTCAAAATTTTTGCATTTCTGTCAATGGTATTTATCATATTTTGAATCTACGTCAAAAAAATTAAAATACTTTCAGTTTTAATTTTTGACCCATTTTTTGACAAATTTTGCAAATTTACTACTAGCAAAAATGTCAAAAAAGTAAAAATTTTAAAATCGGAATTTTTTGTGCCCAGTCGATTTCTGGTATTAAAATGAATATAAAAAACTTTAACACACTTGATTTTGACCCATTTTTTAGAAAATATGACCACAATAGTGATAAATGGTCAAAATCATCGTTTTGAACAAATATTGATATCTTCCTCATCTCCGAGCAACCATCACTTTTCCACAACTTAGCCGATTTTCCTCACTTATGCATTTCTGGATACGGCTTTTATTATACTTTAAATCGGTATATAAGGTTTATTACATGTTTTGAAAAATATGGCAAGGAAAGTGATAAATTGAAACAAACGTGTTTTTGGTTTAAAAAATTGAGACATTTGCAACTTTGAGAAGCCATAACTTAGCTAAAAATCAACCGATTTTCAAAATTTTTGCATTTCTGTCAATAGTATTTATCATATTTTGAATCTACGTCAAAAAATTAAAATACTTTCAGTTTCAATTTTTGACCCATTTTTTGACAAATTTTGCAAATTTACTACTAGCAAAAATGTCAAAAAAGTGAAAATTTTAAAATCGGAATTTTTGTGCCCAATCGATTTCTGGTATTAAAATGAGTATAAAAAAACTTTACCACACTTGATTTTGACCCATATTTTAGAAAATATGACCACAATAGTGATAAATGGTCAAAATCATCGTTTTGAACAAATATTGATATCTTCCTCATCTCCGAGCAACCATAACTTTTTCCATCAACTTTGAGTAGCCATAATTTAGCTCAAAAGTGAAATTTTAAAATCGAATTTTTGTGCCCAATCGATTTCTGGTATTAAAATGAGTATAAAATCACTTGATTTTGACCCATATTTTAGAAAATATGACCACAATAGTGAAAATGTCAAATCATCGTTTTGAACATATATTGAAATCTCCTCATTCTTTTTATACGGCTTTTATTACATGTTTTGAAAAATATGGCAAGGAAAGTGAAAAATTGAAAAAACGTATAATTTGGTTTAAAAAATTGAGACTTTTGCAACTTTGAGAAGCCATAACTTAGCTAAAAATCAGCCGATTTTCAAAATTTTTGCATTTCTGTCAATGGTATTTATCATATTTTGAATCTACGTCAAAAAAATTAAAATACTTTCAGTTTCAATTTTGACCCATTTTTTAACAAATTTTGCAAATTTACTACTAGCAAAAATGTCAAAAAAGTGAAAATTTTAAAATCGGAATTTTTTGTGCCCAATCGATTTCTGGTATTAAAATGAGTATAAAAAACTTTACCACACTTGGATTTTGACCCATATTTTAGAAAATATGACCACAATAGTGATAAATGGTCAAAATCATCGTTTTGAACAAATATTGATATCTTCCTCATCTCCGAGGAACCATAACTTTCCACAACTTAGCCGATTTTCCTCGTTTATGCATTTCTGGATACGGTTTTTATTATACTTTAAATCGGTATATAAGGTTTATTACATGTTTTGAAAAATATGGCCAGGAAAGTGATAAACTGAAAAAAAACGTGTTTTTGGTTTAAAAAATTGAGACATTTGCAACTTTGAGAAGCCATAACTTAGCTAAAAATCAACCGATTTTCAAAATTTTTGCATTTCTGTCAATGGTATTTATCATATTTTGAATCTACGTCAAAAAAATTAAAATACTTTCAGTTTTAATTTTTGACCCATTTTTTGACAAATTTTGCAAATTTACTACTAGCAAAAATGTCAAAAAAGTAAAAATTTTAAAATCGGAATTTTTTGTGCCCAGTCGATTTCTGGTATTAAAATGAATATAAAAAACTTTAACACACTTGATTTTGACCCATTTTTTAGAAAATATGACCACAATAGTGATAAATGGTCAAAATCATCGTTTTGAACAAATATTGATATCTTCCTCATCTCCGAGCAACCATCACTTTTCCACAACTTAGCCGATTTTCCTCACTTATGCATTTCTGGATACGGCTTTTATTATACTTTAAATCGGTATATAAGGTTTATTACATGTTTTGAAAAATATGGCAAGGAAAGTGATAAATTGAAACAAACGTGTTTTTGGTTTAAAAAATTGAGACATTTGCAACTTTGAGAAGCCATAACTTAGCTAAAAATCAACCGATTTTCAAAATTTTTGCATTTCTGTCAATAGTATTTATCATATTTTGAATCTACGTCAAAAAATTAAAATACTTTCAGTTTCAATTTTTGACCCATTTTTTGACAAATTTTGCAAATTTACTACTAGCAAAAATGTCAAAAAAGTGAAAATTTTAAAATCGGAATTTTTGTGCCCAATCGATTTCTGGTATTAAAATGAGTATAAAAAAACTTTACCACACTTGATTTTGACCCATATTTTAGAAAATATGACCACAATAGTGATAAATGGTCAAAATCATCGTTTTGAACAAATATTGATATCTTCCTCATCTCCGAGCAACCATAACTTTTCCACAACTTAGCCGATTTTCCTCACTTATGCATTTCTGGATACGGCTTTTATTATACTTTAAATCGGTATATAAGGTTTATTACATGTTTTGAAAAATATGGCAAGAAAAGTGAAAAATTGAAAAAAACGTGTTTTTGGTTTAAAAAATTGAGACATTTGCAACTTTGAGAAGCCATAACTTAGCTCAAAAAAGTGAAAATTTTAAAATCGGAATTTTTTGTGCCCAATCGATTTCTGGTATTAAAATGAGTATAAAAAAACTTTACCACACTTGATTTTGACCCATATTTTAGAAAATATGACCACAATAGTGATAAATGGTCAAAATCATCGTTTTGAACATATATTGATATCTTCCTCATCTCCAAGCAACCATAACTTTTCCACAACTTAGCCGATTTTCCTCATTTATGCATTTCTGGATACGGCTTTTATTATACTTTAAATATGGCAAGGAAAGTGAAAAATTGAAAAAACGTATATATTTGGTTTAAAAAATTGAGACTTTTGCAACTTTGAGAAGCCATAACTTAGCTAAAAATCAACCGATTTTCAAAATTTTTGCATTTCTGTCAATGGTATTTATCATATTTTGAATCTACGTCAAAAAAATTAAAATACTTTCAGTTTCAATTTTTGACCCATTTTTTAACAAATTTTGCAAATTTACTACTAGCAAAAATGTCAAAAAAGTGAAAATTTTAAAATCGGAATTTTTTGTGCCCAATCGATTTCTGGTATTAAAATGAGTATAAAAAACTTTACCACACTTGATTTTGACCCATATTTTAGAAAATATGACCACAATAGTGATAAATGGTCAAAATCATCGTTTTGAACAAATATTGATATCTTCCTTATCTCCGAGGAACCATAACTTTCCACAACTTAGCCGATTTTCCTCATTTATGCATTTCTGGATACGGTTTTTATTATACTTTAAATCGGTATATAAGGTTTATTACATGTTTTGAAAAATATGGCCAGGAAAGTGATAAACTGAAAAAAAACGTGTTTTTGGTTTAAAAAATTGAGACTTTTGCAACTTTGAGAATCCATAACTTAGCTAAAAATCAGCCGATTTTCAAAATTTTTGCATTTCTGTCAATAGTATTGATCATATTTTTATTGTACATCAAAAAATTGTTCATATTGTCAGTTTTAAAATTTGACTCATTTTTTGACAATTTTTGCACATTAACTCCTACCAAAAATGCCAAAAAAGTGAAAATTTTAAGATCGGAATTTCTTGTGCCTTATCGATTTCTGGTATTAAAATGAGTATAAAAAGACTTTACCACACTTGATTTTGACCCATATTTTAGAAAATATGACCACAATAGTTATAAATGGTCAAAATCATCGTTTTGAACAAATATTGATATCTTCCTCATCTTTGAGCAACCATAACTTTTCCACAACTTAGCCGATTTTCCTCATTTATGCATTTCTGGATACGGCTTTTATTATATTTTAAATCGGTATATAAGGTTTATTACATGTTTTGAAAAATATGGCCAGGAAAGTGATAAATTGAAAAAAAACGTGTTTTTGGTTTAAAAAATTGAGACATTTGCAACTTTCAGAAGCCATAGCTTAGCTAAAAATCAACCGATTTTCAAAATTTATGCATTTCTGTCAATAGTATTTATCATATTTTGAATCTACGTCAAAAAATTAAAATACTTTCAGTTTCAATTTTTGACCCATTTTTTGACAAATTTTGCAAATTTACTACTAGCAAAAATGTCAAAAAAGTGAAAATTTTAAAATCGGAATTTTTGTGCCCAATCGATTTCTGGTATTAAAATGAGTATAAAAAAACTTTACCACACTTGATTTTGACCCATATTTTAGAAAATATGACCACAATAGTGATAAATGGTCAAAATCATCGTTTTGAAAAAATATTGATATCTTCCTCATCTCCGAGCAACCATAACTTTTCCACAACTTAGCCGATTTTCCTCACTTATGCATTTCTGGATACGGCTTTTATTATACTTTAAATCGGTATATAAGGTTTATTACATGTTTTGAAAAATATGGCAAGGAAAGTGATAAATTGAAAAAAACGTGTTTTTGGTTTAAAAAATTGAGACATTTGCAACTTTGAGAAGCCATAACTTAGCTAAAAATCAACCGATTTTCAAAATTTATGCATTTCTGTCAATAGTATTTATCATATTTTGAATCTACGTCAAAAAATTAAAATACTTTCAGTTTCAATTTTTGACCCATTTTTTGACAAATTTTGCAAATTTACTACTAGCAAAAATGTCAAAAAAGTGAAAATTTTAAAATCGGAATTTTTGTGCCCAATCGATTTCTGGTATTAAAATGAGTATAAAAAAACTTTACTACACTTGATTTTGACCTATATTTTAGAAAATATGACCACAATAGTGATAAATGGTCAAAATCATCGTTTTGAACAAATATTGATATCTTCCTCATCTCCGAGCAACCATAACTTTTCCACAACTTAGCAGATTTTCCTCACTTATGCATTTCTGGATACGGCTTTTATTATACTTTAAATCGGTATATAAGGTTTATTACATGTTTTGAAAAATATGGCAAGGAAAGTGATAAATTGAAAAAAACTTGTTTTTGGTTTAAAAAATTGAGACATTTGCAACTTTGAGAAGCCATAACTTAGCTAAAAATCAACCGATTTTCAAAATTTATGCATTTCTGTCAATAGTATTGATCATATTTTTATTGTACATCAAAAAATTGTTCAAATTTGTCAGTTCTAAAATTTGACCCATTTTTTGACAAATTTTGCACATTAACTCCTACCAAAAATGCCAAAAAAATGAAAATTTTAAAATCGGAATTTTTTGTGCATTATCGATATCTGGTATTAAAATGAGTACAAAAAAACTTTACCACACTTGATTTTGACCCATATTTTAGAAAATATGACAACAATAGTGATAAATGGTCAAAATCATCGTTTTGAACAAATATTGATATCTTCCTCATCTCCAAGCAACAATAACTTTTCCACAACTTAGCCGATTTTCCTCATTTATGCATTTCTGGATACGGCTTTTATTATATTTTAAATCGGTATATAAGGTTTATTACATGTTTTGAAAAATATGGCCAGGAAAGTGATAAATTGAAAAAAAACGTGTTTTTGGTTTAAAAAATTGAGACATTTGCAACTTTGAGAAGCCATAACTTAGCTAAAAATCAACCGATTTTCAAAATTTTTGCATTTCTGTCAATAGTATTTATCATATTTTGAATCTACGTCAAAAATTAAAATACTTTCAGTTTCAATTTTTGACCCATTTTTTGACAAATTTTGCAAATTTACTACTAGCAAAAATGTCAAAAAAGTGAAAATTTTAAAATCGGAATTTTTGTGCCCAATCGATTTCTGGTATTAAAATGAGTATAAAAAGACTTTACCACACTTGATTTTGACCCATATTTTAGAAAATATGACCACAATAGTGATAAATGGTCAAAATCATCGTTTTGAACAAATATTGATATCTTCCTCATCTCCGAGCAACCATAACTTTTCCACAACTTAGCCGATTTTCCTCACTTATGCATTTCTGGATACGGCTTTTATTATACTTTAAATCGGTATATAAGGTTTATTACATGTTTTGAAAAATATGGCAAGGAAAGTGATAAATTGAAAAAAACTTGTTTTTGGTTTAAAAAATTGAGACATTTGCAACTTTGAGAAGCCATAACTTAGCTAAAAATCAACCGATTTTCAAAATTTTTGCATTTCTGTCAATAGTATTTATCATATTTTGAATCTACGTCGAAAAAGTTAAAATACTTTCAGTTCTCAATTTTGACCCATTTTTTGACCAATTTTGCACATTTACTACTAGCAAAAATGTCAAAAAAGTGAAAATTTTAAAATCGGAATTTTTTGTGCCTTATCGATTTCTGGTATTAAAATGAGTGTAAAAAAACTTTACCACACTTGATTTTGACCCATATTTTAGAAAATATGACAACAATAGTGATAAATGGTCAAAATCATCGTTTTGAACAAATATTGATATCTTCCTCATCTCCAAGCAACAATAACTTTTCCACAACTTAGCCGATTTTCCTCATTTATGCATTTCTGGATACGGCTTTTATTATATTTTAAATCGGTATATAAGGTTTATTACATGTTTTGAAAAATATGGCCAGGAAAGTGATAAATTGAAAAAAAACGTGTTTTTGGTTTAAAAAATTGAGACATTTGCAACTTTGAGAAGCCATAACTTAGCTAAAAATCAACCGATTTTCAATATTTTTGCATTACTGTCAATAGTATTTATCATATTTTGAATCTACGTCAAAAAATTAAAATACTTTCAGTTTCAATTTTTGACCCATTTTTTGACCATTTTTGCACATTAACTCCTACCAAAAATGCCAAAAAAATGAAAATTTTAAAATCGGAATTTTTTGTGCAATATCGATTTCTGGTATTAAAATGAGTTTAAAAAAACTTTACCACACTTGATTTTGACCCATATTTTAGAAAATATGACCACAATAGTGATAAATGGTCAAAATCATCGTTTTAAAAACATATTGATATCTTTCTCATCTCCGAGGAACCATAACTTTTCCACAACTTAGCCGATTTTCCTCATTTATGCATTTCTGAATACGGCTTTTATTATACTTTAAATCGGTATATAAGGTTTATTAAATGTTTTGAAAAATATGGCAAGAAAAGTAAAAAATTTAAAAAACGTGTTATTTGGTTTAAAAAATTGAGACTTTTGCAACTTTGAGAAGCCATAACTTAGCTAAAAATCAACCGATTTTCAAAATTTTTGCATTTCTGTCAATAGTATTTATCATATTTTTATTGTACATCAAAAAATTGTTCAAATTGTCAGTTCTAAAATTTGACCCATTTTTTGACCATTTTTGCACATTAACTCCTACCAAAAATGCCAAAAAAATGAAAATTTTAAAATCGGAATTTTTTGTGCCTTATCGATTTCTGGTATTAAAATGAGTTTAAAAAAAACTTTACCACACTTGATTTTGACCCATATTTTAGAAAATATGACCACAATAGTGATAAATGGTCAAAATCATCGTTTTGAACAAATATTGATATCTTCCTCATCTCCAAGCAACAATAACTTTTCCACAACTTAGCCGATTTTCCTCACTTATGCATTTCTGGATACGGCATTAATTATACTTTAAATCGGTATATAAGGTATATTAAATGTTTTGAAAAATATGGCTAGGAAAGTGATAAATTGAAAAAAACGTGTTATCTTGATTAAAAAATTGAGACTTTTGCAACTTTGAGAAGCCATAACTTAGCTAAAAATCAACCGATTTTCAAAATTTTTGCATTTCTGTCAATAGTATTTATCATATTTTGAATCTACGTCAAAAAATTAAAATACTTTCAGTTTAAATTTTTGACCCATTTTTTGACAAATTTTGCAAATTTACTACTAGCAAAAATGTCAAAAAAGTGAACATTTTAAAATCGGAATTTTTGTGCCCAATCGATTTCTGGTATTAAAATGAGTATAAAAAAACTTTACCACACTTGATTTTGACCCATATTTTAGAAAATATGACCACAATAGTGATAAATGGTCAAAATCATCGTTTTGAACAAATATTGATATCTTCCTCATCTCCGAGCAACCATAACTTTTCCACAACTTAGCCGATTTTCCTCACTTATGCATTTCTGGATACGGCTTTTATTATACTTTAAATCGGTATATAAGGTTTATTACATGTTTTGAAAAATATGGCAAGGAAAGTGATAAATTGAAAAAAACGTGTTTCTTGATTAAAAAATTGAGACTTTTGCAACTTTGAGAAGCCATAACTTAGCTAAAAATCAACCGATTTTCAAAATTTTTGCATTTCTGTCAATAGTATTTATCATATTTTGATTCTACGTCAAAAAATTTTAAAATACTGTCAGTTCTAAATTTTGACCCATTTTTTGACAAATTTTGCACATTTACTCCTAGCAAAAATGTCAAAAAAGTGAAAATTTTAAAATCGGAATTTTTTGTGCCCTATCGATTTCTGGTATTAAAATGAGTATAAAAAAACTTTACCACACTTGATTTTGACCCATATTTTAGAAAATATGACCACAATAGTGATAAATGGTCAAAATCATCGTTTTGAACAAATATTGATATCTTCCTCATCTCCGAGCAACCATAACTTTTCCACAACTTAGCCGATTTTCCTCATTTATGCATTTCTGGATACGGCTTTTATTATACTTTAAATCGGTATATAAGGTTTATTACATGTTTTGAAAAATATGGCAAGGAAAGTGATAAATTGAAAAAAACGTGTTTATTTGGTTTAAAAAATTGAGACTTTTGCAACTTTGAGAAGCCATAACTTAGCTAAAAATCAACCGATTTTCAAAATTTTTGCATTTTTGTCAATAGTATTGATCATATTTTTATTGTACATCAAAAAATTGTTCAAATTGTCAGTTCTAAAATTTGACCCATTTTTTGACCATTTTTGCACATTAACTCCTACCAAAAATGCCAAAAAAATGAAAATTTTAAAATCGGAATTTTTTGTGCATTATCGATTTCTGGTATTAAAATGAGTATAAAAAAACTTTACCACACTTGATTTTGACCCATATTTTAGAAAATATGACCACAATAGTGATAAATGGTCAAAATCATCGTTTTGAACAAATATTGATATCTTCCTCATCTCCGAGCAACCATAACTTTTCCACAACTTAGCCGATTTTCCTCATTTATGCATTTCTGGATACGGCTTTTATTATACTTTAAATCGGTATATAAGGTTTATTACATGTTTTGAAAAATATGGCAAGGAAAGTGATAAATTTAAAAAACGTGTTATTTGGTTTAAAAAATTGAGACTTTTGCAACTTTGAGAAGCCATAACTTAGCTAAAAATCAACCGATTTTCAAAATTTTTGCATTTCTGTCAATGGTATTTATCATATTTTTAATCTACGTCAAAAAAGTTAAAATACTTTCAGTTTTAAATTTTGACCCATTTTTTGACCATTTTGCACATTAACTCCTAACAAAAATGCCAAAAAAGTGAAAATTTTAAAATCGGAATTTTTTGTGCACTATCGATTTCTGGTATTAAAATGAGTATAAAAAACTTTACCACACTTGATTTTGACCCATATTTTAGAAAATATGACCACAATAGTGATAAATGGTCAAAATCATCGTTTTGAACAAATATTGATATCTTCCTCATCTCCGAGCAACCATAACTTTTCCACAACTTAGCCGATTTTCCTCATTTATGCATTTCTGGATACGGCTTTTATTATACTTTAAATCGGTATATAAGGTTTATTACATGTTTTGAAAAATATGGCAAGGAAAGTGATAAATTGAAAAAAACGTGTTATTTTGTAAAAAAATTGAGACTTTTGCAACTTTGAGAAGCCATAACTTAGCTAAAAATCAACCGATTTTCAAAATTTTTGCATTTCTGTCAATGGTATTTATCATATTTTGAATCTACGTCAAAAAAATTAAAATACTTTCAGTTTTAATTTTTGACCCATTTTTTGACAAATTTTGCACATTAACTCCTACCAAAAATGCCAAAAAAGTGAAAATTTTAAAATCGGAATTTTTTGTGCCCAATCGATTTCTGGTATTAAAATGAGTATAAAAAACTTTACCACACTTGATTTTGACCCATATTTTAGAAAATATGACCACAATAGTGATAAATGGTCAAAATCATCGTTTTGAACAAATATTGATATCTTCCTCATCTCCGAGCAACCATAACTTTTCCACAACTTAGCCGATTTTCCTCACTTATGCATTTCTGGATACGGCTTTTATTATACTTTAAATCGGTATATAAGGTTTATTAAATGTTTTGAAAAATATGGCAAGGAAAGTGATAAATTGAAAAAAACGTGTTATTTGGTTTAAAAAATTGAGACATTTGCAACTTTGAGAAGCCATAACTTAGCTAAAAATCAACCGATTTTCAAAATTTTTGCATTTCTGTCAATAGTATTTATCATATTTTGAATCTACGTCAAAAAAATTAAAATACTTTCAGTTTAAATTTTTGACCCATTTTTTGACAAATTTTGCAAATTTACTACTAGCAAAAATGTCAAAAAAGTGAACATTTTAAAATCGGAATTTTTGTGCCCAATCGATTTCTGGTATTAAAATGAGTATAAAAAAACTTTACCACACTTGATTTTGACCCATATTTTAGAAAATATGACCACAATAGTGATAAATGGTCAAAATCATCGTTTTGAACAAATATTGATATCTTCCTCATCTCCGAGCAACCATAACTTTTCCACAACTTAGCCGATTTTCCTCACTTATGCATTTCTGGATACGGCTTTTATTATACTTTAAATCGGTATATAAGGTTTATTACATGTTTTGAAAAATATGGCAAGGAAAGTGATAAATTGAAAAAAACGTGTTTTTGGTTTAAAAAATTGAGACATTTGCAACTTTGAGAAGCCATAACTTAGCTAAAAATCAACCGATTTTCAAAATTTTTGCATTTCTGTCAATAGTATTGATCATATTTTTATTGTACATCGAAAAATTGTTCAAATTGTCAGTTCTAAAATTTGACCCATTTTTTGACCATTTTTGCACATTAACTCCTACCAAAAATGCCAAAAAAATGAAAATTTTAAAATCGGAATTTTTTGTGCATTATCGATTTCAGGTATTAAAATGAGTATAAAAAAACTTTACCACACTTGATTTTGACCCATATTTTAGAAAATATGACCACAATAGTGATAAATGGTCAAAATCATCGTTTTGAACAAATATTGATATCTTCCTCATCTCCGAGGAACCATAACTTTTCCACAACTTAGCCGATTTTCCTCATTTATGCATTTCTGGATACGGCTTTTATTATACTTTAAATCGGTATATAAGGTTTATTAAATGTTTTGAAAAATATGGCAAGAAAAGTAAAAAATTTAAAAAACGTGTTATTTGGTTTAAAAAATTGAGACTTTTGCAACTTTGAGAAGCCATAACTTAGCTAAAAATCAACCGATTTTCAAAATTTATGCATTTCTGTCAATAGTATTGATCATATTTTTCATCATCAAAAAATTGTTCAAATTGTCAGTTCTAAAATTTGACCCATTTTTTGACCATTTTTGCACATTAACTCCTAACAAAAATGCCAAAAAAATGAAAATTTTAAAATCGGAATTTTTTGTGCATTATCGATTTCTGGTATTAAAATGAGTATAAAAAAACTTTACCACACTTGATTTTGACCCATATTTTAGAAAATATGACCACAATAGTGATAAATGGTCAAAATCATCGTTTTGAACAAATATTGATATCTTCCTCATCTCCAAGCAACAATAACTTTTCCACAACTTAGCCGATTTTCCTCATTTATGCATTTCTGGATACGGCTTTTATTATACTTTAAATCGGTATATAAGGTTTATTACATGTTTTGAAAAATATGGCAAGGAAAGTGATAAATTGAAAAAAACGTGTTATTTTGTAAAAAAATTGAGACTTTTGCAACTTTGAGAAGCCATAACTTAGCTAAAAATCAACCGATTTTCAAAATTTTTGCATTTCTGTCAATGGTATTTATCATATTTTGAATCTACGTCAAAAAAATTAAAATACTTTCAGTTTTAATTTTTGACCCATTTTTTGACAAATTTTGCACATTAACTCCTACCAAAAATGCCAAAAAAGTGAAAATTTTAAAATCGGAATTTTTTGTGCCCAATCGATTTCTGGTATTAAAATGAGTATAAAAAACTTTACCACACTTGATTTTGACCCATATTTTAGAAAATATGACCACAATAGTGATAAATGGTCAAAATCATCGTTTTGAACAAATATTGATATCTTCCTCATCTCCGAGCAACCATAACTTTTCCACAGCTTAGCCGATTTTCCTCATTTATGCATTTCTGGATACGGATTTTATTATACTTTAAATCGGTATATAAGGTTAATTACATGTTTTGAAAAATATGGCAAAGAAAGTGATAAATTGAAAACAACGTGTTTTTGGTTTAAAAAATTGAGACATTTGCAACTTTGAGAAGCCATAACTTAGCTAAAAATCAACCGATTTTCAAAATTTTTGCATTTCTGTCAATGGTATTTATCATATTTTGAATCTACGTCAAAAAAATTAAAATACTTTCAGTTTTAATTTTTGACCCATTTTTTGACAAATTTTGCAAGTTTACTACTAGCAAAATGTCAAAAAAGTAAAAATTTTAAAATCGGAATTTTTTGTGCCCAATCGATTTTTGGTATTAAAATGAATATAAAAAACTTTAACACACTTGATTTTGACCCATATTTTAGAAAATATGACCACAATAGTGATAAATGGTCAAAATCATCGTTTTGAACAAATATTGATATCTTCCTCATCTCCGAGGAACCATAACTTTTCCACAACTTAGCCGATTTTCCTCATTTATGCATTTCTGGATACGGCTTTAATTATACTAAATCGGTATATAAGGTTTATTAAATGTTTTGAAAAATATGGCAAGGAAAGTGAAAAATTGAAAAAACGTGTTATTTTGTTTAAAAAATTGAGACTTTTGCAACTTTGAGAAGCCATAACTTAGCTAAAAATCAACCGATTTTCAAAATTTTTGCATTTCTGTCAATGGTATTTATCATATTTTGAATCTACGTCAAAAAAATTAAAATACTTTCAGTTTCAATTTTTGACCCATTTTTTAACAAATTTTGCTTATTTACTACTAGCAAAAATTTCAAATAAGTGAAAGTTTTAAAATCGGAATTTTTTGTGCCCAATCGATTTCTGGTATTAAAATGAGTATAAAAAACTTTACCACACTTGATTTTGACCTATATTTTAGAAAATATGACCACAATAGTGATAAATGGTCAAAATCATCGTTTTAAACAAATATTGATATCTTCCTTATCTCCGAGCAACCATAACTTTTCCACAACTTAGCCGATTTTCCTCATTTATGCATTTCTGGATACGGCTTTTATTAAACTTTAAATCGGTATATAAGGTTTATAAAATGTTTTGAAAAATATGGCAAGGAAAGTGAAAAATTGAAAAAACGTGTTATTTTGTTTAAAAAATTAAGACTTTTGCAACTTTGAGAAGCCATAACTTAGCTAAAAATCAGCCGATTTTCAAAATTTTTGCATTTCTGTCAATGGTATTTATCATATTTTGAATCTACGTCAAAAAAATTAAAATACTTTCAGTTTCAATTTTTGACCCATTTTTTAACAAATTTACTACTAGCAAAAATGTCAAAAAAGTGGAAATTTTAAAATCGGAATTTTTTGTGCCCAATCGATTTCTGGTATTAAAATGAGTATAAAAAAACTTTACCACACTTGATTTTGACCCATATTTTAGAAAATATGACCACAATAGTGATAAATGGTCAAAATCATCGTTTTGAACAAATATTGATATTTTCCTCATCTCCGAGCAACCATAACTTTTCCACAACTTAGCCGATTTTCCTCATTTATGCATTTCTGGATACGGCTTTTATTATACTTTAAGTCGGTATATAAGGTTTATTAAATGTTTTGAAAAATATGGCCAGGAAAGTGATAAATTGAAAAAAAACGTGTTTTTGGTTTAAAAACCATATGACCACAATAGTGATAAATGGTCAAAATCATCGTTTTGAACAAATATTGATATCTTCCTCATCTCCGAGCAACCATAACTTTTCCACAACTTAGCCGATTTTCCTCATTTATGCATTTCTGGATACCGCTTTTATTATACTTTAAATCGGTATATAAGGTTAATAACATGTTTTGAAAATTATGGCAAGGAAAGTGATAAATTAAAAAAACGTGTTTTTGGTTTAAAAAATTGAGACATTTGCAACTTTGAGAAGCCATAACTTAGCTGAAAATCAACCGATTTTCAAAATTTTTGCATTTCTGTCAATGGTATTTATCATATTTTGAATCCACGTCAAAAAATTAAAATACTTTCAGTTTCAATTTTTAACCCATTTTTTGACAAATTTTGCAAATTTACTGCAAGCAAAAATGTCAAAAAAGTGAAAATTTTAAAATTCAAATTTTTTGTGCCCAATCGATTTCTGGTATTAAAATGAGTTTAAAAAAATTTAGCACACTTGATTTTGACCCATATTTTAGAAAATATGGCCACAATAGTTATAAATGGACAAAATTATCGTTTTGAACAAAAATTGATATCTTCCCCATCTTTGAGAAACCATAACTTATTAACAACTTAGCCGATTTTCCTCATTTATGCATTTCTGGATACGGCTTTTATTATATTTTAAATCGGTACATAAGGTTTATTAAATGTTTTGAAAAATATGGCCAGGAAAGTGATAAATTGAAAATAAAACGTGTTTTTGGTTTAAAAAATTGAGACATTTGCAACTTTGAGAAGCCATAACTTAGCTAAAAATCAGCCGATTTTCAAAATTTATGTATTTCTGTCAATAGTATTGATCATATTTTTATTGTACAACAAAAAATTGTTCATATTGTCAGTTTTAAAATTTGACCCATTTTTGACCATTTTTGCACATTAACTCCTACCAAAAATGCCAAAAAATTGAAAATTTTAGCATCGGAATTTTTTGTGCCCAATCGATTTCTGGTATTAAAATGAGTATAAAAAACTTTACAACACTTGATTTTGACCCATATTTTAGAAAATATGACCACAATAGTGATAAATGGTCAAAATCATCGTTTTGAACAAATATTGATATCTTCTTCATCTCCAAGCAACCATAACTTTTCCACAACTTAGCCGATTTTCCTCATTTATGCATTTCTGGATACGGCTTTTATTATACTTTAAATCGGTATAAAAGGATTATTACATAATTTGAAAAATATGGCAAGGAAAGTGATAAATTTGAAAAAAAACGTGTTTTTGGTTTAAAAAATTGAGACGCTTGCAACTTTGAGAAGCCATAACTTAGCTAAAAATCAGCCGATTTTCAAAATTTATGCATTTCTGTCAATAGTATTGATCATATTTTTTATTGTACATCAAAAAATTGTTCATATTGTCAGTTTTAAAATTTGACTCATTTTTTGACCATTTTTGCACATTAACTCCTACCAAAAATGCCAAAAAATTGAAAATTTTAGAATCAGAATTTTTTGTGCCCAATCGATTTCTGGTATTAAAATGAGTATAAAAAACTTTACCACACTTGATTTTGATCCATATTTTAGAAAATATGGCCACAATAGCTATAAATGGTCAAAATCATCGTTTTGAACAAATATTGATATCTTCCTCATCTTCGAGGAACCATAACTTTTCCACAACTTAGCCGATTTTCCTCATTTATGCATTTCTGGATACGGCTTTTATTATACTTTAAATCTGTATATAAGGTTGTATTAAATGTTTTGAAAAAATATAGCAAGGAAAGTGAAAAATTGAAAAAACGTGTTTTTTTGTTTAAGAAATTGAGACATTTGCAACTTTGAGAAGCCATAACTTAGCTAAAAATCAGCCGATTTTCAAAATTTATGCATTTCTGTCAATAGTATTGATCATATTTTTATTGTACATCAAAAAAATTGTTCATATTGTCAGTTTTAAAATTTGACTCATTTTTTGACCATTTTTGCACATTAACTCCTAGCAAAAATGCCAAAAAATTAAAAATTTTAAAATCGGAATTTTTTGTGCCCTATCGATTTCTGGCATTAAAATGAGTATAAAAAACTTTACCACACTTGATTTTGACCCATATTTTAGAAAATATGACCACAAAAGTAATAAATGGTCAAAATCATCGTTTTGAACAAATATTGATATCTTCCTCATCTTCGAGCAACCATAACTTTTCCACAACTTATCCGATTTTCCTCATTTATGCATTTCTGGATACGGCTTTTATTATACTTTAAATCGGTATATAAGGTTAATTACTGTTTTAAAAATATAGCCAGGAAAGTGATAAATTGAAAAAAACGTGTTTTTGGTTTAAGAAATTGAGACATTTGCAACTTTGAGAAGCCATAACTTAGCTAAAAATCAGCCGATTTTCAAAAATTATGCATTTCTGTCAATAGTATTGATCATATTTTTATTGTACATCAAAAAATTGTTCATATTGTCAGTTTTAAAATTTGACTCATTTTTTGACCATTTATGCATATTAACTCCTACCAAAAATGCCAAAAAAGTAAAAATTTTAAAATCGGAATTTTTTGTGCCTAATCGATTTCTGGCATTAAAATGAGTTTAAAAAAACTTTACCACACTTGATTTTGACCCATATTTTAGAAAATATGACCACAAAAGTAATAAATGGTCAAAATCATCGTTTTGAACAAATATTGATATCTTCCTCATCTTTGAGCAACCATAACTTATCAACAACTTAGCCGATTTTCCTCATTTATGCATTTCTGGATACGGCTTTTATTATACTTTAAATCGGTATATAAGGTTTTTTTGAAAAATATAGCCAGGAAAGTGATAAATTGAAAAAAAACGTGTTTTTGGTTTAAGAAATTGAGACATTTGCAACTTTGAGAAGCCATAACTTAGCTAAAAATCAGCCGATTTTCAAAATTTATGCATTTCTGTCAATAGTATTGATCATATTTTTATTGTACATCAAAAAATTTTCATATTGTCAGTTTTAAAATTTGACTCATTTTTTGACAATTTATGCATATTAACTCCTACCAAAAATGCCAAAAAAGTGAAAATTTTAAAATCGGAATTTTTTGTGCCTAATCGATTTCTGGTATTAAAATGAGTTTAAAAAAACTTTACCACACTTGATTTTGACCCATATTTTAGAAAATATGGCCATAATAGTTATAAATGGACAAAATCATCGTTTTGAACAAATATTGATATCTTCCTCATCTCCGAGGAACCATAACTTTTCCACAACTTAGCCGATTTTCCTCATTTATGCATTTCTGGATACGGCTTTTATTATACTTTAAATCGGTATATAAGGTTAATTACATGTTTTGAAAAATATGGCAAGGAAAGTGATAAATTGAAAACAACGTGTTATTTTGTTTAAAAATTTGAGACTTTTGCAACTTTGAGAAGCCATAACTTAGCTAAAAATCAGCCGATTTTCAAAATTTATGCATTTCTGTCAATAGTATTGATCATACTTTTTATTGTATATCAAAAAATTGTTCATATTGTCAGTTTTAAAATTTGACTCATTTTTTGACAAATTTTGCACATTAACTCCTACCAAAAATGTAAAAAAAGTGAAAATTTTTAAATCAGAATTTTTTGTGCCCAATCGATTTCTGGTATTAAAATGAGTATAAAAAAACTTTACCACACTTGATTTTGACCCATATTTTAGAAAATATGGCCACAATAGTGATAAATGGACAAAATCATCGTTTTGAACAAAAATTGATATTTTCCCCATCTTTGAGAAACCATAACTTATCAACAACTTAGCCGATTTTCCTCATTTATGCATTTCTGGATACGGCTTTTATTATACTTTAAATCGGTATATAAGGTTTATTACATGTTTTGAAAAATATAGCCAGGAAAGTGATAAATTGAAAAAAACGTGTTTTTGGTTTAAGAAATTGAGACTTTTGCAACTTTGAGAAGCCATAACTTAGCTAAAAATCAGCCGATTTTCAAAATTTATGCATTTCTGTCAATAGTATTGATCATATTTTTATTGTACAACAAAAAATTGTTCATATTGTCAGTTTTAAAATTTGACCAATTTTTTGACCATTTTTGCACATTAACTCCTAGCAAAAATGCCAAAATATTAAAAATTTTGAAATCGGAATTTTTTGTTCCTTATCGATTTCTGGTATCAAAATGAGTATAAAAAACTTTACCACACTTGATTTTGACCCATATTTTAGAAAATATGACCACAAAAGTAATAAATGGTCAAAATCATCGTTCTGAACAAATATTGATATCTTCCTCATCTTCGAGCAACCATAACTTTTCCACAACTTAGCCGATTTTCCTCATTTATGCATTTCTGGATACGGCTTTTATTATACTTTAAATCGGTATATAAGGTTTATTAAATGTTGTGAAAAAATTTGGCAAGGAAAGTGATAAATTAAAAAAACGTGTTATTTTGTTTAAAAAATTGAGACTTTTGCAACTTTGAGAAGCCATAACTTAGCTGAAAATCAGCCGATTTTCAAAATTTATGCAATTCTGTCAATAGTATTGATCATATTTTTATTGTACATCAAAAAATTGTTCAGATTGTCAGTTTTAAAATTTGACTCATTTTTTGACAATTTATGCACATTAACTCCTACCAAAAATGCCAAAAAAGTGAAAATTTTAAAATCGGAATTTTTTGTGCCTAATCGATTTCTGGTATTAAAATGAGTTTAAAAAAACTTTACCACACTTGATTTTGACCCATCTTTTAGAAAATATGGCCATAATAGTTATAAATGGACAAAATCATCGTTTTGAACAAAAATTGATATCTTCCCCATCTTTGAGAAACCATAACTTATCAACTACTTAGCCGATTTTCCTCATTCATGCATTTCTGGATACGGCTTTTATTATACTTTAAATCGGTATATAAGGTTTTGAAAAATATAGCCAGGAAAGTGATAAATTGAAAAAAACGTGTTTTTGGTTTAAGAAATTGAGACATTTGCAACTTTGAGAAGCCATAACTTAGCTAAAAATCAGCCGATTTTCAAAATTTATGCATTTCTGTCAATAGTATTGATCATATTTTTATTGTACAACAAAAAATTGTTCATATTGTCAGTTTTAAAATTTGACCAATTTTTTGACCATTTTTGCACATTAACTCCTAGCAAAAATGCCAAAAAATTAAAAATTTTAAAATCGGAATTTTTTGTTCCTTATCGATTTCTGGTATCAAAATGAGTATAAAAAACTTTACCACACTTGATTTTGACCCATATTTTAGAAAATATGACCACAAAAGTAATAAATGGTCAAAATCATCGTTCTGAACAAATATTGATATCTTCCTCATCTTCGAGCAACCATAACTTTTCCACAACTTATTCGATTTTCCTCATTTATGCATTTCTGGATACGGCTTTTATTATACTTTAAATCGGAATATAAGGTTTTGAAAAATATAGCCAGGAAAGTGATAAATTGAAAAAACGTGTTTTTGGTTTAAGAAATTGAGACATTTGCAACTTTGAGAAGCCATAACTTAGCTAAAAATCAGCCGATTTTCAAAATTTATGCATTTCTGTCAAAAGTATTGATCATATTTTTATTGTACATCAAAAAATTGTTCATATTGTCAGTTTTAAAATTTGACTCATTTTTTGACAATTTATGCATATTAACTCCTACCAAAAATGCCAAAAAAGTGAAAATTTTAAAATCGGAATTTTTTGTGCCTAATCGATTTCTGGTATTAAAATGAGTTTAAAAAAACTTTACCACACTTGATTTTGACCCATATTTTAGAAAATATGGCCATAATAGTTATAAATGGACAAAATCATCGTTTTGAACAAAAATTGATATCTTCCCCATCTTTGAGAAACCATAACTTATCAACAACTTAGCCGATTTTCCTCATTCATGCATTTCTGGATACGGCTTTTATTATACTATAAATCGGTATATAAGGTTTATTACATAATTTGAAAAATATGGCAAGGAAAGTGATAAATTTGAAAAAAACGTGTTTTTGGTTTAAAAAATTGAGACATTTGCAACTTTGAGAAGCCATAACTTAGCTAAAAATCATCCGATTTTCAAAATTTTTGCATTTCTGACAATGGTATTTATCATATTTTGAATATAAGTCAAAAAATTAAAATACTTTCAGTTTCAATTTTTGACCCAGTTTTTGACCAAAGATGCCAAAAAAGTGAAAATTTTAAAATCGGAATTTTTTGTGCCTTATCGATTTCTGGTATTAAAATGAGTATAAAAAAACTTTACCACACTTGATTTTGACCCATATTTTAGAAAATATGGCCACAATAGTTATAAATGGACAAAATCATCGTTTTGAACAAATATTGATATCTTCCTCATCTCCGAGGAACCATAACTTTTCCACAACTTAGCCGATTTTCCTCATTTATGCATTTCTGGATACGGCTTTTATTATACTTTAAATCGGTATATAAGGTTAATTACATGTTTTGAAAAATATGGCAAGGAAAGTGATAAATTGAAAACAACGTGTTATTTTGTTTAAAAATTTGAGACTTTTGCAACTTTGAGAAGCCATAACTTAGCTAAAAATCAGCCGATTTTCAAAATTTATGCATTTCTGTCAATAGTATTGATCATATTTTTTATTGTATATCAAAAAATTGTTCATATTGTCAGTTTTAAAATTTGACTCATTTTTTGACAAATTTTGCACATTAACTCCTACCAAAAATGCAAAAAAAGTGAAAATTTTTAAATCAGAATTTTTGTGCCCAATCGATTTCTGGTATTAAAATGAGTATAAAAAAACTTTACCACACTTGATTTTGACCCATATTTTAGAAAATATGGCCACAATAGCTATAAATGGACAAAATCATCGTTTTGAACAAAAATTGATATTTTCCCCATCTTTGAGAAACCATAACTTATCAACAACTTAGCCGATTTTCCTCATTTATGCATTTCTGGATACGGCTTTTATTATACTTTAAATCGGTATATAAGGTTTATTACATGCTTTGTAAAATATAGCCAGGAAAGTGATAAATTGAAAAAAACGTGTTTTTGGTTTAAGAAATTGAGACACTTGCAACTTTGAGAAGCCATAACTTAGCTAAAAATCAGCCGATTTTCAAAATTTATGCATTTCTGTCAATAGTATTGATCATATTTTTATTGTACAACAAAAAATTGTTCATATTGTCAGTTTTAAAATTTGACCAATTTTTTGACCATTTTTGCACATTAACTCCTAGCAAAAATGCCAAAAAATTAAAAATTTTAAAATCAGAATTTTTGTGCCTTATCGATTTCTGGTATCAAAATGAGTATAAAAAACTTTACCACACTTGATTTTGACCCATATTTTAGAAAATATGACCACAAAAGTAATAAATGGTCAAAATCATCGTTTCTGAACAAATATTGATATCTTCCTCATCTTCGAGCAACCATAACTTTTCCACAACTTACCCGATTTTCCTCATTTATGCATTTCTGGATACGGCTTTTATTATACTTTAAATCGGTATATAAGGTTTATTACATAATTTGAAAAATATGGCAAGGAAAGTGATAAATTTGAAAAAAACGTGTTTTTGGTTTAAAAAATTGAGACTTTTGCAACTTTGAGAAGCCATAACTTAGCTAAAAATCAACCGATTTTCAAAATTTTTGCATTTCTGACAATGGTATTTATCATATTTTGAATATAAGTCAAAAAATTAAAATACTTTCAGTTTCAATTTTTGACCCAGTTTTTGACCAAAGATGCCAAAAAAGTGAAAATTTTAAAATCGGAATTTTTTGTGCCTTATCGATTTCTGGTATTAAAACGAGTATAAAAAACTTTACCACACTTGATTTTGACTCATATTTTAGAAAATATGGCCACAATAGTTATAAATGGACAAAATCATCGTTTTGAACAAATATTGATATCTTCCTCATCTCCGAGGAACCATAACTTTTCCACAACTTAGCCGATTTTCCTCATTTATGCATTTCTGGATACGGCTTTTATTATACTTTAAATCGGTATATAAGGTTTTGAAAAATATGGCAAGGAAAGTGAAAAATTGAAAAAAACGTGTTATTTTGTTTAAAAAATTGAGACTTTTGCAACTTTGAGAAGCCATAACTTAGCTAAAAATCAGCCGATTTTCAATATTTATGCATTTCTGTCAATAGTATTGATCATATTTTTATTGTACATCAAAAAATTGTTCATATTGTCAGTTTTAAAATTTGACTCATTTTTTGACAATTTTTGCACATTAACTCCTACCAAAAATGCCAAAAAAGTGAAAATTTAAAATCAGAATTTTTTGTGCCCTATCGATTTCTGGTATTAAAATGAGTATAAAAAAACTTTACCACACTTGATTTTGACCCATATTTTAGAAAATATGGCCACAATAGTTATAAATGGTCAAAATCATCGTTTTGAAAACATATTGATATCTTTCTCATCTCCAAGCAACCATAACTTTTCCACAACTTAGCCGATTTTCCTCATTTATGCATTTCTGGATACGGCTTTTATTATACTTTAAATCGGTATATAAGGTTGATTACATGTTTTGAAAAATATGGCAAGGAAAGTGATAAATTGAAAACAACGTGTTATTTTGTTTAAAAAATTGAGACTTTTGCAACTTTGAGAAGCCATAACTTAGCTAAAAATCAGCCGATTTTCAAAATTTATGCATTTCTGTCAATGGTATTTATCATATTTTGAATCTACGTCAAAAAATTTAAATACTTTCAGTTTAAATTTTTGACCCATTTTTTCACAAATTTTGCAAATTTACTGCAAGCAAAAATGTCAAAAAAGTGAAAATTTAAAATCGGAATTTTTTGTGCCTTACCGATTTCAGCTATTAAAATGAGTATAAAAAAACTTTACCACACTTGATTTTGACCCATATTTTAGAAAATATGACCACAATAGTTATAAATGGTCAAAATCATCGTTTTGAAAACATATTGATATCTTCCTCATCTCCGAGGAACCATAACTTTTCCACAACTTAGCCGATTTTCCTCATTTATGCATTTCTGGATACGGCTTTTATTATACTTTAAATCGGTATATAAGGTTAATTACATGTTTTGAAAAATATGGCAAGGAAAGTGATAAATTAAAAACAACGTGTTATTTTGTTTAAAAAATTGAGACTTTTGCAACTTTGAGAAGCCATAACTTAGCTTAAAATCAGCCGATTTTCAAAATTTATGCATTTCTGTCAATAGTATTGATCATATTTTTATTGTACATCAAAAAATGGTTCATATTGTCAGTTTTAAAATTTGACTCATTTTTTGACAATTTTTGCACATTAACTCCTACCAAAAATGCAAAAAAAGTGAAAATTTTAAAATCAGAATTTTTTGTTCCTTATCGATTTCTGGTATTAAAATGAGTATAAAAAAACTTTACCACACTTGATTTTGACCCATATTTTAGAAAATACGGCCACAATAGCTATAAATGGACAAAATCATCGTTTTGAACAAAAATTGATATTTTCCCCATCTTTGAGAAACCATAACTTATCAACAACTTAGCCGATTTTCCTCATTTATGCATTTCTGGATACGGCTTTTATTATATTTTAAATCGGTATATAAGGTTTATTACATGTTTTGAAAAATATAGCCAGGAAAGTGATAAATTGAAAAAAACGTGTTTTTGGTTTAAGAAATTGAGACATTTGCAACTTTGAGAAGCCATAACTTAGCTAAAAATCAGCCGATTTTCAAAATTTATGCATTTCTGTCAATGGTATTTATCATATTTTGAATATAAGTCAAAAAATTGAAATACTTTCAGTTTCAATTTTTGACCCATTTTTTCACAAATTTTGCAAATTTACTGCAAGCAAAAATGTCAAAAAAGTGAAAATTTTAAAATCGGAATTTTATGTGCCCAATCGATTTCTGGTATTAAAATGTGTTTTAAAAAACTTTACCACACTTGATTTTGACCCATATTTTAGAAAATATGGCCACAATAGTTATAATACAATACAATAGTTTTGAACAAAAATTGATATCTTCCCCATCTTTGAGAAACCATAACTTATCAACAACTTAGCCGATTTTCCTCATTCATGCATTTCTGGATACGGCTTTTATTATATTTTAAATCGGTATATAAGGTTTATTAAATGTATATAATTATATTAAATTTACTACTAGCAAAAATGTCAAAAAAGTGAAAATTTTAAAATCGGAATTTTTTGTGCCTTATCGATTTCTGGTATTAAAATGAGTTTAAAAAAACTTTACCACACTTGATTTTGACCCATATTTTAGAAAATATGGCCACAATAGTTATAAATGGTCAAAATCATCGTTTTGAAAACATATTGATATCTTCCTCATCTCCGAGGAACCATAACTTTTCCACAACTTAGCCGATTTTCCTCATTTATGCATTTCTGGATACGGCTTTTATTATATTTTAAATCGGTATATAAGGTTAATTACATGTTTTGAAAAATATGGCAAGGAAAGTGATAAATTAAAAACAACGTGTTATTTGGTTTAAAAAATTGAGACGCTTGCAACTTTGAGAAGCCATAACTTAGCTAAAAATCAACCAATTTTCAAAATTTATGCATTTCTGTCAATAGTATCGATCATATTTTTATTGTACATCAAAAAATTGTTCATATTGTCAGTTTTAAAATTTGACTCATTTTTTGACAATTTTTGCACATTAACTCCTACCAAAAATGCAAAAAAAGTGAAAATTTTAAAATCAGAATTTTTTGTTCCTTATCGATTTCTGGTATTAAAATGAGTATAAAAAAACTTTACCACACTTGATTTTGACCCATATTTTAGAAAATACGGCCACAATAGCTATAAATGGACAAAATCATCGTTTTGAACAAAAATTGATATTTTCCCCATCTTTGAGAAACCATAACTTATCAACAACTTAGCCGATTTTCCTCATTTATGCATTTCTGGATACGGCTTTTATTATATTTTAAATCGGTATATAAGATTTATTACATGTTTTGAAAAATATAGCCAGGAAAGTGATAAATTGAAAAAAAACGTGTTTTTGGTTTAAAAAATTGAGACATTTGCAACTTTGAGAAGCCATAACTTAGCTAAAAATAAACCGATTTTCAAAATTTTTGCATTTCTGTCAATGGTATTTATCATATTTTGAATATAAGTCAAAAAAATTAAAATACTTTCAGTTTCAATTTTTGACCCATTTTTTCACAAATTTTGCAAATTTACTGCAAGCAAAAATGTCAAAAAAGTGAAAATTTTAAAATCGGAATTTTATGTGCCCAATCGATTTCTGGTATTAAAATGTGTTTAAAAAAACTTTACCACACTTGATTTTGACCCATATTTTAGAAAATATGGCCACAATAGTTATAATACAATACAATAGTTTTGAACAAAAATTGATATCTTCCCCATCTTTGAGAAACCATAACTTATCAACAACTTAGCCGATTTTCCTCATTCATGCATTTCTGGATACGGCTTTTATTATATTTTAAATCGGTATATAAGGTTTATTAAATGTTTTGAAAAATATAGCCAGGAAAGTGATAAATTGAAAAAAACGTGTTTTTGGTTTAAGAAATTGAGACATTTGCAACTTTGAGAAGCCATAACTTAGCTAAAAATCAGCCGATTTTCAAAATTTATGCATTTCTGTCAATGGTATTTATCATATTTTGAATATAAGTCAAAAAATTGAAATACTTTCAGTTTCAATTTTTGACCCATTTTTTCACAAATTTTGCAAATTTACTGCAAGCAAAAATGTCAAAAAGTGAAAATTTTAAAATCGGAATTTTATGTGCCCAATCGATTTCTGGTATTAAAATGAGTTTAAAAAAACTTTACCACACTTGATTTTGACCCATATTTTAGAAAATATGGCCACAATAGTTATAATGGACAATACAATAGTTTTGAACAAAAATTGATATCTTCCCCATCTTTGAGAAACCATAACTTATCAACAACTTAGCCGATTTTCCTCATTCATGCATTTCTGGATACGGCTTTTATTATATTTTAAATCGGTATATAAGGTTTATTAAATGTTTTGAAAAATATAGCCAGGAAAGTGATAAATTGAAAAAAACGTGTTTTTGGTTTAAAAAATTGAGACATCTGCAACTTTGAGAAGCCATAACTTAGCTAAAAATCAGTCGATTTTTAAAATTTATGCATTTCTTTAAATAGTATTGATCATATTGTTATTGTACATCATAAAATTGTTCATATTGTCAGTTTTAAAATTTGACCCATTTTTTTGACAAATTTTGCAAATTTACTACTAGCAAAAATGTCAAAAAAGTGAAAATTTTAAAATCGGAATTTTTTGTGCCTTATCGATTTCTGGTATTAAAATGAGTATAAAAAAACTTTACCACACTTGATTTTGACCCATATTTTAGAAAATACGGCCACAATAGCTATAAATGGACAAAATCATCGTTTTGAACAAAAATTGATATTTTCCCCATCTTTGAGAAACCATAACTTATCAACAACTTAGCCGATTTTCCTCATTCATGCATTTCTGGATACGGCTTTTATTATATTTTAAATCGGTATATAAGGTTTATTAAATGTTTTGAAAAATATAGCCAGGAAAGTGATAAATTAAAAAAAACGTGTTTTTGGTTTAAAAAATTGAGACATTTGCAACTTTGAGAAGCCATAACTTAGCTAAAAATCAGTCGATTTTTAAAATTTATGCATTTCTTTAAATAGTATTGATCATATTGTTATTGTACATCATAAAATTGTTCATATTGTCAGTTTTAAAATTTGACCCATTTTTTTGACAAATTTTGCAAATTTACTACTAGCAAAAATGTCAAAAAAGTGAAAATTTTAAAATCGGAATTTTTTGTGCCTTATCGATTTCAGCTATTAAAATGAGTATAAAAAAAACTTTACCACACTTGATTTTGACCCATATTTTAGAAAATATGACCACAATAGTTATAAATGGTCAAAATCATCGTTTTGAACAAATATTGATATCTTCCTCATCTCCGAGCAACCATAACTTTTCCACAACTTAGCCGATTTTCCTCATTTATGCATTTCTGGATACCGCTTTTATTATACTTTAAATCGGTATATAAGGTTTATTAAATGTTTTGAAAAATATAGCCAGGAAAGTGATAAATTGAAAAAAACGTGTTTTTGGTTTAAAAAATTGAGACATTTGCAACTTTGAGAAGCCATAACTTAGCTAAAAATCAGCCGATTTTCAAAATTTATGCATTTCTGTCAATGATATTTATCATATTTTGAATCTACGTCAAAAAATTTTAATACTTTCAGTTTAAATTTTTGACCCATTTTTCACAAATTTTGCAAATTTACTGCAAGCAAAAATGTCAAAAAAGTGAAAATTTAAAATCGGAATTTTTGTGCCTTATCGATTTCAGCTATTAAAATGAGTATAAAAAAACTTTACCACACTTGATTTTGACCCATATTTTAGAAAATATGACCACAATAGTTATAAATGGTCAAAATCATCGTTTTGAAAACATATTGATATCTTCCTCATCTCCGAGGAACCATAACTTTTCCACAACTTAGCCGATTTTCTTCATTTATGCATTTCTGGATACGGCTTTTATTATACTTTAAATCGGTATATAAGGTTAATTACATGTTTTGAAAAATATGGCAAGGAAAGTGATAAATTAAAAACAACGTGTTATTTTGTTTAAAAAATTTAGACTTTTGCAACTTTGAGAAGCCATAACTTAGCTTAAAATCAGCCGATTTTCAAAATTTATGCATTTCTGTCAATAGTATTGATCATATTTTTATTGTACATCAAAAAATTGTTCATATTGTCAGTTTTAAAATTTGACACATTTTTTGACAATTTTTGCACATTAACTCCTACCAAAAATGCAAAAAAAATGAAAATTTTAAAATCAGAATTTTTTGTTCCTTATCGATTTCTGGTATTAAAATGAGTATAAAAAAACTTTACCACACTTGATTTTGACCCATATTTTAGAAAATACGGCCACAATAGCTATAAATGGACAAAATCATCGTTTTGAACAAATATTGATATCTTCCTCATCTCCGAGCAACCATAACTTTTCCACAACTTAGCCGATTTTCCTCATTTATGCATTTCTGGATACCGCTTTTATTATACTTTAAATCGGTATATAAGGTTTATTAAATGTTTTGAAAAATATAGCCAGGAAAGTGATAAATTGAAAAAAACGTGTTTTTGGTTTAAAAAATTGAGACATTTGCAACTTTGAGAAGCCATAACTTAGCTAAAAATCAGCCGATTTTCAAAATTTATGCATTTCTGTCAATGATATTTATCATATTTTGAATCTACGTCAAAAAATTTTAATACTTTCAGTTTAAATTTTTGACCCATTTTTTCACAAATTTTGCAAATTTACTGCAAGCAAAAATGTCAAAAAAGTGAAAATTTAAAATCGGAATTTTTGTGCCTTATCGATTTCAGCTATTAAAATGAGTATAAAAAAACTTTACCACACTTGATTTTGACCCATATTTTAGAAAATATGACCACAATAGTTATAAATGGTCAAAATCATCGTTTTGAAAACATATTGATATCTTCCTCATCTCCGAGGAACCATAACTTTTCCACAACTTAGCCGATTTTCTTCATTTATGCATTTCTGGATACGGCTTTTATTATACTTTAAATCGGTATATAAGGTTAATTACATGTTTTGAAAAATATGGCAAGGAAAGTGATAAATTAAAAACAACGTGTTATTTTGTTTAAAAAATTTAGACTTTTGCAACTTTGAGAAGCCATAACTTAGCTTAAAATCAGCCGATTTTCAAAATTTATGCATTTCTGTCAATAGTATTGATCATATTTTTATTGTACATCAAAAAATTGTTCATATTGTCAGTTTTAAAATTTGACACATTTTTTGACAATTTTTGCACATTAACTCCTACCAAAAATGCAAAAAAAATGAAAATTTTAAAATCAGAATTTTTGTTCCTTATCGATTTCTGGTATTAAAATGAGTATAAAAAAACTTTACCACACTTGATTTTGACCCATATTTTAGAAAATACGGCCACAATAGCTATAAATGGACAAAATCATCGTTTTGAACAAAAATTGATATTTTCCCCATCTTTGAGAAACCATAACTTATCAACAACTTAGCCGATTTTCCTCATTTATGCATTTCTGGATACGGCTTTTATTATATTTTAAATCGGTATATAAGGTTTATTAAATGTTTTGAAAAATATAGCCAGGAAAGTGATAAATTGAAAAAAACGTGTTTTTGGTTTAAAAAATTGAGACATCTGCAACTTTGAGAAGCCATAACTTAGCTAAAAATCAGTCGATTTTTAAAATTTATGCATTTCTTTAAATAGTATTGATCATATTGTTATTGTACATCATAAAATTGTTCATATTGTCAGTTTTAAAATTTGACCCATTTTTTTGACAAATTTTGCAAATTTACTACTAGCAAAAATGTCAAAAAAGTGAAAATTTTAAAATCGGAATTTTTGTGCCTTATCGATTTCTGGTATTAAAATGAGTTTAAAAAAACTTTACCACACTTGATTTTGACCCATATTTTAGAAAATATGGCCACAATAGTTATAAATGGTCAAAATCATCGTTTTGAAAACATATTGATATCTTCCTCATCTCCGAGGAACCATAACTTTTCCACAACTTAGCCGATTTTCCTCATTTATGCATTTCTGGATACGGCTTTTATTATACTTTAAATCGGTATATAAGGTTAATTACATGTTTTGAAAAATATGGCAAGGAAAGTGATAAATTAAAAACAACGTGTTATTTTGTTTAAAAAATTTAGACTTTTGCAACTTTGAGAAGCCATAACTTAGCTTAAAATCAGCCGATTTTCAAAATTTATGCATTTCTGTCAATAGTATTGATCATATTTTTATTGTACATCAAAAAATTGTTCATATTGTCAGTTTTAAAATTTGACACATTTTTTGACAATTTTTGCACATTAACTCCTACCAAAAATGCAAAAAAATGAAAATTTTAAAATCAGAATTTTTTGTTCCTTATCGATTTCTGGTATTAAAATGAGTATAAAAAAACTTTACCACACTTGATTTTGACCCATATTTTAGAAAATACGGCCACAATAGCTATAAATGGACAAAATCATCGTTTTGAACAAAAATTGATATTTTCCCCATCTTTGAGAAACCATAACTTATCAACAACTTAGCCGATTTTCCTCATTTATGCATTTCTGGATACGGCTTTTATTATATTTTAAATCGGTATATAAGGTTTATTACATGTTTTGAAAAATATAGCCAGGAAAGTGATAAATTGAAAAAAAAACGTGTTTTTGATTTAAAAAATTGAGACATTTGCAACTTTGAGAAGCCATAACTTAACTAAAAATAAACCGATTTTCAAAATTTTTGCATTTCTGTCAATGGTATTTATCATATTTTGAATATAAGTCAAAAAATTAAAATACTTTCAGTTTCAATTTTTGACACATTTTTTCACAAATTTTGCAAATTTACTGCAAGCAAAAATGTCAAAAAAGTGAAAATTTTAAAATCGGAATTTTATGTGCCCAATCGATTTCTGGTATTAAAATGAGTTTAAAAAAACTTTACCACACTTGATTTTGACCCATATTTTAGAAAATATGGCCACAATAGTTATAATACAATACAATAGTTTTGAACAAAAATTGATATCTTCCCCATCTTTGAGAAACCATAACTTATCAACAACTTAGCCGATTTTCCTCATTCATGCATTTCTGGATACGGCTTTTATTATATTTTAAATCGGTATATAAGGTTTATTAAATGTTTTGAAAAATATAGCCAGGAAAGTGATAAATTAAAAAAAACGTGTTTTTGGTTTAAAAAATTGAGACATTTGCAACTTTGAGAAGCCATAACTTAGCTAAAAATCAGTCGATTTTTAAAATTTATGCATTTCTTTAAATAGTATTGATCATATTGTTATTGTACATCATAAAATTGTTCATATTGTCAGTTTTAAAATTTGACCCATTTTTTTTGACAAATTTTGCAAATTTACTACTAGCAAAAATGTCAAAAAGTGAAAATTTTAAAATCGGAATTTTTGTGCCTTATCGATTTCAGCTATTAAAATGAGTATAAAAAAACTTTACCACACTTGATTTTGACCCATATTTTAGAAAATATGACCACAATAGTTATAAATGGTCAAAATCATCGTTTTGAACAAATATTGATATCTTCCTCATCTCCGAGCAACCATAACTTTTCCACAACTTAGCCGATTTTCCTCATTTATGCATTTCTGGATACCGCTTTTATTATACTTTAAATCGGTATATAAGGTTTATTAAATGTTTTGAAAAATATAGCCAGGAAAGTGATAAATTGAAAAAAACGTGTTTTTGGTTTAAAAAATTGAGACATTTGCAACTTTGAGAAGCCATAACTTAGCTAAAAATCAGCCGATTTTCAAAATTTATGCATTTCTGTCAATGATATTTATCATATTTTGAATCTACGTCAAAAAATTTTAATACTTTCAGTTTAAATTTTTGACCCATTTTTTCACAAATTTTGCAAATTTACTGCAAGCAAAAATGTCAAAAAAGTGAAAATTTAAAATCGGAATTTTTGTGCCTTATCGATTTCAGCTATTAAAATGAGTATAAAAAAACTTTACCACACTTGATTTTGACCCATATTTTAGAAAATATGACCACAATAGTTATAAATGGTCAAAATCATCGTTTTGAAAACATATTGATATCTTCCTCATCTCCGAGGAACCATAACTTTTCCACAACTTAGCCGATTTTCTTCATTTATGCATTTCTGGATACGGCTTTTATTATACTTTAAATCGGTATATAAGGTTAATTACATGTTTTGAAAAATATGGCAAGGAAAGTGATAAATTAAAAACAACGTGTTATTTTGTTTAAAAAATTTAGACTTTTGCAACTTTGAGAAGCCATAACTTAGCTTAAAATCAGCCGATTTTCAAAATTTATGCATTTCTGTCAATAGTATTGATCATATTTTTATTGTACATCAAAAAATTGTTCATATTGTCAGTTTTAAAATTTGACACATTTTTTGACAATTTTTGCACATTAACTCCTACCAAAAATGCAAAAAAAATGAAAATTTTAAAATCAGAATTTTTTGTTCCTTATCGATTTCTGGTATTAAAATGAGTATAAAAAAACTTTACCACACTTGATTTTGACCCATATTTTAGAAAATACGGCCACAATAGCTATAAATGGACAAAATCATCGTTTTGAACAAAAATTGATATTTTCCCCATCTTTGAGAAACCATAACTTATCAACAACTTAGCCGATTTTCCTCATTTATGCATTTCTGGATACGGCTTTTATTATATTTTAAATCGGTATATAAGGTTTATTAAATGTTTTGAAAAATATAGCCAGGAAAGTGATAAATTGAAAAAAACGTGTTTTTGGTTTAAAAAATTGAGACATCTGCAACTTTGAGAAGCCATAACTTAGCTAAAAATCAGTCGATTTTTAAAATTTATGCATTTCTTTAAATAGTATTGATCATATTGTTATTGTACATCATAAAATTGTTCATATTGTCAGTTTTAAAATTTGACCCATTTTTTTTGACAAATTTTGCAAATTTACTACTAGCAAAAATGTCAAAAAAGTGAAAATTTTAAAATCGGAATTTTTTGTGCCTTATCGATTTCTGGTATTAAAATGAGTTTAAAAAAACTTTACCACACTTGATTTTGACCCATATTTTAGAAAATATGGCCACAATAGTTATAAATGGTCAAAATCATCGTTTTGAAAACATATTGATATCTTCCTCATCTCCGAGGAACCATAACTTTTCCACAACTTAGCCGATTTTCCTCATTTATGCATTTCTGGATACGGCTTTTATTATACTTTAAATCGGTATATAAGGTTAATTACATGTTTTGAAAAATATGGCAAGGAAAGTGATAAATTAAAAACAACGTGTTATTTTGTTTAAAAAATTTAGACTTTTGCAACTTTGAGAAGCCATAACTTAGCTTAAAATCAGCCGATTTTCAAAATTTATGCATTTCTGTCAATAGTATTGATCATATTTTTATTGTACATCAAAAAATTGTTCATATTGTCAGTTTTAAAATTTGACACATTTTTTGACAATTTTTGCACATTAACTCCTACCAAAAATGCAAAAAAAATGAAAATTTTAAAATCAGAATTTTTGTTCCTTATCGATTTCTGGTATTAAAATGAGTATAAAAAAACTTTACCACACTTGATTTTGACCCATATTTTAGAAAATACGGCCACAATAGCTATAAATGGACAAAATCATCGTTTTGAACAAAAATTGATATTTTCCCCATCTTTGAGAAACCATAACTTATCAACAACTTAGCCGATTTTCCTCATTTATGCATTTCTGGATACGGCTTTTATTATATTTTAAATCGGTATATAAGGTTTATTAAATGTTTTGAAAAATATAGCCAGGAAAGTGATAAATTGAAAAAAACGTGTTTTTGGTTTAAAAAATTGAGACATCTGCAACTTTGAGAAGCCATAACTTAGCTAAAAATCAGTCGATTTTTAAAATTTATGCATTTCTTTAAATAGTATTGATCATATTGTTATTGTACATCATAAAATTGTTCATATTGTCAGTTTTAAAATTTGACCCATTTTTTTGACAAATTTTGCAAATTTACTACTAGCAAAAATGTCAAAAAAGTGAAAATTTTAAAATCGGAATTTTTTGTGCCTTATCGATTTCTGGTATTAAAATGAGTTTAAAAAAACTTTACCACACTTGATTTTGACCCATATTTTAGAAAATATGACCACAATAGTGATAAATGGTCAAAATCATCGTTTTGAAAACATATTGATATCTTCCTCATCTCCGAGGAACCATAACTTTTCCACAACTTAGCCGATTTTCCTCATTTATGCATTTCTGGATACGGCTTTTATTATACTTTAAATCGGTATATAAGGTTAATTACATGTTTTGAAAAATATGGCAAGGAAAGTGATAAATTAAAAACAACGTGTTATTTTGTTTAAAAAAATTTAGACTTTTGCAACTTTGAGAAGCCATAACTTAGCTTAAAATCAGCCGATTTTCAAAATTTATGCATTTCTGTCAATAGTATTGATCATATTTTTATTGTACATCAAAAAAATTGTTCATATTGTCAGTTTTAAAATTTGACACATTTTTTGACAATTTTTGCACATTAACTCCTACCAAAAATGCAAAAAAATGAAAATTTTAAAATCAGAATTTTTGTTCCTTATCGATTTCTGGTATTAAAATGAGTATAAAAAAACTTTACCACACTTGATTTTGACCCATATTTTAGAAAATATGACCACAATAGTTATAAATGGTCAAAATCATCGTTTTGTACAAATATTGATATCTTCCTCATCTCCGAGCAACCATAACTTTTCCACAACTTAGCCGATTTTCCTCATTTATGCATTTCTGGATACCGCTTTTATTATACTTTAAATCGGTATATAAGGTTTATTAAATGTTTTGAAAAATATAGCCAGGAAAGTGATAAATTGAAAAAACGTGTTTTTGGTTTAAAAAATTGAGACATTTGCAACTTTGAGAAGCCATAACTTAGCTAAAAATCAGCCGATTTTCAAAATTTATGCATTTCTGTCAATGATATTTATCATATTTTGAATCTACGTCAAAAAATTTTAATACTTTCAGTTTAAATTTTTGACCCATTTTTTCACAAATTTTGCAAATTTACTGCAAGCAAAAATGTCAAAAAAGTGAAAATTTAAAATCGGAATTTTTTGTGCCTTATCGATTTCAGCTATTAAAATGAGTATAAAAAAACTTTACCACACTTGATTTTGACCCATATTTTAGAAAATATGACCACAATAGTTATAAATGGTCAAAATCATCGTTTTGAAAACATATTGATATCTTCCTCATCTCCGAGGAACCATAACTTTTCCACAACTTAGCCGATTTTCTTCATTTATGCATTTCTGGATACGGCTTTTATTATACTTTAAATCGGTATATAAGGTTAATTACATGTTTTGAAAAATATGGCAAGGAAAGTGATAAACTAAAAACAACGTGTTATTTTGTTTAAAAAATTTAGACTTTTGCAACTTTGAGAAGCCATAACTTAGCTTAAAATCAGCCGATTTTCAAAATTTATGCATTTCTGTCAATAGTATTGATCATATTTTTATTGTACATCAAAAAATTGTTCATATTGTCAGTTTTAAAATTTGACACATTTTTTGACAATTTTTGCACATTAACTCCTACCAAAAATGCAAAAAAAATGAAAATTTTAAAATCAGAATTTTTTGTTCCTTATCGATTTCTGGTATTAAAATGAGTATAAAAAAACTTTACCACACTTGATTTTGACCCATATTTTAGAAAATACGGCCACAATAGCTATAAATGGACAAAATCATCGTTTTGAACAAAAATTGATATTTTCCCCATCTTTGAGAAACCATAACTTATCAACAACTTAGCCGATTTTCCTCATTTATGCATTTCTGGATACGGCTTTTATTATATTCTAAATCGGTATATAAGGTTTATTACATGTTTTGAAAAATATAGCCAGGAAAGTGATAAATTGAAAAAAAAACGTGTTTTTGATTTAAAAAATTGAGACATTTGCAACTTTGAGAAGCCATAACTTAACTAAAAATAAACCGATTTTCAAAATTTTTGCATTTCTGTCAATGGTATTTATCATATTTTGAATATAAGTCAAAAAATTAAAATACTTTCAGTTTCAATTTTTGACCCATTTTTTCACAAATTTTGCAAATTTACTGCAAGCAAAAATGTCAAAAAAGTGAAAATTTTAAAATCGGAATTTTATGTGCCCAATCGATTTCTGGTATTAAAATGAGTTTAAAAAAAACTTTACCACACTTGATTTTGACCCATATTTTAGAAAATATGGCCACAATAGTTATAATACAATACAATAGTTTTGAACAAAAATTGATATCTTCCCCATCTTTGAGAAACCATAACTTATCAACAACTTAGCCGATTTTCCTCATTCATGCATTTCTGGATACGGCTTTTATTATATTTTAAATCGGTATATAAGGTTTATTAAATGTTTTGAAAAATATAGCCAGGAAAGTGATAAATTAAAAAAAACGTGTTTTTGGTTTAAAAAATTGAGACATTTGCAACTTTGAGAAGCCATAACTTAGCTAAAAATCAGTCGATTTTTAAAATTTATGCATTTCTTTAAATAGTATTGATCATATTGTTATTGTACATCATAAAATTGTTCATATTGTCAGTTTTAAAATTTGACCCATTTTTTTGACAAATTTTGCAAATTTACTACTAGCAAAAATGTCAAAAAAGTGAAAATTTTAAAATCGGAATTTTTTGTGCCTTATCGATTTCAGCTATTAAAATGAGTATAAAAAAACTTTACCACACTTGATTTTGACCCATATTTTAGAAAATATGACCACAATAGTTATAAATGGTCAAAATCATCGTTTTGAACAAATATTGATATCTTCCTCATCTCCGAGCAACCATAACTTTTCCACAACTTAGCCGATTTTCCTCATTTATGCATTTCTGGATACCGCTTTTATTATACTTTAAATCGGTATATAAGGTTTATTAAATGTTTTGAAAAATATAGCCAGGAAAGTGATAAATTGAAAAAAACGTGTTTTTGGTTTAAAAAATTGAGACATTTGCAACTTTGAGAAGCCATAACTTAGCTAAAAATCAGCCGATTTTCAAAATTTATGCATTTCTGTCAATGGTATTTATCATATTTTGAATCTACGTCAAAAAATTTTAATACTTTCAGTTTAAATTTTTGACCCATTTTTTCACAAATTTTGCAAATTTACTGCAAGCAAAAATGTCAAAAAAGTGAAAATTTAAAATCGGAATTTTTTGTGCCTTATCGATTTCAGCTATTAAAATGAGTATAAAAAAACTTTACCACACTTGATTTTGACCCATATTTTAGAAAATATGACCACAATAGTTATAAATGGTCAAAATCATCGTTTTGAAAACATATTGATATCTTCCTCATCTCCGAGGAACCATAACTTTTCCACAACTTAGCCGATTTTCTTCATTTATGCATTTCTGGATACGGCTTTTATTATACTTTAAATCGGTATATAAGGTTAATTACATGTTTTGAAAAATATGGCAAGGAAAGTGATAAATTAAAAACAACGTGTTATTTTGTTTAAAAAATTGAGACTTTTGCAACTTTGAGAAGCCATAACTTAGCTTAAAATCAGCCGATTTTGAAAATTTATGCATTTCTGTCAATAGTATTGATCATATTTTTATTGTACATCAAAAAATTGTTCATATTGTCAGTTTTAAAATTTGACTCATTTTTTGACAATTTTTGCACATTAACTCCTACCAAAAATGCAAAAAAAGTGAAAATTTTAAAATCGGAATTTTTTGTGCCCAATCGATTTCTGGTATTAAAATGGGTTTTTAAAAAACTTTACCACACTTGATTTTGACCCATATTTTAGAAAATACGGCCACAATAGCTATAAATGGACAAAATCATCGTTTTGAACAAAAATTGATATTTTCCCCATCTTTGAGAAACCATAACTTATCAACAACTTAGCCGATTTTCCTCATTTATGCATTTCTGGATACGGCTTTTATTATATTTTAAATCGGTATATAAGGTTTATTACATGTTTTGAAAAATATAGCCAGGAAAGTGATAAATTGAAAAAAAACGTGTTTTTGGTTAAAAAAATTGAGACATTTGCAACTTTGAGAAGCCATAACTTAGCTAAAAATAAAACGATTTTCATAATTTTTGCATTTCTGTCAATGGTATTTATCATATTTTGAATATAAGTCAAAAAATTAAAATACTTTCAGTTTCAATTTTTGACCCATTTTTTCACAAATTTTGCAAATTTACTGCAAGCAAAAATGTCAAAAAAGTGAAAATTTTAAAATCGGAATTTTATGTGCCCAATCGATTTCTGGTATTAAAATGAGTTTAAAAAAACTTTACCACACTTGATTTTGACCCATATTTTAGAAAATATGGCCACAATAGTTATAATACAATACAATAGTTTTGAACAAAAATTGATATCTTCCCCATCTTTGAGAAACCATAACTTATCAACAACTTAGCCGATTTTCCTCATTCATGCATTTCTGGATACGGCTTTTATTATATTTTAAATCGGTATATAAGGTTTATTAAATGTTTTGAAAAATATAGCCAGGAAAGTGATAAATTGAAAAAAACGTGTTTTTGGTTTAAAAAATTGAGACATTTGCAACTTTGAGAAGCCATAATTTAGCTAAAAATCAACCGATTTTCAAAATTTTTGCATTTCTGTCAATGGTATTTATCATATTTTGAATATAAGTCAAAAAATTAAAATACTTTCAGTTTCAATTTTTAACCCAGTTTTTGACAATTTTTGCACATTAACTCCTACCAAAAATGCCAAAAAAGTGAAAATTTTAAAATCGGAATTTTTGTGCCTTATCGATTTCTGGTATTAAAATGAGTATAAAAAAACTTTACCACACTTGATTTTGACCCATATTTTAGAAAATATGGCCACAATAGTTATAAATGGACAAAATCATCGTTTTGAACAAATATTGATATCTTCCTCATCTCCGAGGAACCATAACTTTTCCACAACTTAGCCGATTTTCCTCATTTATGCATTTCTGGATACGGCTTTTATTATACTTTAAATCGGTATATAAGGTTTATTAAATGTTTTGAAAAATATGGCAAGGAAAGTGATAAATTAAAAACAACGTGTTATTTGGTTAAAAAAATTAAGACTCTTGCAACTTTGAGAAGCCATAACTTAGCTAAAAATCAGTCGATTTTTAAAATTTATGCATTTCTTTAAATAGTATTGATCATATTGTTATTGTACATCATAAAATTGTTCATATTGTCAGTTTTAAAATTTGACCCATTTTTTTTGTCAAATTTTGCAAATTTACTACTAGCAAAAATGTCAAAAAAGTGAAAATTTTAAAATCGGAATTTTTGTGCCCAATCGATTTCTGGTATTAAAATGAGTATAAAAAAACTTTACCACACTTGATTTTGACCCATATTTTAGAAAATATGGCCACAATAGTTATAAATGGTCAAAATCATCGTTTTGAAAACATATTGATATCTTCCTCATCTCCGAGGAACCATAACTTTTCCACAACTTAGCCGATTTTCCTCATTTATGCATTTCTGGATACGGCTTTTATTATACTTTAAATCGGTATATAAGGTTAATTACATGTTTTGAAAAATATGGCAAGGAAAGTGATAAATTAAAAACAACGTGTTATTTTGTTTAAAAAATTTAGACTTTTGCAACTTTGAGAAGCCATAACTTAGCTTAAAATCAGCCGATTTTCAAAATTTATGCATTTCTGTCAATAGTATTGATCATATTTTTATTGTACATCAAAAAATTGTTCATATTGTCAGTTTTAAAATTTGACACATTTTTTGACAATTTTTGCACATTAACTCCTACCAAAAATGCAAAAAAAATGAAAATTTTAAAATCAGAATTTTTTGTTCCTTATCGATTTCTGGTATTAAAATGAGTATAAAAAAACTTTACCACACTTGATTTTGACCCATATTTTAGAAAATACGGCCACAATAGCTATAAATGGACAAAATCATCGTTTTGAACAAAAATTGATATTTTCCCCATCTTTGAGAAACCATAACTTATCAACAACTTAGCCGATTTTCCTCATTTATGCATTTCTGGTTACGGCTTTTATTATATTTTAAATCGGTATATAAGGTTTATTACATGTTTTGAAAAATATAGCCAGGAAAGTGATAAATTGAAAAAAACGTGTTTTTGGTTTAAAAAATTGAGACATTTGCAACTTTGAGAAGCCATAACTTAGCTAAAAATCAGCCGATTTTCAAAATTTTTGCATTTCTGTCAATGGTATTTATCATATTTTGAATCTACGTCAAAAAATTAACATACTTTCAGTTTCAATTTTTGACCCATTTTTTCACAAATTTTGCAAATTTACTGCAAGCAAAAATGTCAAAAAAGTGAAAATTTTAAAATCGGAATTTTATGTGCCCAATCGATTTCTGGTATTAAAATGAGTTTAAAAAAACTTTACCACACTTGATTTTGACCCATATTGTAGAAAATATGGCCACAATAGTTATAAATGGTCAAAATCATCGTTTTGAAAACATATTGATATCTTCCTCATCTCCGAGGAACCATAACTTTTCCACAACTTAGCCGATTTTCCTCATTTATGCATTTCTGGATACGGCTTTTATTATATTTTAAATCGGTATATAAGGTTTATTACATGTTTTGAAAAATATAGCCAGGAAAGTGATAAATTGAAAAAAACGTGTTTTTGGTTTAAAAAATTGAGACATTTGCAACTTTGAGAAGCCATAACATAGCTAAAAATCAACCGATTTTCAAAATTTTTGCATTTCTGTCAATGGTATTTATCATATTTTGAATATAAGTCAAAAAATTAAAATACTTTCTGTTTCAATTTTTGACCCAGTTTTTGACAATTTTTGCACATTAACTCCTACCAAAAATGCCAAAAAAGTGAAAATTTTAAAATCGGAATTTTTTGTGCCTTATCGATTTCTGGTATTAAAATGAGTATAAAAAAACTTTACCACACTTGATTTTGACCCATATTTTAGAAAATATGGCCACAATACTTATAAATGGACAAAATCATCGTTTTGAACAAATATTGATATCTTCCTCATCTCCGAGGAACCATAACTTTTCCACAACTTAGCCGATTTTCCTCATTTATGCATTTCTGGATACGGCTTTTATTATACTTTAAATCGGTATATAAGGTTTATTAAATGTTTTGAAAAATATGGCAAGGAAAGTGAAAAATTGAAAAAACGTGTTATTTGGTTTAAAAAATTAAGACTCTTGCAACTTTGAGAAGCCATAACTTAGCTAAAAATCAGTCGATTTTTAAAATTTATGCATTTCTTTAAATAGTATTGATCATATTGTTATTGTACATCATAAAATTGTTCATATTGTCAGTTTTAAAATTTGACCCATTTTTTTTTGACAAATTTTGCAAATTTACTACTAGCAAAAATGTCAAAAAAGTGAAAATTTTAAAATCGGAATTTTTTGTGCCCAATCGATTTCTGGTATTAAAATGAGTATAAAAAAACTTTACCACACTTGATTTTGACCCATATTTTAGAAAATATGGCCACAATAGTTATAAATGGACAAAATCATCGTTTTGAAAACATATTGATATCTTCCTCATCTCCGAGGAACCATAACTTTTCCACAACTTAGCCGATTTTCCTCATTAATGCATTTCTTGATAAGGCTTTTATTATACTTTAAATCGGTATATAAGGTTAATTACATGTTTTGAAAAATATGGCAAGGAAAGTGATAAATTGAAAAAAACGTGTTTTTGTTTAAAAAATTGAGACATTTGCAACTTTGAGAAGCCATAACTTAGCTAAAAATCAACCGATTTTCAAAATTTTTGCATTTCTGTCAATGGTATTTATCATATTTTGAATCTACGTCAAAAAAATTAAAATACTTTCAGTTTTAATTTTTGACCCATTTTTTGACAAATTTTGCAAATTTACTACTAGCAAAAATGTCAAAAAAGTAAAAATTTTAAAATCGGAATTTTTTGTGCCTTATCGATTTCTGGTATTAAAATGAGTATAAAAAAACTTTACCACACTTGATTTTGACCCATATTTTAGAAAATATGACCACAATAGTTATAAATGGTCAAAATCATCGTTTTGAACAAATATTGATATCTTCCTCATCTCCGAAGAACCATAACTTTTCCACAACTTAGCCGATTTTCCTCATTTATGCATTTCTGGATACGGCTTTTATTATACTTTAAATCGGTATATAAGGTTTTGAAAAATATGGCAAGGAAAGTGAAAAATTGAAAAAACGTGTTATTTTGTTTAAAAAATTGAGACATTTGCAACTTTGAGAAGCCATAACTTAGCTAAAAATCAACCGATTTTCAAAATTTTTGCATTTCTGTCAATGGTATTTATCATATTTTGAATCTACGTCAAAAAAATTAAAATACTTTCAGTTTTAATTTTTGACCCATTTTTTGACAAATTTTGCAAATTTACTCCTACCAAAAATGCCAAAAAAGTGAAAATTTTAAAATCGGAATTTTTTGTGCCTTATCGATTTCTGGTATTAAAATGAGTATAAAAAAACTTTACCACACTTGATTTTGACCCATATTTTAGAAAATATGGCCACAATAGTTATAAATGGACAAAATCATCGTTTTGAACAAATATTGATATCTTCCTCATCTCCGAGGAACCATAACTTTTCCACAACTTAGCCGATTTTCCTCATTTATGCATTTCTGGATACGGCTTTTATTATACTTTAAATCGGTATATAAGGTTTATTAAATGTTTTGAAAAATATGGCAAGGAAAGTGAAAAATTGAAAAAACGTGTTATTTGGTTTAAAAAATTAAGACTCTTGCAACTTTGAGAAGCCATAACTTAGCTAAAAATCAGTCGATTTTTAAAATTTATGCATTTCTTTAAATAGTATTGATCATATTGTTATTGTACATCATAAAATTGTTCATATTGTCAGTTTTAAAATTTGACCCATTTTTTTTTGACAAATTTTGCAAATTTACTACTAGCAAAAATGTCAAAAAAGTGAAAATTTTAAAATCGGAATTTTTTGTGCCCAATCGATTTCTGGTATTAAAATGAGTATAAAAAAACTTTACCACACTTGATTTTGACCCATATTTTAGAAAATATGGCCACAATAGTTATAAATGGACAAAATCATCGTTTTGAAAACATATTGATATCTTCCTCATCTCCGAGGAACCATAACTTTTCCACAACTTAGCCGATTTTCCTCATTAATGCATTTCTTGATACGGCTTTTATTATACTTTAAATCGGTATATAAGGTTAATTACATGTTTTGAAAAATATGGCAAGGAAAGTGATAAATTGAAAAAAACGTGTTTTTTGTTTAAAAAATTGAGACATTTGCAACTTTGAGAAGCCATAACTTAGCTAAAAATCAACCGATTTTCAAAATTTTTGCATTTCTGTCAATGGTATTTATCATATTTTGAATCTAAGTCAAAAAAAATTAAAATACTTTCAGTTTTAATTTTTGACCCATTTTTTTTGACAAATTTTTCAAATTTACTACAGGCAAAAATGTCAAAAAAGTGAAAATTTTAAAATCGGAATTTTTTGTGCCCAATCGATTTCTGGTATTAAAATGAGTATAAAAAAACTTTACCACACTTGATTTTGACCCATATTTTAGAAAATATGACCATAATAGTTATAAATGGTCAAAATCATCGTTTTGAACAAATATTGATATCTTCCTCATCTCCGAGGAACCATAACTTTTCCACAACTTAGCCGATTTTCCTCATTTATGCATTTCTGGATACGGCTTTTATTATACTTTAAATCGGTATATAAGGTTTTGAAAAATATGGCAAGGAAAGTGAAAAATTAAAAAAACGTGTTATTTTGTTTAAAAAATTGAGACATTTGCAACTTTGAGAAGCCATAACTTAGCTAAAAATCAACCGATTTTCAAAATTTTTGCATTTCTGTCAATGGTATTTATCATATTTTGAATCTACGTCAAAAAAATTAAAATACTTTCAGTTTTAATTTTTGACCCATTTTTTGACAATTTTTGCAAATTTACTACTAGCAAAAATGTCAAAAAAGTGAAAATTTTAAAATCGGAATTTTTTGTGCCCAATCGATTTCTGGTATTAAAATGAGTATAAAAAAACTTTACCACACTTGATTTTGACCCATATTTTAGAAAATATGGCCACAATAGTTATAAATGGACAAAATCATCGTTTTGAAAACATATTGATATCTTCCTCATCTCCGAGGAACCATAACTTTTCCACAACTTAGCCGATTTTCCTCATTAATGCATTTCTTGATACGGCTTTTATTATACTTTAAATCGGTATATAAGGTTAATTACATGTTTTGAAAAATATAGCCAGGAAAGTGATAAATTGAAAAAAACGTGTTTTTGGTTTAAAAAATTTAGACATTTGCAACTTTGAGAAGCCATAACTTAGCTAAAAATCAACCGATTTTCAAAATTTTTGCATTTCTGTCAATGGTATTTATCATATTTTGAATCTACGTCAAAAAAATTAAAATACTTTCAGTTTTAATTTTTGACCCATTTTTTGACAAATTTTGCAAATTTACTACTAGCAAAAATGTCAAAAAAGTAAAAATTTTAAAATCGGAATTTTTTGTGCCTTGTCGATTTCTGGTATTAAAATGAGTATAAAAAAACTTTTCCACACTTGATTTTGACCCATATTTTAGAAAATATGACCACAATAGTTATAAATGGTCAAAATCATCGTTTTGAACAAATATTGATATCTTCCTCATCTCCGAGGAACCATAACTTTTCCACAACTTAGCCGATTTTCCTCATTTATGCATTTCTGGATACGGCTTTTATTATACTTTAAATCGGTATATAAGGTTTTGAAAAATATGGCAAGGAAAGTGAAAAATTGAAAAAACGTGTTATTTTGTTTAAAAAATTGAGACATTTGCAACTTTGAGAAGCCATAACTTAGCTAAAAATCAACCGATTTTCAAAATTTTTGCATTTCTGTCAATGGTCTTTATCATATTTTGAATCTAAGTCAAAAAAAATTAAAATACTTTCAGTTTTAATTTTTGACCCATTTTTTTTGACAAATTTTTCAAATTTACTACAGGCAAAAATGTCAAAAAAGTGAAAATTTTAAAATCGGAATTTTTTGTGCCCAATCGATTTCTGGTATTAAAATGAGTTTAAAAAAACTTTACCACACTTGATTTTGACCCATATTTTAGAAAATATGACCACAATAGTTATAAATGGTCAAAATCATCGTTTTGAAAACATATTGATATCTTCCTCATCTCCGAGGAACCATAACTTTTCCACAACTTAGCCGATTTTCCTCATTTATGCATTTCTGGATACGGCTTTTATTATACTCTAAATCGGTATATAAGGTTTATTAAATGTTTTGAAAAATATGGCAAGGAAAGTGAAAAATTGAAAAAACGTGTTATTTTGTTTAAAAAATTAAGACTTTTGCAACTTTGAGAAGCCATAACTTATCTAAAAATCAGCCGATTTTCAAAATTTATGCATTTCTGTCAATAGTATTGATCATATTTTTATTGTACATCAAAAAATTGTTCATATTGTCAGTTTTAAAATTTGACTCATTTTTTGACAATTTTTGCACATTAACTCCCACCAAAAATGCCAAAAAAGTGAAAAATTAAAATCGGAATTTTTTGTGCCTTATCGATTTCTGGTATTAAAATGAGTTTAAAAAAACTTTACCACACTTGATTTTGACCCATATTTTAGAAAATATGGCCACAATAGTTATAAATGAGTTAAAAAAAAAACTTTACCACACTTGATTTTGACCCATATTTTAGAAAATATGGCCACAATAGTTATAAATGGACAAAATCATCGTTTTGAAAACATATTGATATCTTCCTCATCTCCGAGGAACCATAACTTTTCCACAACTTAGCCGATTTTCCTCATTTATGCATTTCTGGATACGGCTTTTATTATACTTTAAATCGGTATATAAGGTTTTGAAAAATATGGCAAGGAAAGTGAAAAATTGAAAAAACGTGTTATTTGTTTAAAAAATTGAGACTTTTGCAACTTTGAGAAGCCATAACTAAGCTAAAAATCAGTCGATTTTCAAAATTTATGCATTTCTTTCAATAGTATTGATCATATTTTTATTGTACATCAAAAAATTGTTTATATTGTCAGTTTTAAAATTTGACCCATTTTTTTGACAAATTTTTCAAATTTACTACAGGCAAAAATGTCAAAAAAGTGAAAATTTTAAAATCGGAATTTTTTGTGCCCAATCGATTTCTGGTATTAAAATGAGTATAAAAAAAACTTTACCACACTTGATTTTGACCCATATTTTAGAAAATATGACCACAATAGTCATAAATGGTCAAAATCATGGTTTTGAACAAATATTGATATCTTCCCCATCTTTGAGAAACCATAACTTATCAACAATTTAGCCGATTTTCCTCATTTATGCATTTCTGGATACGGCTTTTATTATACTCTAAATCGGTATATAAGGTTTATTAAATGTTTTGAAAAATATAAGGCAAGGAAAGTGAAAAATTGAAAAAACGTGTTATTTTGTTTAAAAAATTAAGACTTTTGCAACTTTGAGAAGCCATAACTTATCTAAAAATCAGCCGATTTTCAAAATTTATGCATTTCTGTCAATAGTATTGATCATATTTTTATTGTACATCAAAAAATTGTTCATATTGTCAGTTTTAAAATTTGACTCATTTTTTGACAATTTTTGCACATTAACTCCCACCAAAAATGCCAAAAAAGTGAAAAATTAAAATCGGAATTTTTTGTGCCTTATCGATTTCTGGTATTAAAATGAGTTTAAAAAAACTTTACCACACTTGATTTTGACCCATATTTTAGAAAATATGGCCACAATAGTTATAAATGAGTATAAAAAAAACTTTACCACACTTGATTTTGACCCATATTTTAGAAAATATGGCCACAATAGTTATAAATGGACAAAATCATCGTTTTGAAAACATATTGATATCTTCCTCATCTCCGAGGAACCATAACTTTTCCACAACTTAGCCGATTTTCCTCATTTATGCATTTCTGGATACGGCTTTTATTATACTTTAAATCGGTATATAAGGTTTTGAAAAATATGGCAAGGAAAGTGAAAAATTGAAAAAACGTGTTATTTTGTTTAAAAAATTGAGACTTTTGCAACTTTGAGAAGCCATAACTAAGCTAAAAATCAGTCGATTTTCAAAATTTATGCATTTCTTTCAATAGTATTGATCATATTTTTATTGTACATCAAAAAATTGTTTATATTGTCAGTTTTAAAATTTGACCCATTTTTTTTGACAAATTTTTCAAATTTACTACAGGCAAAAATGTCAAAAAAGTGAAAATTTTAAAATCGGAATTTTTTGTGCCCAATCGATTTCTGGTATTAAAATGAGTATAAAAAAACTTTACCACACTTGATTTTGACCCATATTTTAGAAAATATGACCACAATAGTCATAAATGGTCAAAATCATGGTTTTGAACAAATATTGATATCTTCCCCATCTTTGAGAAACCATAACTTATCAACAATTTAGCCGATTTTCCTCATTTATGCATTTCTGGATACGGCTTTTATTATACTCTAAATCGGTATATAAGGTTTATTAAATGTTTTGAAAAATATAAGGCAAGGAAAGTGAAAAATTGAAAAAACGTGTTATTTTGTTTAAAAAATTAAGACTTTTGCAACTTTGAGAAGCCATAACTTATCTAAAAATCAGCCGATTTTCAAAATTTATGCATTTCTGTCAATAGTATTGATCATATTTTTTATTGTACATCAAAAAATTGTTCATATTGTCAGTTTTAAAATTTGACTCATTTTTTGACAATTTTTGCACATTAACTCCTACCAAAAATGCCAAAAAAGTGAAAATTTAAAATCGGAATTTTTGTGCCTTATCGATTTCTGGTATTAAAATGAGTTTAAAAAAACTTTACCACACTTGATTTTGACCCATATTTTAGAAAATATGGCCACAATAGTTATAAATGGTCAAAATCATCGTTTTGAAAACATATTGATATCTTCCTCATCTCCGAGGAACCATAACTTTTCCACAACTTAGCCGATTTTCCTCATTTATGCATTTCTGGATACGGCTTTTATTATACTTTAAATCGGTATATAATGTTAATTACATGTTTTGAAAAATATGGCAAAATTGAAAACAACGTGTTATTTTGTTTAAAAAATTGAGACTTTTGCAACTTTGAGAAGCCATAACTTAGCTAAAAATCAGCCGATTTTCAAAATTTATGTATTTCTGTCAATAGTATTGATCATATTTTTATTGTACATCAAAAAATTGTTCATATTGTCAGTTTTAAAATTTGACTCATTTTTTGACAATTTTTGCACATTAACTCCTACCAAAAATGCAAAAAAAGTGAAAATTTTAAAATCGGAATTTTTTGTGCCCAATCGATTTCTGGTATTAAAATGAGTATAAAAAAAACTTTACCACACTTGATTTTGACCCATATTTTAGAAAATATGACCACAATAGTCATAAATGGTCAAAATCATGGTTTTGAACAAATATTGATATCTTCCCCATCTTTGAGAAACCATAACTTATCAACAATTTAGCCGATTTTCCTCATTTATGCATTTCTGGATACGGCTTTTATTATACTCTAAATCGGTATATAAGGTTTATTAAATGTTTTGAAAAATATGGCAAGGAAAGTGAAAAATTGAAAAAACGTGTTATTTTGTTTAAAAAATTAAGACTTTTGCAACTTTGAGAAGCCATAACTTATCTAAAAATCAGCCGATTTTCAAAATTTATGCATTTCTGTCAATAGTATTGATCATATTTTTATTGTACATCAAAAAATTGTTCATATTGTCAGTTTTAAAATTTGACTCATTTTTTGACAATTTTTGCACATTAACTCCTACCAAAAATGCAAAAAAAGTGAAAATTTTAAAATCAGAATTTTTTGTGCCCAATCGATTTCTGGTATTAAAATGAGTTTAAAAAAACTTTACCACACTTGATTTTGACCCATATTTTAGAAAATATGGCCACAATAGTTATAATACAATACAATAGTTTTGAACAAAAATTGATATCTTCCTCATCTCCGAGAAACCATAACTTATCAACAACTTAGCCGATTTTCCTCATTCATGCATTTCTGGATACGGCTTTTATTATATTTTAAATCGGTATATAATGTTTATTAAATGTTTTGAAAAATATAGCCAGGAAAGTGATAAATTGAAAAAAACGTGTTTTTGGTTTAAAAAACTGAGACATTTGCAACTTTGAGAAGCCATAACTTAGCTAAAAATCAACCGATTTTCAAAATTTTTGCATTTCTGTCATTGGTATTTATCATATTTTGAATCTACGTCAAAAAAATTAAAATACTTTCAGTTTTAATTTTTGACCCATTTTTTGACAAATTTTGCAAATTTACTACTAGCAAAAATGTCAAAAAAGTGAAAATTTTAAAATCGGAATTTTTTGTGCCTTATCGATTTCTGGTATTAAAATGCGTATAAAAAAACGTTACCACACTTGATTTTGACCCATATTCTAGAAAATATGACCACAATAGTGATAAATGGTCAAAATCATCGATTTGATTAAATATTGATATCTTCTTCATCTCCGAGCAACCATAACTTTTCCACAACTTAGCCGATTTTCCTCATTTATGCATTTCTGGATACGGCTTTTATTATACTTTAAATCGGTATATAAGGTTTTGAAAAATATGGCAAGGAAAGTGAAAAATTGAAAAAACGTGTTATTTTGTTTAAAATATTGAGACATTTGCAACTTTGAGAAGCCATAACTAAGCTAAAAATCAGTCGATTTTCAAAATTTATGCATTTCTTTCAATAGTATTGATCATATTTTTATTGTACATCAAAAAATTGTTTATATTGTCAGTTTTAAAATTTGACCCATTTTTTTTGACAAATTTTTCAAATTTACTACAGGCAAAAATGTCAAAAAAGTGAAAATTTTAAAATCGGAATTTTTTGTGCCCAATCGATTTCTGGTATTAAAATGAGTATAAAAAAACTTGACCACACTTGATTTTGACCCATATTTTAGAAAATATGACCACAATAGTCATAAATGGTCAAAATCATGGTTTTGAACAAATATTGATATCTTCCCCATCTTTGAGAAACCATAACTTATCAACAATTTAGCCGATTTTCCTCATTTATGCATTTCTGGATACGGCTTTTATTATACTCTAAATCGGTATATAAGGTTTATTAAATGTTTTGAAAAATATGGCAAGGAAAGTGAAAAATTGAAAAAACGTGTTATTTTGTTTAAAAAATTAAGACTTTTGCAACTTTGAGAAGCCATAACTTATCTAAAAATCAGCCGATTTTCAAAATTTATGCATTTCTGTCAATAGTATTGATCATATTTTTATTGTACATCAAAAAATTGTTCATATTGTCAGTTTTAAAATTGGACTCATTTTTTGACAATTTTTGCACATTAACTCCTACCAAAAATGCCAAAAAAGTGAAAATTTACAATCGGAATTTTTGTGCCTTATCGATTTCTGGTATTAAAATGAGTTTAAAAAAACTTTACCACACTTGATTTTGACCCATATTTTAGAAAATATGGCCACAATAGTTATAAATGGTCAAAATCATCGTTTTGAAAAAATATTGATATCTTCCTCATCTCCGAGGAACCATAACTTTTCCACAACTTAGCCGATTTTCCTCATTTATGCATTTCTGGATACGGCTTTTATTATACTTTAAATCGGTATATAAGGTTAATTACATGTTTTGAAAAATATGGCAAGGAAAGTGATAAATTGAAAACAACGTGTTATTTTGTTTAAAAAATTGAGACTTTTGCAACTTTGAGAAGCCATAACTTAGCTAAAAATCAGCCGATTTTCAAAATTTATGTATTTCTGTCAATAGTATTGATCATATTTTTTATTGTACATCAAAAAATTGTTCATATTGTCAGTTTTAAAATTTGACTCATTTTTTGACAATTTTTGCACATTAACTCCTACCAAAAATGCAAAAAAAGTGAAAATTTTAAAATCAGAATTTTTTGTGCCCAATCGATTTCTGGTATTAAAATGAGTTTAAAAAACTTTACCACACTTGATTTTGACCCATATTTTAGAAAATATGACCACAATAGCTATAAATGGACAAAATCATCGTTTTGAACAAAAATTGATATTTTCCCCATCTTTGAGAAACCATAACTTATCAACAACTTAGCCGATTTTCCTCATTTATGCATTTCTGAATACGGCTTTTATTATATTTTAAATCGATATATAAGGTTTATACATGTTTTGAAAAATATAGCCAGGAAAGTGATAAATTGAAAAAAAACGTGTTTTTGGTTTAAAAAATTGAGACATTTGCAACTTTGAGAAGCCATAACTTAGCTAAAAATCAACCGATTTTCAAAATTTTTGCATTTCTGTCAATGGTATTTATCATATTTTGAATATAAGTCAAAAAAATTAAAATACTTTCAGTTTTAATTTTTGACCCATTTTTTGACAAATTTTGCAAATTTACTACTAGCAAAAATGTCAAAAAAGTGAAAATTTTAAAATCGGAATTTTTGTGCCCAATCGATTTCTGGTATTAAAATGAGTATAAAAAACTTTACCACACTTGATTTTGACCCATATTTTAGAAAATATGACCACAATAGTGATAAATGGTCAAAATCATCGTTTTGAACAAATATTGATATCTTCCTCATCTCCGAGGAACCATAACTTTTCCACAACTTAGCCGATTTTCCTCATTTATGCATTTCTGGATACGGCTTTTATTATACTTTAAATCGGTATATAAGGTTTATTAAATGTTTTGAAAAATATGGCAAGGAAAGTGAAAAATTGAAAAAACGTGTTATTTTGTTTAAAAAATTGAGACATTTGCAACTTTGAGAAGCCATAACTTAGCTAAAAATCAACCGATTTTCAAAATTTTTGCATTTCTGTCAATGGTATTTATCATATTTTGAATCTACGTCAAAAAAATTAAAATACTTTCAGTTTTAATTTTTGACCCATTTTTTGACAATTTTTGCACATTAACTCCTACCAAAAATGCAAAAAAAGTGAAAATTTTAAAATCGGAATTTTTTGTGCCCAATCGATTTCTGGTATTAAAATGAGTTTAAAAAAACTTTACCACACTTGATTTTGACCCATATTTTAGAAAATATGGCTACAATAGCTATAAATGGACAAAATCATCGTTTTGAACAAAAATTGATATTTTCCCCATCTTTGAGAAACCATAACTTATCAACAACTTAGCCGATTTTCCTCATTTATGCATTTCTGAATACGGCTTTTATTATATTTTAAATCGATATATAAGGTTTATTACATGTTTTGAAAAATATAGCCAGGAAAGTGATAAATTGAAAAAAAACGTGTTTTTGGTTTAAAAAATTGAGACATTTGCAACTTTGAGAAGCCATAACTTAGCTAAAAATAAACCGATTTTCAAAATTTTTGCATTTCTGTCAATGGTATTTATCATATTTTGAATCTACGTCAAAAAATTAAAATACTTTCAGTTTAAATTTTTGACCCATTTTTTCACAAATTTTGCAAATTTACTGCAAGCAAAAATTTCAAAAAAGTGAAAATTTAAAATCGGAATTTTTTGTGCCTTATCGATTTCTGCTATTAAAATGAGTAAAAAAATACTTTACCATACAATCGATTTCTGGTATTAAAATGAGTTTAAAAAAACTTTACCACACTTGATTTTGACCCATATTTTAGAAAATATGGCCACAATAGTTATAATACAATACAATAGTTTTGAACAAAAATTGATATCTTCCTCATCTCCGAGAAACCATAACTTATCAACAACTTAGCCGATTTTCCTCATTCATGCATTTCTGGATACGGCTTTTATTATATTTTAAATCGGTATATAATGTTATTTACATGTTTTGAAAAATATAGCCAGGAAAGTGATAAATTGAAAAAAACGTGTTTTTGGTTTAAAAAACTGAGACATTTGCAACTTTGAGAAGCCATAACTTAGCTAAAAATCAACCGATTTTCAAAATTTTTGCATTTCTGTCAATGGTATTTATCATATTTTGAATCTACGTCAAAAAAATTAAAATACTTTCAGTTTTAATTTTTGACCCATTTTTTGACAAATTTTTCAAATTTACTACTAGCAAAAATGTCAAAAAAGTGAAAATTTTAAAATCGGAATTTTTTGTGCCTTATCGATTTCTGGTATTAAAATGAGTATAAAAAAACTTTACCACACTTGATTTTGACCCATATTTTAGAAAATATGACCACAATAGTTATAAATGGTCAAAATCATCGTTTTGAACAAATATTGATATCTTCCTCATCTCCGAGGAACCATAACTTTTCCACAACTTAGCCGATTTTCCTCATTTATGCATTTCTGGATACGGCTTTTATTATACTTTAAATCGGTATTTAAGGTTTATTAAATGTTTTGAAAAATATGGCAAGGAAAGTGAAAAATTGAAAAAACGTGTTATTTTGTTTAAAAAATTGAGACATTTGCAACTTTGAGAAGCCATAACTTAGCTAAAAATCAACCGATTTTCAAAATTTTTGCATTTCTGTCAATGGTATTTATCATATTTTGAATCTACGTCAAAAAAATTAAAATACTTTCAGTTTTAATTTTTGACCCATTTTTTGACAAATTTTGCAAATTTACTACTAGCAAAAATGTCAAAAAAGTGAAAATTTTAAAATCGGAATTTTTTGTGCCCAATCGATTTCTGGTATTAAAATGAGTATAAAAAAACTTTACCACACTTGATTTTGACCCATATTTTAGAAAATATGACCACAATAGTCATAAATGGTCAAAATCATGGTTTTGAACAAATATTGATATCTTCCCCATTTTTGAGAAACCATAACTTATCAACAATTTAGCCGATTTTCCTCATTTATGCATTTCTGGATACGGCTTTTATTATACTTTAAATCGGTATATAAGGTTAATTACATGTTTTGAAAAATATGGCAAGGAAAGTGATAAATTGAAAAAACGTGTTTTTTGGTTTAAAAAATTGAGACATTTGCAACTTTGAGAAGCCATAACTTAGCTAAAAATAAACCGATTTTCAAAATTTTTGCATTTCTGTCAATGGTATTTATCATATTTTGAATCTACGTCAAAAAATTAAAATACTTTCAGTTTAAATTTTTGACCCATTTTTTCACAAATTTTGCAAATTTACTGCAAGCAAAAATGTCAAAAAAGTGAAAATTTAAAATCGGAATTTTTTGTGCCTTATCGATTTCTGCTATTAAAATGAGTATAAAAAAACTTTACCATACAATCGATTTCAGGTAATAAAATGAGTTTAAAAAAACTTTACCACACTTGATTTTGACCCATATTTTAGAAAATATGGCCACAATAGTTATAATACAATACAATAGTTTTGAACAAAAATTGATATCTTCCCCATCTTTGAGAAACCATAACTTATCAACAACTTAGCCGATTTTCCTCATTCATGCATTTCTGGATACGGCTTTTATTATATTTTAAATCAGTATATAAGGTTTATTAAATGTTTTGAAAAATATAGCCAGGAAAGTGATAAATTGAAAAAAACGTGTTTTTGGTTTAAAAAATTGAGACATTTGCAACTTTGAGAAGCCATAACTTAGCTAAAAATCAACCGATTTTCAAAATTTATGCATTTCTTTAAATAGTATTGATCATATTGTTATTGTACATCATAAAATTGTTCATATTGTCAGTTTTAAAATTTGACCCATTTTTTTGACAAATTTTGCAAATTTACTACTAGCAAAAATGTCAAAAAAGTGAAAATTTTAAAATCGGGATTTTTTGTGCCAAATCGATTTCTGGGTATTAAAATGAGTATTTTAAAATAACTTTACCACACTTGATTTTGACCCATATTTTAGAAAATATGGCCACAATAGTTATAAATGGACAAAATCATCGTTTTGAAAACATATTGATATCTTCCTCATCTCCGAGGAACCATAACTTTTCCACAACTTAGCCGATTTTCCTCATTAATGCATTTCTGGATACGGCTTTTATTATACTTTAAATCGGTATATAAGGTTAATTACATGTTTTGAAAAATATGGCAAGGAAAGTGATAAATTGAAAACAACGTGTTTTCGGTTTAAAAAATTGAGACATTTGCAACTTTGAGAAGCCATAACTTAGCTAAAAATCAACCGATTTTCAAAATTTATGCATTTCTGTCAATGGTATTTATCATATTTTGAATATAAGTCAAAAAATTAAAATACTTTCAGTTTCAATTTTTGACCCAGTTTTTGACAATTTTTGCACATTAACTCCTACCAAAAATGCAAAAAAGTGAAAATTTTAAAAATCGGAATTTTTTGTGCCTTATCGATTTCTGGTATTAAAATGAGTATAAAAAAACTTTACCACACTTGATTTTGACCCATATTTTAGAAAATATGGCCACAATAGCTATAAATGGACAAAATCATCGTTTTGAACAAAAATTGATATTTTCCCCATCTTTGAGAAACCATAACTTATCAACAACTTAGCCGATTTTCCTCATTTATGCATTTCTGGATACGGCTTTTATTATATTTTAAATCGGTATATAAGGTTTATTAAATGTTTTGAAAAATATGGCAAGGAAAGTGAAAAATTGAAAAAACGTGTTTTTGGTTTAAAAAATTGAGACATTTGCAACTTTGAGAAGCCATAACTTAGCTAAAAATCAACCGATTTTCAAAATTTATGCATTTCTTTAAATAGTATTGATCATATTGTTATTGTACATCATAAAATTGTTCATATTGTCAGTTTTAAAATTTGACCCATTTTTTTGACAAATTTTGCAAATTTACTACTAGCAAAAATGTCAAAAAAGTGAAAATTTTAAAATCGGAATTTTTGTGCCCAATCGATTTCTGGTATTAAAATGAGTATAAAAAAACTTTACCACACTTGATTTTGACCCATATTTTAGAAAATATGGCCACAATAGTTATAAATGGACAAAATCATCGTTTTGAAAACATATTGATATCTTCCTCATCTCCGAGGAACCATAACTTTTCCACAACTTAGCCGATTTTCCTCATTAATGCATTTCTGGATACGGCTTTTATTATACTTTAAATCGGTATATAAGGTTAATTACATGTTTTGAAAAATATGGCAAAGAAAGTGATAAATTGAAAACAACGTGTTTTTGGTTTAAAAAATTGAGACATTTGCAACTTTGAGAAGCCATAACTTAGCTAAAAATCAACCGATTTTCAAAATTTTTGCATTTCTGTCAATGGTATTTATCATATTTTGAATCTACGTCAAAAAAATTAAAATACTTTCAGTTTTAATTTTTGACCCATTTTTTGAAAAATTTTGCAAATTTACTACTAGCAAAAATGTCAAAAAAGTGAAAATTTTAAAATCGGAATTTTTGTGCCCAATCGATTGCTGCTATTAAAATGAGTATAAAAAAACTTTACCATACAATCGATTTCTGGTATTAAAATGAGTTTAAAAAAACTTTACCACACTTGGTTTTGACCCATATTTTAGAAAATATGGCCACAATAGTTATAATACAATACAATAGTTTTGAACATAAATTGATATCTTCCCCATCTTTGAGAAACCATAACTTATCAACAACTTAGCCGATTTTCCTCATTCATGCATTTCTGGATACGGCTTTTATTATATTTTAAATCGGTATATAAGGTTTATTAAATGTTTTGAAAAATATAGCCAGGAAAGTGATAAATTAAAAAAAACGTGTTTTTGGTTTAAAGAATTGAGACATTTGCAACTTTGAGAAGCCATAACTTAGCTAAAAATCAACCGATTTTCAAAATTTTTGCATTTCTGTCAATGGTATTTATCATATTTTGAATATAAGTCAAAAAATTAAAATACTTTCAGTTTCAATTTTTGACCCAGTTTTTGACAATTTTTGCACATTAACTCCTACCAAAAATGCCAAAAAAGTGAAAATTTTAAAATCGGAATTTTTTGTGCCTTATCGATTTCTGGTATTAAAATGAGAATAAAAAAACTTTACCACACTTGATTTTGACTCATATTTTAGAAAATATGGCCACAATAGTTATAAATGGACAAAATCATCGTTTTGAACAAATATTGATATCTTCCTCATCTCCGAGGAACCATAACTTTTCCACAACTTAGCCGATTTTCCTCATTTATGCATTTCTGGATACGGCTTTTATTAGACTTTAAATCGGTATAAAAGGTTTATTAAATGTTTTGAAAAATATGGCAAGGAAAGTGAAAAATTGTAAAAACGTGTTATTTGGTTTAAAAAATTAAGACTCTTGCAACTTTGAGAAGCCAAAACTTAGCTAAAAATCAGTCGATTTTCAAAATTTATGCATTTCTTTAAATTGTATTGATCATATTGTTATTGTACATCATAAAATTGTTCATATTGTCAGTTTTAAAATTTGACCCATTTTTTTGACAAATTTTGCAAATTTACTACTAGCAAAAATGTCAAAAAAGTGAAAATTTTAAAATCGGAATTTTTGTGCCCAATCGATTTCTGGTATTAAAATGAGTATAAAAAAAACTTTACCACACTTGATTTTGACCCACATTTTAGAAAATATGGCCACAATAGTTATAAATAGACAAAATCATCGTTTTGAAAACATATTGATATCTTCCTCATCTCCGAGGAACCATAACTTTTCCACAACTTAGCCGATTTTCCTCATTAATGCATTTCTGGATACGGATTTTATTATACTTTAAATCGGTATATAAGGTTAATTACATGTTTTGAAAAATATGGCAAGGAAAGTGATAAATTGAAAACAACGTGTTTTCGGTTTAAAAAATTGAGACATTTGCAACTTTGAGAAGCCATAACTTAGCTAAAAATCAACCGATTTTCAAAATTTATGCATTTCTGTCAATAGTATTGATCATATTTTTATTGTAAATCAAAAAATTGTTCATATTGTCAGTTTTAAAATTTGACTCATTTTTTGACAATATTTGCACATTAACTCCTACCAAAAATGTCAAAAAAGTGAAAATTTTAAAATCGGAATTTTTTGTGCCCAATCGATTTCTGGTATTAAAATGAGTATAAAAAAAACTTTACCACACTTGATTTTGACTCATATTTTAGAAAATATGGCCACAATAGTTATAAATGGACAAAATCATCGTTTTGAACAAATATTGATATCTTCCTCATCTCCGAGGAACCATAACTTTTCCACAACTTAGCCGATTTTCCTCATTTATGCATTTCTGGATACGGCTTTTATTATACTTTAAATCGGTATATAAGGTTTATTAAATGTTTTGAAAAATATGGCAAGGAAAGTGAAAAATTGAAAAAACGTGTTATTTTGTTTAAAAAATTGAGACTTTTGCAACTTTGAGAAGCCATAACTTAGCTAAAAATAAGCCGATTTTCAAAATTTATGCATTTCTGTCAATAGTATTGATCATATTTTTATTGTAAATCAAAAAATTGTTCATATTGTCAGTTTTAAAATTTGACTCATTTTTTGACAATATTTGCACATTAACTCCTACCAAAAATGCAAAAAAAGTATAAATTTTAAAATCGGAATTTTTTGTGCCCAATCGATTTCTGGTATTAAAATGAGTTTAAAAAAACTTTACCACACTTGATTTTGACCCATATTTTAGAAAATATGGCCACAATAGTTATAAATGGACAAAATCATCGTTTTGAACAAAAATTGATATCTTCCCCATCTTTGAGAAACCATAACTTATCAACAACTTAGCCGATTTTCCTCATTCATGCATTTCTGGATACGACTTTTATTATATTTTAAATCGGTATATAAGGTTTATTACATGTTTTGAAAAATATAGCCAGGAAAGTGATAAATTGAAAAAAACGTGTTTTTGGTTTAAAAAATTGAGACATTTGCAAATTTGAGAAGCCATAACTTAGCTAAAAATCAGCCGATTTTCAAAATTTATGCATTTCTGTCAATAGTATTGATCATATTTTTATTGTAAATCAAAAAATTGTTCATATTGTCACTTTTAAAATTTGACTCATTTTTTGACAATATTTGCACATTAACTCCTACCAAAAATGCCAAAAAAGTGAAAATTTTAAAATCGGAATTTTTTGTGCCTTATCGATTTCTGGTATTAAAATGAGTATAAAAAAACTTTACCACACTTGATTTTGACTCATATTTTAGAAAATATGGCCACAATAGTTATAAATGGACAAAATCATCGTTTTGAACAAATATTGATATCTTCCTCATCTCCGAGGAACCATAACTTTTCCACAACTTAGCCGATTTTCCTCATTTATGCATTTCTGGATACGGCTTTTATTAGACTTTAAATCGGTATAAAAGGTTTATTAAATGTTTTGAAAAATATGGCAAGGAAAGTGAAAAATTGTAAAAACGTGTTATTTGGTTTAAAAAATTAAGACTCTTGCAACTTTGAGAAGCCAAAACTTAGCTAAAAATCAGTCGATTTTCAAAATTTATGCATTTCTTTAAATTGTATTGATCATATTGTTATTGTACATCATAAAATTGTTCATATTGTCAGTTTTAAAATTTGACCCATTTTTTGACAAATTTTGCAAATTTACTACTAGCAAAAATGTCAAAAAAGTGAAAATTTTAAAATCGGAATTTTTTGTGCCCAATCGATTTCTGGTATTAAAATGAGTATAAAAAAACTTTACCACACTTGATTTTGACCCACATTTTAGAAAATATGGCCACAATAGTTATAAATAGACAAAATCATCGTTTTGAAAACATATTGATATCTTCCTCATCTCCGAGGAACCATAACTTTTCCACAACTTAGCCGATTTTCCTCATTTATGCATTTCTGGATACGGCTTTTATTATACTTTAAATCGGTATATAAGGTTTATTAAATGTTTTGAAAAATATGGCAAGGAAAGTGAAAAATTGAAAAAACGTGTTATTTTGTTTAAAAAATTGAAACTTTTGCAACTTTGAGAAGCCATAACTTAGCTAAAAATAAGCCGATTTTCAAAATTTATGCATTTCTGTCAATAGTATTGATCATATTTTTATTGTAAATCAAAAAATTGTTCATATTGTCAGTTTTAAAATTTGACTCATTTTTTGACAATATTTGCACATTAACTCCTACCAAAAATGCAAAAAAAGTAAAAATTTTAAAATCGGAATTTTTTGTGCCCAATCGATTTCTGGTATTAAAATGAGTTTAAAAAAACTTTACCACACTTGATTGTGACCCATATTTTAGAAAATATGGCCACAATAGTTATAAATGTACAAAATCATCGTTTTGAACAAAAATTGATATCTTCCCCATCTTTGAGAAACCATAACTTATCAACAACTTAGCCGATTTTCCTCATTCATGCATTTCTGGATACGACTTTTATTATATTTTAAATCGGTATATAAGGTTTATTACATGTTTTGAAAAATATAGCCAGGAAAGTGATAAATTGAAAAAAACGTGTTTTTGGTTTAAAAAATTGAGACATTTGCAAATTTGAGAAGCCATAACTTAGCTAAAAATCAACCGATTTTCAAAATTTATGCATTTCTGTCAATGGTATTTATCATATTTTGAATATAAGTCAAAAAATTAAAATACTTTCAGTTTAAATTTTTGACCCAGTTTTTGACAAATTTTGCAAATTTACTGCAAGCAAAAATGTCAAAAAAGTGAAAATTTAAAATCGGAATTTTTTGTGCCTTATCGATTTCTGCTATTAAAATGAGTATAAAAAAACTTTACCGTACAATCGATTTCTGGTATTAAAATGAGTTTAAACAAACTTTACCACACTTGATTTTGACCCATATTTTAGAAAATATGGCCACAATAGTTATAATACAATACAATAGTTTTGAACAAAAATTGATATCTTCCCCATCTTTGAGAAACCATAACTTATCAACAACTTAGCCGATTTTCCTCATTCATGCATTTCTGGATACGGCTTTTATTATACTTTAAATCGGTAAAAAAGGTTTATTAAATGTTTTGAAAACTATGGCAAGGAAAGTGATAAATTGAAAAAAACGTGTTTTTGGTTTAAAAAATTGAGACATTTGAGAAGCCATAACTTAGCTAAAAATCAACCGATTTTCAAAATTTTTGCATTTCTGTCAATGGTATTTATCATATTTTGAATCTACGTCAAAAAAATTAAAATACTTTCAGTTTTAATTTTTGACGCATTTTTTGACAAATTTTGCAAATTTACTACTAGCAAAAATGTCAAAAAAGTGAAAATTTTAAAATCGGAATTTTTGTGCCCAATCGATTTCTGGTATTAAAATGAGTATAAAAAACTTTACCACACTTGATTTTGACCCATATTTTAGACAATATGACCACAATAGTGATAAATGGTCAAAATCATCGTTTTGAACAAATATTGATATCTGCCTCATCTCCGAGGAACCATAACTTTTCCACAACTTAGCCGATTTTCCTCATTAATGCATTTCTGGATACGGCTTTTATTATATTTTAAATCGGTATATAAGGTTTATTAAATGTTTTGAAAAATATAGCCAGGAAAGTGATAAATTGTAAAAAAACGTGTTTTTGGTTTAAAAAAATTCAATAGTGTTGATCATATTTTTATTGTACATCAAAAAATTGTTTATATTGTCAGTTTTAAAATTTAAGCCATTTTTTTGACAAATTTTGCAAATTTACTACTAGCAAAAATGTCAAAAAAGTGAAAATATTAAAATCGGAATTTTTTGTGCCCAATCGATTTCTGGTATTAAAATGAGTATAAAAAAACTTTACCACACTTGATTTTGACCCATATTTTAGAAAATATGACCACAATAGTCATAAATGGTCAAAATCATGGTTTTGAACAAATATTAATATCTTCCCCATCTTTGAGAAACCATAACTTAATAACAATTTAGCCGATTTTCCTCATTTATGCATTTCTGGATACGGCTTTTATTATACTCTAAATCGGTAGATAAGGTTTATTAAATGTTTTGAAAAATATGGCAAGGAAAGTGAAAAATTGAAAAAACGTGTTATTTTGTTTAACAAATTGAGACTTTAGCAACTTTGAGAAGCCATAACTTAGCTAAAAATCAACCGATTTTCAAAATTTATGCATTTCTGTCAATGGTATTTATCATATTTTGAATCTACGTCAAAAAATTAAAATACTTTCAGTTTAAATTTTTGACCCATTTTTTCACAAATTTTGCAAATTTACTGCAAGCAAAAATGTCAAAAAAGTGAAAATTTAAAATCGGAATTTTTTGTGCCTTATCGATTTCTGCTATTAAAATGAGTATAAAAAAACTTTACCATACAATCGATTTCTGGTATTAAAATGAGTTTAAAAAAACTTTACCACACTTGATTTTGACCCATATTTTAGAAAATAAGGCCACAATAGTTATAATACAATACAATAGTTTTGAACAAAAATTGATATCTTCCCCATCTTTGAGAAACCATAACTTATCAACAACTTAGCCGATTTTCCTCATTAATGCATTTCTGGATACGGCTTTTATTATACTTTAAATCGGTATATAAGGTTAATTACATGTTTTGAAAAATATGGCAAAGAAAGTGATAAATTGAAAACAACGTGTTTTTGGTTTAAAAAATTGAGACATTTGCAACTTTGAGAAGCCATAACTTAGCTAAAAATCAACCGATTTTCAAAATTTTTGCATTTCTGTCAATGGTATTTATCATATTTTGAATCTACGTCAAAAAAATTAAAATACTTTCAGTTTTAATTTTTGACGCATTTTTTGACAAATTTTGCAAATTTACTACTAGCAAAAATGTCAAAAAAGTGAAAATTTTAAAATCGGAATTTTTGTGCCCAATCGATTTCTGGTATTAAAATGAGTATAAAAAACTTTACCACACTTGATTTTGACCCATATTTTAGACAATATGACCACAATAGTGATAAATGGTCAAAATCATCGTTTTGAACAAATATTGATATCTGCCTCATCTCCGAGGAACCATAACTTTTCCACAACTTAGCCGATTTTCCTCATTCATGCATTTCTGGATACGACTTTTATTATATTTTAAATCGGTATATAAGGTTTATTACATGTTTTGAAAAATATAGCCAGGAAAGTGATAAATTGAAAAAACGTGTTTTTGGTTAAAAAATTCAATAGTGTTGATCATATTTTTATTGTACATCAAAAAATTGTTTATATTGTCAGTTTTAAAATTTAACCCATTTTTTTGACAAATTTTGCAAATTTACTACTAGCAAAAATGTCAAATAAGTGAAAATATTAAAATCGGAATTTTTTGTGCCCAATCGATTTCTGGTATTAAAATGAGTATAAAAAAAACTTTACCACACTTGATTTTGACCCATATTTTAGAAAATATGACCACAATAGTCATAAATGGTCAAAATCATGGTTTTGAACAAATATTGATATCTTCCCCATCTTTGAGAAACCATAACTTAATAACAATTTAGCCGATTTTCCTCATTTATGCATTTCTGGATACGGCTTTTATTATACTCTAAATCGGTATATAAGGTTTATTAAATGTTTTGAAAAATATGGCAAGGAAAGTGAAAAATTGAAAAAACGTGTTATTTTGTTTAACAAATTGAGACTTTTGCAACTTTGAGAAGCCATAACTTAGCTAAAAATCAGCCGATTTTCAAAATTTATGCATTTCTGTCAATGGTATTTATCATATTTTGAATCTACGTCAAAAAATTAAAATACTTTCAGTTTAAATTTTTGACCCATTTTTTCACAAATTTTGCAAATTTACTGCAAGCAAAAATGTCAAAAAAGTGAAAATTTAAAATCGGAATTTTTTGTGCCTTATCGATTTCTGCTATTAAAATGAGTATAAAAAAACTTTACCATACAATCGATTTCTGGTATTAAAATGAGTTTAAAAAAACTTTACCACACTTGATTTTGACCCATATTTTAGAAAATAAGGCCACAATAGTTATAATACAATACAATAGTTTTGAACAAAAATTGATATCTTCCAAATCTTTGAGAAACCATAACTTATCAACAACTTAGCCGATTTTCCTCATTCATGCATTTCTGGATACGGCTTTTATTATACTTTAAATCGGTATATAAGGTTTATTACTTAATTTGAAAAATATAGCCAGGAAAGTGATAAATTGAAAAAAACGTGTTTTTGGTTTAAAAAATTGAGACATTTACAACTTTGAGAAGCCATAACTTAGCTAAAAATCAACCGCTTTTTCAAAATTTTTGCATTTCTGTCAATGGTATTTATCATATTTTGAATATAAGTCAAAAAATTAAAATACTTTCAGTTTCAATTTTTGACCCAGTTTTTGACAATTTTTGCACATTAACTCCTACCAAAAATGCCAAAAAAGTGAAAATTTTAAAATCGGAATTTTTTGTGCCTTATCGATTTCTGGTATTAAAATGAGTATAAAAAAACTTTACCACACTTGATTTTGACCCATATTTTAGAAAATATGGCCACAATAGTTATAAATGGACAAAATCATCGTTTTGAACAAATATTGATATCTTCCTCATCTCCGAGGAACCATAACTTTTCCACAACTTAGCCGATTTTCCTCATTTATGCATTTCTGGATACGGCTTTTATTATACTTTAAATCGGTATATAAGGCTTATTAAATGTTTTGAAAAATATGGCAAGGAAAGTGAAAAATTGAAAAAACGTATTATTTGGTTTAAAAAATTAAGACTCTTGCAACTTTGAGAAGCCATAACTTAGCTAAAAATCAACCGATTTTCAAAATTTTTGCATTTCTGTCAATGGTATTTATCATATTTTGAATCTACGTCAAAAAAATTAAAATACTTTCAGTTTTAATTATTGACCCATTTTTTGACAAATTTTGCAAATTTACTACTAGCAAAAATGTCAAAAAAGTGAAAATTTTAAAATCGGAATTTTTGTGCCCAATCGATTTCTGCTATTAAAATGAGTATAAAAAAACTTTACCATACAATCGATTTCTGGTATTAAAATGAGTTTAAAAAAACTTTACCACACTTGATTTTGACCCATATTTTAGAAAATATGGCCACAATAGTTATAATACAATACAATAGTTTTGAACAAAAATTGATATCTTCCCCATCTTTGAGAAACCATAACTTATCAACAACTTAGCCGATTTTCCTCATTCATGCATTTCTTGATACGGCTTTTATTATATTTTAAATCGGTATATAAGGTTTATTAAATGTTTTGAAAAATATAGCCAGGAAAGTGATAAATTGAAAAAAACGTGTTTTTGGTTTAAAAAATTGAGACATTTGCAACTTTGAGAAGCCATAACTTAGCTAAAAATCAACCGATTTTCAAAATTTTTTCATTTCTGTCAATGGTATTTATCATATTTTGAATATAAGTCAAAAAATTAAAATACTTTCAGTTTCAATTTTTGACCCAGTTTTTGACAATTTTTGCATTAACTCCTACCAAAAATGCCAAAAAAGTGAAAATTTTAAAATCGGAATTTTTTGTGCCTTATCGATTTCTGGTATTAAAATGAGTATAAAAAAACTTTACCACACTTGATTTTGACCCATATTTTAGAAAATATGGCCACAATAGTTATAAATGGACAAAATCATCGTTTTGAACAAATATTGATATCTTCCTCATCTCCGAGGAACCATAACTTTTCCACAACTTAGCCGATTTTCCTCATTTATGCATTTCTGGATACGGCTTTTATTATACTTTAAATCGGTATATAAGGCTTATTAAATGTTTTGAAAAATATGGCAAGGAAAGTGAAAAATTGAAAAAACGTATTATTTGGTTTAAAAAATTAAGACTCTTGCAACTTTGAGAAGCCATAACTTAGCTAAAAATCAGTCGATTTTCAAAATTTATGCATTTCTGTCAATAGTATTGATCATATTTTTATTGTAAATCAAAAAATTGTTCATATTGTCAGTTTTAAAATTTAACTCATTGTTTGACAATTTTCGCACATTAACTCCTACCAAAAATGTCAAAAAAGTGAAAATTTTAAAATCGGAATTTTTTGTGCCCAATCGATTTCTGGTATTAAAATGAGTATAAAAAAAACTTTACCACACTTGATTTTGACCCATATTTTAGAAAATATGGCCACAATAGTTATAAATGGACAAAATCATCGTTTTGAAAACATATTGATATCTTCCTCATCTCCGAGAAACCATAACTTTTCCACAACTTAGCCGATTTTCCTCATTAATGCATTTCTGGATACGGCTTTTATTATACTTTAAATCGGTATATAAGGTTAATTACATGTTTTGAAAAAATATGGCAAAGAAAGTGATAAATTGAAAACAACGTGTTTTTGGTTTAAAAAATTGAGACATTTGCAACTTTGAGAAGCCATAACTTAGCTAAAAATCAACCGATTTTCAAAATTTTTGCATTTCTGTCAATGGTATTTATCATATTTTGAATCTACGTCAAAAAAATTAAAATACTTTCAGTTTTAATTTTTGACCCATTTTTTGACAAATTTTGCAAATTTACTACTAGCAAAAATGTCAAAAAAGTGAAAATTTTAAAATCGGAATTTTTGTGCCCAATCGATTTCTGCTATTAAAATGAGTATAAAAAAACTTTACCATACAATCGATTTCTGGTATTAAAATGAGTTTAAAAAAACTTTACCACACTTGATTTTGACCCATATTTTAGAAAATATGGCCACAATAGTTATAATACAATACAATAGTTTTGAACAAAAATTGATATCTTCCCCATCTTTGAGAAACCATAACTTATCAACAACTTAGCCGATTTTCCTCATTCATGCATTTCTGGATACGGCTTTTATTATATTTTAAATCGGTATATAAGGTTTATTACATGTTTTGAAAAATATAGCCAGGAAAGTGATAAATTGAAATAAACGTGTTTTTGGTTTAAAAAATTGAGACATTTGAGAAGCCATAACTTAGCTAAAAATCAACCGATTTTCAAAATTTTTGCATTTCTGTCAATGGTATTTATCATATTTTGAATCTACGTCAAAAAAATTAAAATACTTTCAGTTTAAATTTTTGACCCATTTTTTCACAAATTTTGCAAATTTACTGCAAGCAAAAATGTCAAAAAAGTGAAAATTTAAAATCGGAATTTTTTGTGCCTTATCGATTTCTGCTATTAAAATGAGTATAAAAAAACTTTACCATACAATCGATTTCTGGTATTAAAATGAGTTTAAAAAAACTTTACCACACTTGATTTTGACCCATATTTTAGAAAATATGGCCACAATAGTTATAATACAATACAATAGTTTTGAACAAAAATTGATATCTTCCCCATCTTTGAGAAACCATAACTTATCAACAACTTAGCCGATTTTCCTCATTTATGCATTTCTGGATACGGCTTTTATTATACTTTAAATCGGTATATAAGGCTTATTAAATGTTTTGAAAAATATGGCAAGGAAAGTGAAAAATTGAAAAAACGTATTATTTGGTTTAAAAAATTAAGACTCTTGCAACTTTGAGAAGCCATAACTTAGCTAAAAATCAGTCGATTTTCAAAATTTATGCATTTCTGTCAATAGTATTGATCATATTTTTATTGTAAATCAAAAAATTGTTCATATTGTCAGTTTTAAAATATGACTAATTTTTTGACAATTTTTGCACATTAACTCCTACCAAAAATGCAAAAAAAGTGAAAATTTTAAAATCGGAATTTTTTGTGCCCAATCGATTTCTGGTATTAAAATGAGTTTAAAAAAACTGTACCACACTTGATTTTGACCCATATTTGAGAAAATATGGCCACAATAGTTATAAATGGACAAAATCATCGTTTTGAACACATATTGATATCTTCCTCATCTTCGAGGAACCATAACTTTTCCACAACTTAGCCGATTTTCCTCATTCATGCATTTCTGGATACGACTTTTATTATATTTTAAATCGGTATATAAGGTTTATTACATGTTTTGAAAAATATAGCCAGGAAAGTGATAAATTGAAAAAAACGTGTTTTTGGTTTAAAAATTGAGACATTTGCAACTTTGAGAAGCCATAACTTAGCTAAAAATCAACCGATTTTCAAAATTTTTGCATTTCTGTCAATGGTATTTATCATATTTTGAATATAAGTCAAAAAATTAAAATACTTTCAGTTTCAATTTTTGACCCAGTTTTTGACAATTTTTGCACATTAACTCCTACCAAAAATGCCAGAAAAGTGAAAATTTTAAAATCCGAATTTTTTGTGCCTTATCGATTTCTGGTATTAAAATGAGTATAAAAAAACTTTACCACACTTGATTTTGACCCATATTTTAGAAAATATGGCCACAATAGTTATAAATGGACAAAATCATCGTTTTGAACAAATATTGATATCTTCCTCATCCCTGAGGAACCATAACTTTTCCATAACTTAGCCGATTTTCCTCATTTATGCATATCTGGATACGGCTTTTATTATACTTTAAATCGGTATATAAGGTTTATTACTTAATTTGAAAAATATAGCCAGGAAAGTGATAAATTGAAAAAAACGTGTTTTTGGTTTAAAAAATTGAGACATTTGCAACTTTGAGAAGCCATAACTTAGCTAAAAATCAACCGATTTTCAAAATTTTTGCATTTCTGTCAATGGTATTTATCATATTTTGAATATAAGTCAAAAAATTAAAATACTTTCAGTTTCAATTTTTGACCCAGTTTTTGACAATTTTTGCACATTAACTCCTACCAAAAATGCCAAAAAAGTGAAAATTTTAAAATCGGAATTTTTTGTGCCTTATCGATTTCTGGTATTAAAATGAGTATAAAAAAACTTTACCACACTTGATTTTGACCCATATTTTAGAAAATATGGCCACAATAGTTATAAATGGACAAAATCATCGCTTTGAACAAATATTGATATCTTCCTCATCTCCGAGGAACCATAACTTTTCCACAACTTAGCCGATTTTCCTCATTTATGCATTTCTGGATACGGCTTTTATTATACTTTAAATCGGTATATAAGGCTTATTAAATGTTTTGAAAAAATATGGCAAGGAAAGTGAAAAATTGAAAAAACGTATTATTTGGTTTAAAAAAATTAAGACTCTTGCAACTTTGAGAAGCCATAACTTAGCTAAAAATCAGTCGATTTTCAAAATTTATGCATTTCTGTCAATAGTATTGATCATATTTTTATTGTAAATCAAAAAATTGTTCATATTGTCAGTTTTAAAATATGACTCATTTTTTGACAATTTTTGCACATTAACTCCTACCAAAAATGCAAAAAAAGTGAAAATTTTAAAATCGGAATTTTTTGTGCCCAATCGATTTCTGGTATTAAAATGAGTTTAAAAAAACTGTACCACACTTGATTTTGACCCATATTTTAGAAAATATGGCCACAATAGTTATAAATGGACAAAATCATCGTTTTGAACACATATTGATATCTTCCTCATCTTCGAGGAACCATAACTTTTCCACAACTTAGCCGATTTTCCTCATTCATGCATTTCTGGATACGACTTTTATTATATTTTAAATCGGTATATAAGGTTTATTACATGTTTTGAAAAATATAGCCAGGAAAGTGATAAATTGAAAAAAACGTGTTTTTGGTTTAAAAAATTGAGACATTTGCAACTTTGAGAAGCCATAACTTAGCTAAAAATCAACCGATTTTCAAAATTTTTGCATTTCTGTCAATGGTATTTATCATATTTTGAATATAAGTCAAAAAATTAAAATACTTTCAGTTTCAATTTTTGACCCAGTTTTTGACAATTTTTGCACATTAACTCCTACCAAAAATGCCAGAAAAGTGAAAATTTTAAAATCCGAATTTTTTGTGCCTTATCGATTTCTGGTATTAAAATGAGTATAAAAAAACTTTACCACACTTGATTTTGACCCATATTTTAGAAAATATGGCCACAATAGTTATAAATGGACAAAATCATCGTTTTGAACAAATATTGATATCTTCCTCATTCCTGAGGAACCATAACTTTTCCACAACTTAGCCGATTTTCCTCATTTATGCATATCTGGATACGGCTTTTATTATACTTTAAATCGGTATATAAGGTTTATTAAATGTTTTTAAAAATATGGCAAGGAAAGTAAAAAATTGAAAAAACGTGTTATTTTGTTAAAAAAAAATTGAGACATTTGCAACTTTGAGAAGTCATAACTTAGCTAAAAATCAGTCGATTTTCAAAATTTATGCATTTATGTCAATAGTAATGATCATATTGTTATTGTACATCATAAAATTGTTCATATTGTCAGTTTCAATTTTTGACCCAGTTTTTGACAATTTTTGAACATTAACTCCTACCAAAAATGCCAAAAAAGTGAAAATTTTAAAATCGGAATTTTTTGTGCCTTATCGATTTCTGGTATTAAAATGAGTATAAAAAAACTTTACCACACTTGATTTTGACCCATATTTTAGAATATATGGCCATAATAGTTATAAATGGACAAAATCATCGTTTTGAACAAATATTGATATCTTCCTCATCTCCGAGGAACCATAACTTTTCCACAACTTAGCCGATTTTCCTAATTTATGCATTTCTGGATACGGTTTTTATTATACTTTAAATCGGTATATAAGGTTTATTAAATGTTTTGAAAAATATGGCAAGGAAAGTGAAAAATTGAAAAAACGTGTTATTTGGTTTAAAAAATTAAGACTCTTGCAACTTTGAGAAGCCATAACTTAGCTAAAAATCAGTCGATTTTCAAAATTTATGCATTTCTGTCAATATTTTTATTGTAAATCAAAAAATTGTTCATATTGTCAGTTTTAAAATTTGACTCATTTTTTGACAATTTTTGCACATTAACTCCTACCAAAAATGCAAAATAAATGTGAAAATTTTAAAATCGGAATTTTTTGTGCCCAATCGATTTCTGGTATTAAAATGAGTTTAAAAAAACTTTACCACACTTGATTTTGACCAATATTTTAGAAAATATGGCCACAATAGTTATAAATGGACAAAATCATCGTTTTGAACACATATTGATATCTTCCTCATCTTCGAGGAACCATAACTTTTCCACAACTTAGCCGATTTTCCTCATTCATGCATTTCTGGATACGACTTTTATTATATTTTAAATCGGTATATAAGGTTTATTACATGTTTTGAAAAATATAGCCAGGAAAGTGATAGATTGAAAAAAACGTGTTTTTGTTTTAAAAAATTGAGACATTTGCAACTTTGAGAAGCCATAACTTAGCTAAAAATCAACCGATTTTCAAAATTTTTGCATTTCTGTCAATGGTATTTATCATATTTTGAATATAAGTCAAAAAATTAAAATACTTTCAGTTTCAATTTTTGACCCAGTTTTTGACAATTTTTGCACATTAACTCCTACCAAAAATGCCAAAAAAGTGAAAATTTTAAAATCGGAATTTTTTGTGCCCAATCGATTTCTGGTATTAAAATGAGTTTAAAAAAACTTTACCACACTTGATTTTGACCCATATTTTAGAAAATATGGCCAAAATAGTTATAAATGGTCAAAATCATCGTTTTGAACAAAAATTGATATCTTCCCCATCTTTGAGAAACCATAACTTATCAACAACTTAGCCGATTTTCCTTATTCATGCATTTCTGGATACGACTTTTATTATATTTTAAATCGGTATATAAGGTTTATTAAATGTTTTGAACAATATAGCCAGGAAAGTGATAAATTGAAAAAAACGTGTTTTTGGTTTAAAAAATTGAGACATTTGCAACTTTGAGAAGCCATAACTTAGCTAAAAATCAACCGATTTTCAAAATTTTTGCATTTCTGTCAATGGTATTTATCATATTTTGAATCTACGTCAAAAAAATTAAAATACTTTCAGTTTTAATTTTTGACCCATTTTTTGACATATTTTGCATATTTACTACTAGCAAAAATGTCAAATAAGTGAAAATTTTAAAATCGGATTTTTTGTGCCCAATCGATTTCTGATATTAAAATGAGTATAAAAAAACTTTACCACACTTGATTTTGACCCATATTTTAGACAATATGACCACAATAGTGATAAATGGTCAAAATCATCGTTTTGAACAAATATTGATATCTGCCTCATCTCCGAGGAACCATAACTTTTCCACATCTTAGCCGATTTTCCTCATTTATGCATTTCTGGATACGGCTTTTATTATACTTTAAATCGGTATATAAGGTTTATTAAATGTGTTGAAAAATATGGCAAGGAAAGTGAAAAATTGAAAAAAACGTGTTATTTTGTTTAAAAAATTGAGACTTTTGCAACTTTGAGAAGCCATAACTTAGCTAAAAATCAGCCGATTTTCAAAATTTATGCATTTCTGTCAATAGTATTGATCATATTTTTATTGTACATCAAAAAATTGTCCATATTGTCAGTTTTAAAATTTGACTCATTTTTTGACCATTTTTGCACATTAACTCCTACCAAAAATGCCAAAAAAATGAAAAATTTAAAATCGGAATTTTTTGTGCCCAATCGGTTTCTGGTATTAAAATGAGTTTAAAAAAACTTTACCACACTTGATTTTGACCCATATTTTAGAAAATATGGCCACAATAGCTATAAATGGACAAAATCATCGTTTTGAACAAATATTGATATCTTCCTCATCTCGAAGCAACCATAACTTTTCCACAACTTAGCCGATTGTCCTCATTCATGCATTTCTGGATACTGCTTTTATTATACTTTAAATCGGTATATAAGGTTTATTAAATGTTTTGAAAAATATGGCAAGGAAAGTGAAAAATTGAAAAAACGTGTTATTTTGTTAAAAAAAATTGAGACATTTGCAACTTTGAGAAGCCATAACTTAGCTAAAAATCTACCGATTTTCAAAATTTTTGCATTTCTGTCAATGGTATTTATCATATTTTGAATCTACGTCAAAAAATTAAAATACTTTCAGTTTCAATTTTTGGCCCAGTTTTTGACAATTTTTGCACATTAACTCCTACCAAAAATGCCAGAAAAGTGAAAATTTTAAAATCCGAATTTTTTGTGCCTTATTGATTTCTGGTATTAAAATGAGTATAAAAAAACTTTACCACACTTGATTTTGACCCATATTTTAGAAAATATGGCCACAATAGTTATAAATGGACAAAATCATCGTTTTGAACAAATATTGATATCTTCCTCATCTCCGAGGAACCATAACTTTTCCACAACTTAACCGATTGTCCTCATTCATGCATTTCTGGATACGGCTTTTATTATACTTTAAATCGGTATATAAGGTTTATTAAATGTTTTGAAAAATATGGCAAGGAAAGTGAAAAATTGAAAAAACGTGTTATTTTGTTAAAAAAAATTGAGACATTTGCAACTTTGAGAAGCCATAACTTAGCTAAAAATCAGTCGATTTTCAAAATTTATGCATTTCTTTCAATGGTATTGATCATATTTTTATTGTACATCAAAAAATTGTTCATATTGTCAGTTTTAAAATTTGACCCATTTTTTTGACAAATTTTGCAAATTTACTACTAGCAAAAATGTCAAAAAAGTGAAAATTTTAAAATCGGAATTTTTTGTGCCCAATCGATTTCTGGTATTAAAATGAGTATAAAAAAAACTTTACCACACTTGATTTTGACCCATATTTTAGAAAATATGACCACAATAGTGATAAATGGTCAAAATCATCGTTTTGAAAACATATTGATATCTTCTTCATCTCCGATGAACCATAACTTTTCCACAACTTAGCCGATTTTCCTCATTTATGCATTTCTGGATACGGCTTTTATTATACTTTAAATCGGTATAAAAGGTTTATTAATTTGAAATTAATAATTAATTTGAAAAATATGGCAAGGAAAGTGATAAATTTGAAAAAAACGTGTTTTTGGTTTAAAAAATTGAGACGTTTGCAACTTTGAGAAGCCAAAACTTAGCTAAAAATCAACCGATTTTCAAATTTTTTGCATTTCTGTCAATGGTATTTATCATATTTTGAATATAAGTCAAAAAATTAAAATACTTTCAGTTTCAATTTTTGACCCAGTTTTTGACAATTTTTGCACATTAACTCCTACCAAAAATGCCAAAAAATGAGTATAAAAAAACTTTACCACACTTGATTTTGACCCATATTTTAGAAAATATGGAAAATAGTTATAAATGGACAAAATCATCGTTTTGAACAAATATTGATATCTTCCTCATCTTTGAGAAACCATAACTTATCAACAACTTAGCCGATTTTCCTCATTCATGCATTTCTGGATACGGCTTTTATTACATTTTAAATCGGTATATAAGGTTTATTAAATGTTTTGAAAAATATAGCCAGGAAAGTGATAAATTGAAAAAAATGTGTTTTTGGTTTAAAAAATTGAGACATTTGCAACTTTGAGAAGCCATAACTTAGCTAAAAATCAACCGATTTTCAAAATTTTTGCATTTCTGTCAATGGTATTTATCATATTTTGAATATAAGTCAAAAAATTAAAATACTTTCAGTTTCAATTTTGACCCAGTTTTTGACAATTTTTGCACATTAACTCCTACCAAAAATGCCAAAAAAGTGAAAATTTTAAAATCGGAAATTTTTGTGCCTTATCGATTTCTGGTATTAAAATGAGTATAAAAAAACTTTACCACACTTGATTTTGACCCATATTTTAGAAAATATGGCCACAATAGTTATAAATGGCCAAAATCATCGTTTTGAACAAATATTGATATCTTCCTCATCTCCGAGGAACCACACAACTTAGCCGATTTTCCTCATTTATGCATTTCTGGATACGGCTTTTATTATACTTTAAATCGGTATATAAGGTTTATTAAATGTTTTGAAAAATATGGCAAGGAAAGTGAAAAATTGAAAAAACGTGTTATTTGGTTTAAAAAATTAAGACTCTTGCAACTTTGAGAAGCCATAACTTAGCTAAAAATCAGCCGATTTTCAAAATTTTTGCATTTCTGTCAATAGTATTTATTATATTTTGAATCTACGTCAAAAAACTTAAAATACTTTCAGTTTAAATTTTTGACCCATTTTTTGACAAATTTTGCAAATTTACTACTAGCAAAAATGTCAAAAAAGTGAAAATTTTAAAATCGGAATTTTTTGTGCCTTATTGATTTCTGGTATTAAAATGAGTATAAAAAAACTTTACCACACTTGATTTTGACCCATATTTTAGAAAATATGGCCACAATAGTTATAAATGGCCAAAATCATCGTTTTGAACAAATATTGATATCTTCCTCATCTCCGAGGAACTCACACAACTTAGCCGATTTTCCTCATTTATGCATTTCTGGATACGGCTTTTATTATACTTTAAATCGGTATATAAGGTTTATTAAATGTTTTGAAAAATATGGCAAGGAAAGTGAAAAATTGAAAAAACGTGTTATTTTGTTAAAAAAAAATTGAGACATTTGCAACTTTGAGAAGCTAAAATCAGCCGATTTTCAAAATTTTTGCATTTCTGTCAATAGTATTTATTATATTTTGAATCTACGTCAAAAAACTTAAAATACTTTCAGTTTAAATTTTTGACCCATTTTTTGACAAATTTTGCAAATTTACTACTAGCAAAAATGTCAAAAAAGTGAAAATTTTAAAATCGGAATTTTTGTGCCTTATTGATTTCTGGTATTAAAATGAGTATAAAAAAACTTTACCACACTTGATTTTGACCCATATTTTAGAAAATATGGCCACAATAGTTATAAATGGACAAAATCATCGTTTTGAACAAATATTGATATCTTCCTCATCTCCGAGCAACCATAACTTTTCCACAACTTAACCGATTGTCCTCATTCATGCATTTCTGGATACGGCTTTTATTATACTTTAAATCGGTATATAAGGTTTATTAAATGTTTTGAAAAATATGGCAAGGAAAGTGAAAAATTGAAAAAACGTGTTATTTTGTTAAAAAAAATTGAGACATTTGCAACTTTGAGAAGCCATAACTTAGCTAAAAATCAGTCGATTTTCAAAATTTATGCATTTCTTTCAATGGTATTGATCATATTTTTATTGTACATCAAAAAATTGTTCATATTGTCAGTTTTAAAATTTGACCCATTTTTTTGACAAATTTTGCAAATTTACTACTAGCAAAAATGTCAAAAAAGTGAAAATTTTAAAATCGGAATTTTATGTGCCCAATCGATTTCTGGTATTAAAATGAGTATAAAAAAACTTTACCACACTTGATTTTGACCCATATTTTAGAAAATATGACCACAATAGTGATAAATGGTCAAAATCATCGTTTTGAAAACATATTGATATCTTCTTCATCTCCGATGAACCATAACTTTTCCACAACTTAGCCGATTTTCCTCATTTATGCATTTCTGGATACGGCTTTTATTATACTTTAAATCGGTATAAAAGGTTTATTAATTTGAAATTAATAATTAATTTGAAAAATATGGCAAGGAAAGTGATAAATTTGAAAAAAACGTGTTTTTGGTTTAAAAAATTGAGACGTTTGCAACTTTGAGAAGCCAAAACTTAGCTAAAAATCAACCGATTTTCAAATTTTTTGCATTTCTGTCAATGGTATTTATCATATTTTGAATATAAGTCAAAAAATTAAAATACTTTCAGTTTCAATTTTTGACCCAGTTTTTGACAATTTTTGCAGATTAACTCCTACCAAAAATGCCAAAAAATGAGTATAAAAAAACTTTACCACACTTGATTTTGACCCATATTTTAGAAAATATGGAAAATAGTTATAAATGGACAAAATCATCGTTTTGAACAAATATTGATATCTTCCTCATCTTTGAGAAACCATAACTTATCAACAACTTAGCCGATTTTCCTCATTCATGCATTTCTGGATACGGCTTTTATTATATTTTAAATCGGTATATAAGGTTTATTAAATGTTTTGAAAAATATAGCCAGGAAAGTGATAAATTGAAAAAAATGTGTTTTTGGTTTAAAAAATTGAGACATTTGCAACTTTGAGAAGCCATAACTTAGCTAAAAATCAACCGATTTTCAAAATTTTTGCATTTCTGTCAATGGTATTTATCATATTTTGAATATAAGTCAAAAAATTAAAATACTTTCAGTTTCAATTTTTGACCCAGTTTTTGACAATTTTTGCACATTAACTCCTACCAAAAATGCCAAAAAGTGAAAATTTTAAAATCGGAAATTTTTGTGCCTTATCGATTTCTGGTATTAAAATGAGTATAAAAAAACTTTACCACACTTGATTTTGACCCATATTTTAGAAAATATGGCCACAATAGTTATAAATGGCCAAAATCATCGTTTTGAACAAATATTGATATCTTCCTCATCTCCGAGGAACCACACAACTTAGCCGATTTTCCTCATTTATGCATTTCTGGATACGGCTTTTATTATACTTTAAATCGGTATATAAGGTTTATTAAATGTTTTGAAAAATATGGCAAGGAAAGTGAAAAATTGAAAAAACGTGTTATTTGGTTTAAAAAATTAAGACTCTTGCAACTTTGAGAAGCCATAACTTAGCTAAAAATCAGCCGATTTTCAAAATTTTTGCATTTCTGTCAATAGTATTTATTATATTTTGAATCTACGTCAAAAAACTTAAAATACTTTCAGTTTAAATTTTTGACCCATTTTTTGACAAATTTTGCAAATTTACTACTAGCAAAAATGTCAAAAAAGTGAAAATTTTAAAATCGGAATTTTTTGTGCCCAATCGATTTCTGGTATTAAAATGAGTATAAAAAAAACTTTACCACACTTGATTTTGACCCATATTTTAGAAAATATGACCACAATAGTGATAAATGGTCAAAATCATCGTTTTGAACAAATATTGATATCTTCCTCATCTTTGAGAAACCATAACTTATCAACAACTTAGCCGATTTTCCTCATTCATGCATTTCTGGATACGACTTTTATTATATTTTAAATCGGTATATAAGGTTTATTAAATGTTTTGAAAAATATAGCCAGGAAAGTGATAAATTGAAAAAAATGTGTTTTTGGTTTAAAAAATTGAGACATTTGCAACTTTGAGAAGCCATAACTTAGCTAAAAATCAACCGATTTTCAAAATTTTTGCATTTCTGTCAATGGTATTTATCATATTTTGAATATAAGTCAAAAAATTAAAATACTTTCAGTTTTAATTTTTGACCCATTTTTTGACAATTTTTGCACATTAACTCCTACCAAAAATGTCAAAAAAGTAAAAATTTTAAAATCGGAATTTTTTGTGCCTTATCGATTTCTGGTATTAAAATGAGTATAAAAAAAACTTTACCACACTTGATTTTGACCCATATTTTAGAAAATATGACCACAATAGTGATAAATGGTCAAAATCATCGTTTTGAACAAATATTGATATCTTCCCCATCTTTGAGAAACCATAACATATCAACAACTTAGCCGATTTTCCTCATTTATGCATTTCTGGATACGGCTTTTATTATACTCTAAATCGGTATATAAGGTTTATTAAATGTTTTGAAAAATATGGCAAGGAAAGTGAAAAATTGAAAAAACGTGTTTTTGGTTTAAAAAATTGAGACATTTGTAACTTTGAGAAGCCATAACTTAGCTAAAAATCAACCGATTTTCAAAATTTTTGCATTTCTGTCAATAGTATTTATTATATTTTGAATCTACGTCAAAAAAATTAAAATACTTTCAGTTTCAATTTTTGACCCATTTTTTGACAAATTTTGCAAATTTACTACTAGCAAAAATGTCAAAAAAGTGAAAATTTTAAAATCGGAATTTTTTGTGCCCAATCGATTTCTGGTATTAAAATGAGAAAAAAAAAACTTTACCACACTTGATTTTGACCCATATTTTAGAAAATATGACCACAATAGTGATTAATGGTCAAAATCATCGTTTTGAACAAATATTGATATCTTCCTCATCTCCGAGCAACCATAACTTTTCCACAACTTAGCCGATTTTCCTCATTTATGCATTTCTGGATACGGCTTTTATTATACTTTAAATCGGTATATAAGGCTTATTACATGTTTTGAAAAATATGGCAAGGAAAGTGATAAATAAAAAACGTGTTTTTGGTTTAAAAAATTGAGACATTTTCAACTTTGAGAAGCCATAACTTAGCTAAAAATCAACCGATTTTCAAAATTTTTGCATTTCTGTCAATGGTATTTATCATATTTTGAATCTACGTCAAAAAAATTAAAATACTTTCAGTTTTAATTTTTGACCCATTTTTTTGACAAATTTTGCAAATTTACTACTAGCAAAAATGTCAAAAAAGTGAAAATTTTAAAATCGGAATTTTTTGTGCACAATCGATTTCTGGTATTAAAATGAGTATAAAAAAAACTTTACCACACTTGATTTTGACCCATATTTTAGAAAATATGACCACAATAGTGATAAATGGTCAAAATCATCGTTTTGAACAAATATTGGTATCTTCCTCATCTCCGAGGAACCATAACTTTTCCACAACTTAGCCGATTTTCCTCATTTATGCATTTCTGGATACGGCTTTTATTATAATTTAAATCGGTATATAAGATTTATTAAATGCTTTGAAAAGTATGGCAAGGAAAGTGAAAAATTGAAAAAACGTGTTATTTGGTTTAAAAAATTGAGACTTTTGCAACTTTGAGAAGCCATAACTTAGCTAAAAATCAGCCGATTTTCAAAATTTTTGCATTTCTGTCAATAGTGTTGATCATATTTTTATTGTACATCAAAAAATTGTTCATATTGTCAGTTTTAAAATTTGACTCATTTTTTGACAATTTTTGCACAATAACTCCTACCAAAAATGCCAAAAAAGTGAAAATTTTAAAATCGGAATTTTTTGTGCCTTATCGATTTCTGGTATTAAGATGAGTATAAAAAAAACTTTACCACACTTGATTTTGACCCATATTTTAGAAAATATGGCCACAATAGTTATAAATGGTCAAAATCGTTGTTTTGAAAACATATTGATATCTTCCTCATCTTCGAGGAACCATAACTTTTCCACAACTTAGCCGATTTTCCTCATTTATGCATTTCTGGATACGCCTTTTATTATACTTTAAATCGGTATATAAGGTTTATTACATGTTTTGAAAAATATGGCAAGGAAAGTGATAAATTGAAAAAACGTGTTTTTGGTTTAAAAAATTGAGACATTTGTAACTTTGAGAAGCCATAACTTAGCTAAAAGTCAACCGATTTTCAAATTTTTTGCATTTCTGTCAATGGTATTTATCATATTTTGAATCTACCTCAAAAAAATTAAAATACTTTCAGTTTTAATTTTTGACCCAGTTTTTGACAAATTTTGCAAATTTACTACTAGCAAAAATGTCAAAAAAGTGAAAATTTTAAAATCGGAATTTTTGTGCCCAATCGATTTCTGGTATTAAAATGAGTATAAAAAGACTTTACCACACTTGATTTTGGCCCATATTTTAGAAAATATGGCCATAATAGTTATAAATGGACAAAATCATCGTTTAGAAAAAAAATTGATATCTTCCCCATCTTTGAGAAACCATAACTTTTCCACAACTTAGCCGATTTTCCTCATTTATGCATTTCTGGATACGGCTTTTATTATACTTTAAATCGGTATATAAGGTTTATTACATGTTTTGAAAAATATGGCAAGGAAAGTGATAAATTGAAAAAAACGTGTTTGTGGTTTCAAAAATTGAGACATTTCTAACTTTGAGAAGCCATAACTTAGCTAAAAGTCAACCGATTTTCAAATTTTTTGCATTTCTGTCAATGGTATTTATCATATTTTGAATCTACCTCAAAAAAATTAAAATACTTTCAGTTTTAATTTTTGACCCAGTTTTTGACAAATTTTGCAAATTTACTACTAGCAAAAATGTCAAAAAAGTGAAAATTTTAAAATCGGAATTTTTGTGCCCAATCGATTTCTGGTATTAAAATGAGTATAAAAAGACTTTACCACACTTGATTTTGGCCCATATTTTAGAAAATATGGCCATAATAGTTATAAATGGACAAAATCATCGTTTAGAAAAAAAATTGATATCTTCCCCATCTTTGAGAAACCATAACTTTTCCACAACTTAGCCGATTTTCCTCATTTATGCATTTCTGGATACGGCTTTTATTATACTTTAAATCGGTATATAAGATTTATTAAATGCTTTGAAAAGTATGGCAAGGAAAGTGAAAAATTGAAAAAACGTGTTATTTGGTTTAAAAAATTGAGACTTTTGCAACTTTGAGAAGCCATAACTTAGCTAAAAATCAGCCGATTTTCAAAATTTTTGCATTTCTGTCAATAGTGTTGATCATATTTTTATTGTACATCAAAAAATTGTTCATATTGTCAGTTTTAAAATTTGACTCATTTTTTGACAATTTTTGCACAATAACTCCTACCAAAAATGCCAAAAAAGTGAAAATTTTAAAATCGGAATTTTTGTGCCTTATCGATTTCTGGTATTAAGATGAGTATAAAAAAACTTTACCACACTTGATTTTGACCCATATTTTAGAAAATATGGCCACAATAGTTATAAATGGTCAAAATCGTTGTTTTGAAAACATATTGATATCTTCCTCATCTTCGAGGAACCATAACTTTTCCACAACTTAGCCGATTTTCCTCATTTATGCATTTCTGGATACGGCTTTTATTATACTTTAAATCGGTATATAAGATTTATTAAATGCTTTGAAAAGTATGGCAAGGAAAGTGAAAAATTGAAAAAACGTGTTATTTGGTTTAAAAAATTTAGACTTTTGCAACTTTGAGAAGCCATAACTTAGCTAAAAATCAGCCGATTTTCAAAATTTTTGCATTTCTGTCAATAGTGTTGATCATATTTTTATTGTACATCAAAAAATTGTTCATATTGTCAGTTTTAAAATTTGACTCATTTTTTGACAATTTTTGCACAATAACTCCTACCAAAAATGCCAAAAAAGTGAAAATTTTAAAATCGGAATTTTTTGTGCCTTATCGATTTCTGGTATTAAGATGAGTATAAAAAAAACTTTACCACACTTGATTTTGACCCATATTTTAGAAAATATGGCCACAATAGTTATAAATGGTCAAAATCGTTGTTTTGAAAACATATTGATATCTTCCTCATCTTCGAGGAACCATAACTTTTCCACAACTTAGCCGATTTTCCTCATTTATGCATTTCTGGATACGCCTTTTATTATACTTTAAATCGGTATATAAGGTTTATTACATGTTTTGAAAAATATGGCAAGGAAAGTGATAAATTGAAAAAAACGTGTTTTTGGTTTAAAAAATTGAGACATTTGTAACTTTGAGAAGCCATAACTTAGCTAAAAGTCAACCGATTTTCAAATTTTTTGCATTTCTGTCAATGGTATTTATCATATTTTGAATCTACCTCAAAAAAATTAAAATACTTTCAGTTTTAATTTTTGACCCAGTTTTTGACAAATTTTGCAAATTTACTACTAGCAAAAATGTCAAAAAAGTGAAAATTTTAAAATCGGAATTTTTGTGCCCAATCGATTTCTGGTATTAAAATGAGTATAAAAAGACTTTACCACACTTGATTTTGGCCCATATTTTAGAAAATATGGCCATAATAGTTATAAATGGACAAAATCATCGTTTAGAAAAAAAATTGATATCTTCCCCATCTTTGAGAAACCATAACTTTTCCACAACTTAGCCGATTTTCCTCATTTATGCATTTCTGGATACGGCTTTTATTATACTTTAAATCGGTATATAAGGTTTATTACATGTTTTGAAAAATATGGCAAGGAAAGTGATAAATTGAAAAAAACGTGTTTGTGGTTTCAAAAATTGAGACATTTCTAACTTTGAGAAGCCATAACTTAGCTAAAAGTCAACCGATTTTCAAATTTTTTGCATTTCTGTCAATGGTATTTATCATATATTGAATCTACCTCAAAAAAATTAAAATACTTTCAGTTTTAATTTTTGACCCAGTTTTTGACAAATTTTGCAAATTTACTACTAGCAAAAATGTCAAAAAAGTGAAAATTTTAAAATCGGAATTTTTGTGCCCAATCGATTTCTGGTATTAAAATGAGTATAAAAAAACTTTACCACACTTGATTTTGACCCATATTTTAGAAAATATGACCACAATAGTGATAAATGGTCAAAATCATCGTTTTGAACAAATATTGATATCTTCCTCATCTCCGAGGAACCATAACTTTTCCACAACTTAGCCGATTTTCCTCATTAATGCATTTCTGGATACGGCTTTTATTATACTTTAAATCGGTATATAAGGTTTATTAAATGTTTTGAAAAATATGGCAAGGAAAGTGAAAAATTAAAAATACGTGTTATTTGGTTTAAAAAATTGAGACATTTGCAACTTTGAGAAGCCATAACTTAGCTAAAAATCAACCGATTTTCAAATTTTTTGCATTTCTGTCAATAGTATTTATCATATATTGAATCTACCTCAAAAAAATTAAAATACTTTCAGTTTTAATTTTTGACCCAGTTTTTGACAAATTTTGCAAATTTACTACTAGCAAAAATGTCAAAAAAGTGAAAATTTTAAAATCGGAATTTTTGTGCCCAATCGATTTCTGGTATTAAAATGAGTATAAAAAACTTTACCACACTTGATTTTGACCCATATTTTAGAAAATATGACCACAATAGTGATAAATGGTCAAAATCATCGTTTTGAACAAATATTGATATCTTCCTCATCTCCGAGGAACCATAACTTTTCCACAACTTAGCCGATTTTCCTCATTAATGCATTTCTGGATACGGCTTTTATTATACTTTAAATCGGTATATAAGGTTTATTAAATGTTTTGAAAAATATGGCAAGGAAAGTGAAAAATTAAAAATACGTGTTATTTTGTTTAAAAAATTGAGACTTTTGCAACTTTGAGAAGCCATAACTTAGCTAAAAATCAGCCGATTTTCAAAATTTTTGCATTTCTGTCAATAGTATTGATCATATTTTTATTGTACAACAAAAAATTGTTCATATTGTCAGTTTTAAAATTTGACTCATTTTTTGACAATTTTGCACATTAACTCCTACCAAAAATGCCAAAAAAGGAAAATTTTAAAATCGGAATTTCTAGTGCCTTATCGATTTCTGGTATTAAAATGAGTATAAAAGACTTTACCACACTTGATTTTGGCCCATATTTTAGAAAATATGGCCACAATAGTTATAAATGGACAAAATCATCGTTTAGAAAAAAAATTGATATCTTCCCCATCTTTGAGAAACCATAACTTTTCCACAACTTAGCCGATTTTCCTCATTTATGCATTTCTGGATACGCCTTTTATTATACTTTAAATCGGTATATAAGGTTTATTAAATGTTTTGAAAAATATGGCAAGGAAAGTGAAAAATTAAAAATACGTGTTATTTGGTTTAAAAAATTGAGACATTTGCAACTTTGAGAAGCCATAACTTAGCTAAAAATCAACCGATTTTCAAATTTTTGCATTTCTGTCAATAGTATTTATCATATTTTGAATCTACGTCAAAAAATTAAAATACTTTCAGTTTCAATTTTTGACCCATTTTTTGACAAATTTTGCAAATTTACTACTAGCAAAAATGTCAAAAAAGTGAAAATTTTAAAATCGGAATTTTTGTGCCCAATCGATTTCTGGTATTAAAATGAGTATAAAAAAACTTTACCACACTTGATTTTGACCCATATTTTAGAAAATATGACCACAATAGTGATAAATGGTCAAAATCATCGTTTTGAACAAATATTGATATCTTCCTCATCTCCGAGGAACCATAACTTTTCCACAACTTAGCCGATTTTCCTCATTAATGCATTTCTGGATACGGCTTTTATTATACTTTAAATCGGTATATAAGGTTTATTAAATGTTTTGAAAAATATGGCAAGGAAAGTGAAAAATTTAAAAAACGTGTTATTTTGTTTAAAAAATTGAGACTTTTGCAACTTTGAGAAGCCATAACTTAGCTAAAAATCAGCCGATTTTCAAAATTTTTGCATTTCTGTCAATAGTATTGATCATATTTTTATTGTACAACAAAAAATTGTTCATATTGTCAGTTTTAAAATTTGACTCATTTTTTGACAATTTTTGCACATTAACTCCTACCAAAAATGCCAAAAAAGTGAAAATTTTAAAATCGGAATTTCTTGTGCCTTATCGATTTCTGGTATTAAAATGAGTATAAAAAGACTTTACCACACTTGATTTTGGCCCATATTTTAGAAAATATGGCCACAATAGTTATAAATGGACAAAATCATCGTTTAGAAAAAAATTGATATCTTCCCCATCTTTGAGAAACCATAACTTTTCCACAACTTAGCCGATTTTCCTCATTTATGCATTTCTGGATACGCCTTTTATTATACTTTAAATCGGTATATAAGGTTTATTAAATGTTTTGAAAAATATGGCAAGGAAAGTGAAAAATTAAAAATACGTGTTATTTGGTTTAAAAAATTGAGACATTTGCAACTTTGAGAAGCCATAACTTAGCTAAAAATCAACCGATTTTCAAATTTTTTGCATTTCTGTCAATAGTATTTATCATATTTTGAATCTACGTCAAAAAATTAAAATACTTTCAGTTTCAATTTTTGACCCATTTTTTGACAAATTTTGCAAATTTACTACTAGCAAAAATGTCAAAAAAGTGAAAATTTTAAAATCGGAATTTTTGTGCCCAATCGATTTCTGGTATTAAAATGAGTATAAAAAAACTTTACCACACTTGATTTTGACCCATATTTTAGAAAATATGACCACAATAGTGATAAATGGTCAAAATCATCGTTTTGAACAAATATTGATATCTTCCTCATCTCCGAGCAACCATAACTTTTCCACAACTTAGCCGATTTTCCTCATTTATGCATTTCTGGATACGGCTTTTATTATACTTTAAATCGGTAAATAAGGCTTATTACATGTTTTGAAAAATATGGCAAGGAAAGTGATAAATTGAAAAAAACGTGTTTTTGGTTTAAAAAATTGAGACATTTGCAACTTTGAGAAGCCATAACTTAGCTAAAAATCAGCCGATTTTCAAAATTTATGCATTTCTGTCAATGGTATTGATCATATTTTAAATGTACATCTAAAAATTGTTCATATTGTCAGTTTTAAATTTTGACCCATTTTTTGACCATTTTTGCACATTAACTCCTAGCAAAAATGCCAAAAAATTGAAAATTTTAAAATCGGAATTTTTTGTGCCCAATCGATTTCTGGTATCAAAATGAGTATAAAAAACTTTACCACACTTGATTTTGACATATATTTTAGAAAATATGGCCACAAAAGTTATAAATGGACAAAATCATCGTTTTAAACAAAAATTGATATCTTCCCCATCTTTGAGGAACCATAACTTTTCCACAACTTAGCCGATTTTCCTCATTTATGCATTTCTGGATACGCCTTTTATTATACTTTAAATCGGTATATAAGGTTTATTAAATGTTTTGAAAAATATGGCAAGGAAAGTGAAAAATTAAAAATACGTGTTATTTGGTTTAAAAAATTGAGACGTTTGCAACTTTGAGAAGCCATAACTTAGCTAAAAATCAGCCGATTTTCAAATTTTTTGCATTTCTGTCAATAGTATATATCATATTTTGAATCTACGTCAAAAAATTAAAATACTTTCAGTTTCAATTTTTGACCCAGTTTTTGACAATTTTTGCACATTAACTCCTACCAAAAATGTCAAAAAAGTGAAAATTTTAAAATCGGAATTTTTTGTGCCTTATCGAATTCTGGTATTGAAATGAGTATAAAAAAACTTTACCACACTTGATTTTGACCCATATTTTAGAAAATATGACCACAATAGTGATAAATGGTCAAAATCATCGTTTTGAACAAATATTGATATCTTCCCCATCTTTGAGAAACCATAACATATCAACAACTTAGCCGATTTTCCTCATTTATGCATTTCTGGATACGGCTTTTATTATACTCTAAATCGGTATATAAGGTTTATTAAATGTTTTGAAAAATATGGCAAGGAAAGTGAAAAATTGAAAAAACGTGTTTTTGGTTTAAAAAATTGAGACATTTGCAACTTTGAGAAGCCATAACTTAGCTAAAAATCAACCGATTTTCAAAATTTTTGCATTTCTGTCAATAGTATTTATTATATTTTGAATCTACGTCAAAAAAATTAAAATACTTTCAGTTTCAATTTTTGACCAATTTTGCAAATTTACTACTAGCAAAAATGTCAAAAAGTGAAAATTTTAAAATCGGAATTTTTGTGCCCAATCGATTTCTGGTATTAAAATGAGAATAAAAAAACTTTACCACACTTGATTTTGACCCATATTTTAGAAAATATGACCACAATAGTGATTAATGGTCAAAATCATCGTTTTGAACAAATATTGATATCTTCCTCATCTCCGAGCAACCATAACTTTTCCACAACTTAGCCGATTTTCCTCATTTATGCATTTCTGGATACGGCTTTTATTATACTTTAAATCGGTATATAAGGCTTATTACATGTTTTGAAAAATATGGCAAGGAAAGTGATAAATTGAAAAAATCGTGTTTTTGGTTTAAAAATTGAGACATTTGTAACTTTGAGAAGCCATAACTTAGCTAAAAGTCAACCGATTTTCAAATTTTTTGCATTTCTGTCAATGGTATTTATCATATTTTGAATCTACCTCAAAAAAATTAAAATACTTTCAGTTTTAATTTTTGACCCAGTTTTGACAAATTTTGCAAATTTACTACTAGCAAAAATGTCAAAAAAGTGAAAATTTTAAAATCGGAATTTTTGTGCCCAATCGATTTCTGGTATTAAAATGAGTATAAAAAAACTTTACCACACTTGATTTTGACCCATATCTTAGAAAATATGACCACAATAGTGATAAATGGTCAAAATCATCGTTTTGAACAAATATTGATATCTTCCTCATCTCCGAGGAACCATAACTTTTCCACAACTTAGCCGATTTTCCTCATTAATGCATATCTGGATACGGCTTTTTTATACTTTAAATCGGTATAAAAGGTTTATTAAATGTTTTGAAAAATATGGCAAGGAAAGTGAAAAATTGAAAAAACGTGTTATTTTGTTTAAAAAATTGAGACTTTTGCAACTTTGAGAAGCCATAACTTAGCTAAAAATCAGCCGATTTTCAAAATTTTTGCATTTCTGTCAATAGTATTGATCATATTTTTATTGTACAACAAAAAATTGTTCATATTGTCAGTTTTAAAATTTGACTAATTTTTTGACAATTTTTGCACATTAACTCCTACCAAAAATGCCAAAAAAGTGAAAATTTTAAAATCGGAATTTCTTGTGCCTTATCGATTTCTGGTATTAAAATTAGTATAAAAAGACTTTACCACACTTGATTTTGGCCCATATTTTAGAAAATATGGCCACAATAGTTATAAATGGACAAAATCATCGTTTAGAAAAAAAATTGATATCTTCCCCATCTTTGAGAAACCATAACTTTTCCACAACTTAGCCGATTTTCCTCATTTATGCATTTCTGGATACGCCTTTTATTATACTTTAAATCGGTATATAAGGTTTATTAAATGTTTTGAAAAATATGGCAAGGAAAGTGAAAAATTAAAAATACGTGTTATTTGGTTTAAAAAATTGAGACGTTTGCAACTTTGAGAAGCCATAACTTAGCTAAAAATCAGCCGATTTTCAAATTTTTTGCATTTCTGTCAATAGTATATATCATATTTTGAATCTACGTCAAAAAATTAAAATACTTTCAGTTTCAATTTTTGACCCAGTTTTTGACAATTTTTGCACATTAACTCCTACCAAAAATGTCAAAAAAGTGAAAATTTTAAAATCGGAATTTTTTGTGCCTTATCGAATTCTGGTATTGAAATGAGTATAAAAAAAACTTTACCACACTTGATTTTGACCCATATTTTAGAAAATATGACCACAATAGTGATAAATGGTCAAAATCATCGTTTTGAACAAATATTGATATCTTCCCCATCTTTGAGAAACCATAACATATCAACAACTTAGCCGATTTTCCTCATTTATGCATTTCTGGATACGGCTTTTATTATACTCTAAATCGGTATATAAGGTTTATTAAATGTTTTGAAAAATATGGCAAGGAAAGTGAAAAATTGAAAAAACGTGTTTTTGGTTTAAAAAATTGAGACATTTGCAACTTTGAGAAGCCATAACTTAGCTAAAAATCAACCGATTTTCAAAATTTTTGCATTTCTGTCAATAGTATTTATTATATTTTGAATCTACGTCAAAAAAATTAAAATACTTTCAGTTTCAATTTTTGACCAATTTTGCAAATTTACTACTAGCAAAAATGTCAAAAAGTGAAAATTTTAAAATCGGAATTTTTTGTGCCCAATCGATTTCTGGTATTAAAATGAGAATAAAAAAACTTTACCACACTTGATTTTGACCCATATTTTAGAAAATATGACCACAATAGTGATTAATGGTCAAAATCATCGTTTTGAACAAATATTGATATCTTCCTCATCTCCGAGCAACCATAACTTTTCCACAACTTAGCCGATTTTCCTCATTTATGCATTTCTGGATACGGCTTTTATTATACTTTAAATCGGTATATAAGGCTTATTACATGTTTTGAAAAATATGGCAAGGAAAGTGATAAATTGAAAAAATCGTGTTTTTGGTTTAAAAAATTGAGACATTTGTAACTTTGAGAAGCCATAACTTAGCTAAAAGTCAACCGATTTTCAAATTTTTTGCATTTCTGTCAATGGTATTTATCATATTTTGAATCTACCTCAAAAAAATTAAAATACTTTCAGTTTTAATTTTTGACCCAGTTTTTGACAAATTTTGCAAATTTACTACTAGCAAAAATGTCAAAAAAGTGAAAATTTTAAAATCGGAATTTTTGTGCCCAATCGATTTCTGGTATTAAAATGAGTATAAAAAAACTTTACCACACTTGATTTTGACCCATATCTTAGAAAATATGACCACAATAGTGATAAATGGTCAAAATCATCGTTTTGAACAAATATTGATATCTTCCTCATCTCCGAGGAACCATAACTTTTCCACAACTTAGCCGATTTTCCTCATTAATGCATATCTGGATACGGCTTTTTTATACTTTAAATCGGTATAAAAGGTTTATTAAATGTTTTGAAAAATATGGCAAGGAAAGTGAAAAATTGAAAAAACGTGTTATTTTGTTTAAAAAATTGAGACTTTTGCAACTTTGAGAAGCCATAACTTAGCTAAAAATCAGCCGATTTTCAAAATTTTTGCATTTCTGTCAATAGTATTGATCATATTTTTATTGTACAACAAAAAATTGTTCATATTGTCAGTTTTAAAATTTGACTAATTTTTTGACAATTTTTGCACATTAACTCCTACCAAAAATGCCAAAAAGTGAAAATTTTAAAATCGGAATTTCTTGTGCCTTATCGATTTCTGGTATTAAAATGAGTATAAAAAGACTTTACCACACTTGATTTTTGGCCCATATTTTAGAAAATATGGCCACAATAGTTATAAATGGACAAAATCATCGTTTAGAAAAAAATTGATATCTTCCCCATCTTTGAGAAACCATAACTTTTCCACAACTTAGCCGATTTTCCTCATTTATGCATTTCTGGATACGCCTTTTATTATACTTTAAATCGGTATATAAGGTTTATTAAATGTTTTGAAAAATATGGCAAGGAAAGTGAAAAATTAAAAATACGTGTTATTTGGTTTAAAAAATTGAGACGTTTGCAACTTTGAGAAGCCATAACTTAGCTAAAAATCAACCGATTTTCAAATTTTTTGCATTTCTGTCAATAGTATTTATCATATTTTGAATCTACGTCAAAAAATTAAAATACTTTCAGTTTCAATTTTTGACCCATTTTTTGACAAATTTTGCAAATTTACTACTAGCAAAAATGTCAAAAAAGTGAAAATTTTAAAATCGGAATTTTTTGTGCCCAATCGATTTCTGGTATTAAAATGAGTATAAAAAACTTTACCACACTTGATTTTGACCCATATTTTAGAAAATATGGCCACAATAGTGATAAATGGTCAAAATCATCGTTTTGAACAAATATTGATATCTTCCTCATCTCCGAGCAACCATAACTTTTCCACAACTTAGCCGATTTTCCTCATTTATGCATTTCTGGATACGGCTTTTATTATACTTTAAATCGGTAAATAAGGCTTATTACATGTTTTGAAAAATATGGCAAGGAAAGTGATAAATTGAAAAAATCGTGTTTTTGGTTTAAAAAATTGAGACATTTGTAACTTTGAGAAGCCATAACTTAGCTAAAAATCAACCGATTTTCAAAATTTTTGCATTTCTGTCAATGGTATTTATCATATTTTGAATCTACGTCAAAAAAATTAAAATACTTTCAGTTTCAATTTTTGACCCATTTTTTAACAAATTTTGCAAATTTACTACTAGCAAAAATGTCAAAAAGTGAAAATTTTAAAATCGGAATTTTTTGTGCCCAATCGATTTCTGGTTTTAAATGAGTATAAAAAAACTTTACTTTTGACCCATATTTTAGAAAATATGACCACAATAGTGATAAATGGTCAAAATCATCGTTTTGAACAAATATTGATATCTTCCTCATCTCCGAGGAACCATAACTTTTCCACAACTTTGCCGATTTTCCTCATTTATGCATTTCTAGATACGGCTTTTATTATACTTTAAATCGGTATATAAGGTTTATTACATGTTTTGAAAAATATGGTCAGGAAAGTGATAAATTGAAAAAAGGTGTTTTTGGTTTAAAAAATTGAGACATTTGCAACTTTGCGCAGCCATAACTTAGCTAAAAATCAACCGATTTTCAAAATTTTTGCATTTCTGTCAATGGTATTTATCATATTTTGAATCTACGTCAAAAAAATTAAAATACTTTCAGTTTTAATTTTTGACCCATTTTTTCACAAATTTTGCAAATTTACTACTAGCAAAAATGCCAAAAAATTGAAAATTTTAAAATCGGAATTTTTGTGCCCAATCGATTTCTGGTATTAAAATGAGTATAAAAAAACTTTACCACACTTGATTTTGACCCATATTTTAGAAAATATGACCACAATAGTGATAAATGGTCAAAATCATCGTTTTGAACATATATTGATATCTTCCTCATCTCCGAGCAACCATAACTTTTCCACAACTTAGCCGATTTTCCTCATTTATGCATTTCTGGATACGGCTTTTATTATACTTTAAATCGGTATATAAGGTTTATTAAATGTTTTGAAAAATATGGCAAGGAAAGTGAAAAATTGAAAAAATGTGTTATTTTGTTTAAAAATTGAGACTTTTGAAACTTTGAGAAGCCATAACTTAGCTAAAAATCAGCCGATTTTCAAAATTTTTGCATTTTTTATCAATGGTATTTATCATATTTTGAATCTACGTCAAAAAAATTAAAATACTTTCAGTTTCAATTTTTGACCCATTTTTTTAAAAATTATGCAAATTTACTACTAGTAAAAATGTCAAAAAAGTGAAAATTTTAAAATCGGAATTTTTTGTGCCCAATCGATTTCTGGTATTAAAATGAGTATAAAAAATCTTTACCACACTTGATTTTGACCCATATTTTAGAAAATATGACCACAATAGTGATAAATGGTCAAAATCATGGTTTTGAACAAATATTGATATCTTCCTCATCTCCGAGGAACCATAACTTTTCCACAACTTAGCCGATTTTCCTCATTTATGCATTTCTGGATACGGCTTTTATTATACTTTAAATCGGTATATAAGGTTTATTACATGTTTTGAAAAATATGGCCAGGAAAGTGATAAATTGAAAAAAAACGTGTTTTTGGTTTAAAAAATTGAGACATTTGCAACTTTGAGAAGCCATAACTTAGCTAAAAATCAACCGATTTTCAAAATTTTTGCATTTCTGTCAATGGTATTTATCATATTTTGAATCTACGTCAAAAAATTAAAATACTTTCAGTTTCAATTTTTGACCCATTTTTTAACAAATTTTGCAAATTTACTACTAGCAAAAATGTCAAAAAAGTGAAAATTTTAAAATCGGAATTTTTTGTGCCCAATCGATTTCTGGTATTAAATGAGTATAAAAAAACTTTACTTTTGACCCATATTTTAGAAAATATGACCACAATAGTGATAAATGGTCAAAATCATCGTTTTGAACAAATATTGATATCTTCCTCATCTCCGAGGAATCATAACTTTTCCACAACTTAGCCGACTTTCCTCATTTATGCATTTCTGGATACGGCTTTTATTATACTTTAAATCGGTATATTAGGTTTATTACATAATTAGAAAAATATGGCAAGGAAAGTGAAAAATTAAAAAAACGTGTTATTTTGTTTAAAAAGTTGAGACTTTTGCAACTTTGAGAAGCTAAAAATCAACCGATTTTCAAAATTTATGCATTTCTGTCAATAGTATTGATCATATTTTTATTGTACATCAAAAAATTGTTCATATTGTCACTTTTAAAATTTGACTCATTTTTTGACAATTTTTGCACATTAACTCCTACCAAAAATGCCTAAAAAGTGAAAATTTTAAAATCGGAATTTTTTGTGCCCAATCGATTTCTGGTATTAAAATGAGTATAAAAAAACTTTACCACACTTGATTTTGACCCATATTTTAGAAAATATGACAACAATAGTGATAAATGGTCAAAATCATCGTTTTGAACAAATATTGATATCTTTCTCATCTCCGAGGAACCATAACTTTCCACAACTTAGACGATTTTCCTCATTTATGCATTTCTGGATACGGATTTTATTATACTTTAAATCGGTATATAAGGGTTATTACATGTTTTGAAAAATATGGCAAGGAAAGTGATAAATTGAAAAAAGGTGTTTTTGGTTTAAAAAATTGAGACATTTGCAACTTTGAGAAGCCATAACTTAGTTAAAAATCAACCGATTTTCAAATTTTTGCATTTCTGTCAATGGTATTTATCATATTTTGAATCTACGTCAAAAAAATTAAAATACTTTCAGTTTTAATTTTTGACTCATTTTTTGACAAATTTTGCAAATTTACTACTAGCAAAAATGTCAAAAAAGTGAAAATTTTAAAATCGGAATTTTTTGTGCCCAATCGATTTCTGGTATTAAAATGAGTATAAAAAAACTTTACCACACTTGATTTTGACCCATATTTTAGAAAAGCTGACCACAATAGTGATAAGTGTTCATCGTTTTGAACAAATATTGATATCTTCCTCATCTCCGAGCAACCATAACTTTTCCACAACTTAGCCGATTTTCCTCATTTATGCATTTCTGGAAATGTTTTGAAAAATATGGCAAGGAAAGTGAAAAATTGAAAAAACGTGTTATTTTGTTTAAAAAATTGAGACTTTTGCAACTTTGAGAAGCCATAACTTTGCTAAAAATCAGCCGATTTTCAAAATTTTTGCATTTCTGTCAATAGTATTGATCATATTTTTATTGTACATCAAAAAATTGTTCATATTGTCAGTTTTAAAATTTGACTCATTTATTGACAATTTTTGCACATTAACTCCTACCAAAAATGCCAAAAAGTGAAAATTTTAAAATCGGAATTATTTGTGCCTTATCGATTTCTGGTATTAAAATGAGTATAAAAAAACTTTACCACACTTGATTTTGGCCCATATTTTAGAAAATATGGCCACAAAAGTTATAAATGGTCAAAATCATCGTTTTGAAAACATATTGATATCTTCCTCATCTCCGAGGAACCATAACTTATCAACAACTTAGCCGATTTTCCTCATTTATGCATTTCTGGATACGGCTTTTATTATACTTTAAATCAGTATATAAGGTTTATTAAATGTTTTGAAAAATATGGCAAGGAAAGTGAAAAATTGAAAAAACGTGTTATTTGGTTTAAAAAATTGAGACTCTTGCAACTTTGAGAAGCCATAACTTAGCTAAAAATCAACCGATTTTCAAAATTTTTGCATTTCTGTCAATGGTATCTATCATATTTTGAATCTACGTCAAAAAAATTAAAATACTTTCAGTTTCAATTTTTGACCCATTTTTTGACAAATTTTGCAAATTTACTACTAGCAAAAATGTCAAAAAAGTAAAAATTTGAAAATCGGAATTTTTTGTGCCCAATCGATTTCTGGTATTAAAATGAGTATAAAAAATCTTTACCACACTTGATTTTGACCCATATTTTAGAAAATATGACCACAATAGTGATAAATGGTCAAAATCATGGTTTTGAACAAATATTGATATCTTCCTCATCTCCGAGGAACCATAACTTTTCCACAACTTAGCCGATTTTCCTCATTTATGCATTTCTGGATACGGCTTTTATTATACTTTAAATCGGTATATAAGGTTTATTACATGTTTTGAAAAATATGGCCAGGAAAGTGATAAATTGAAAAAAAACGTGTTTTTGGTTTAAAAAATTGAGACATTTGCAACTTTGAGAAGCCATAACTTAGCTAAAAATCAACCGATTTTCAAAATTTTTGCATTTCTGTCAATGGTATTTATCATATTTTGAATCTACGTCAAAAAATTAAAATACTTTCAGTTTCAATTTTTGACCCATTTTTTAACAAATTTTGCAAATTTACTACTAGCAAAAATGTCAAAAAAGTGAAAATTTTAAAATCGGAATTTTTTGTGCCCAATCGATTTCTGGTATTAAATGAGTATAAAAAAAACTTTACTTTTGACCCATATTTTAGAAAATATGACCACAATAGTGATAAATGGTCAAAATCATCGTTTTGAACAAATATTGATATCTTCCTCATCTCCGAGGAATCATAACTTTTCCACAACTTAGCCGACTTTCCTCATTTATGCATTTCTGGATACGGCTTTTATTATACTTTAAATCGGTATATTAGGTTTATTACATAATTAGAAAAATATGGCAAGGAAAGTGAAAAATTAAAAAACGTGTTATTTTGTTTAAAAAGTTGAGACTTTTGCAACTTTGAGAAGCTAAAAATCAACCGATTTTCAAAATTTATGCATTTCTGTCAATAGTATTGATCATATTTTTATTGTACATCAAAAAATTGTTCATATTGTCACTTTTAAAATTTGACTCATTTTTTGACAATTTTTGCACATTAACTCCTACCAAAAATGCCTAAAAAGTGAAAATTTTAAAATCGGAATTTTTTGTGCCCAATCGATTTCTGGTATTAAAATGAGTATAAAAAAACTTTACCACACTTGATTTTGACCCATATTTTAGAAAATATGACAACAATAGTGATAAATGGTCAAAATCATCGTTTTGAACAAATATTGATATCTTTCTCATCTCCGAGGAACCATAACTTTCCACAACTTAGACGATTTTCCTCATTTATGCATTTCTGGATACGGATTTTATTATACTTTAAATCGGTATATAAGGGTTATTACATGTTTTGAAAAAATATGGCAAGGAAAGTGATAAATTGAAAAAAGGTGTTTTTGGTTTAAAAAATTGAGACATTTGCAACTTTGAGAAGCCATAACTTAGTTAAAAATCAACCGATTTTCAAATTTTTGCATTTCTGTCAATGGTATTTATCATATTTTGAATCTACGTCAAAAAAATTAAAATACTTTCAGTTTTAATTTTTGACTCATTTTTTGACAAATTTTGCAAATTTACTACTAGCAAAAATGTCAAAAAAGTGAAAATTTTAAAATCGGAATTTTTTGTGCCCAATCGATTTCTGGTATTAAAATGAGTATAAAAAAACTTTACCACACTTGATTTTGACCCATATTTTAGAAAAGCTGACCACAATAGTGATAAGTGTTCATCGTTTTGAACAAATATTGATATCTTCCTCATCTCCGAGCAACCATAACTTTTCCACAACTTAGCCGATTTTCCTCATTTATGCATTTCTGGAAATGTTTTGAAAAATATGGCAAGGAAAGTGAAAAATTGAAAAAACGTGTTATTTTGTTTAAAAAATTGAGACTTTTGCAACTTTGAGAAGCCATAACTTTGCTAAAAATCAGCCGATTTTCAAAATTTTTGCATTTCTGTCAATAGTATTGATCATATTTTTATTGTACATCAAAAAATTGTTCATATTGTCAGTTTTAAAATTTGACTCATTTATTGACAATTTTTGCACATTAACTCCTACCAAAAATGCCAAAAAAGTGAAAATTTTAAAATCGGAATTATTTGTGCCTTATCGATTTCTGGTATTAAAATGAGTATAAAAAAACTTTACCACACTTGATTTTGGCCCATATTTTAGAAAATATGGCCACAAAAGTTATAAATGGTCAAAATCATCGTTTTGAAAACATATTGATATCTTCCTCATCTCCGAGGAACCATAACTTATCAACAACTTAGCCGATTTTCCTCATTTATGCATTTCTGGATACGGCTTTTATTATACTTTAAATCAGTATATAAGGTTTATTAAATGTTTTGAAAAATATGGCAAGGAAAGTGAAAAATTGAAAAAACGTGTTATTTGGTTTAAAAAATTGAGACTCTTGCAACTTTGAGAAGCCATAACTTAGCTAAAAATCAACCGATTTTCAAAATTTTTGCATTTCTGTCAATGGTATCTATCATATTTTGAATCTACGTCAAAAAAATTAAAATACTTTCAGTTTCAATTTTTGACCCATTTTTTGACAAATTTTGCAAATTTACTACTAGCAAAAATGTCAAAAAAGTAAAAATTTGAAAATCGGAATTTTTTGTGCCCAATCGATTTCTGGTATTAAAATGAGTATAAAAAAACTTTACCACACTTGATTTTGACCCATATTTTAGAAAATATGACCACAATAGTGATAAATGGTCAAAATCATCGTTTTGAACAAATATTGATATCTTCCTCATCTCCGAGGAACCATAACGTTTCCACAACTTAGCCGATTTTCCTCATTTATGCATTTCTGGATACGGCTTTTATTATACTTTAAATCGGTATATAAGGTTTATTACATGTTTTGAAAAATATGGCCAGTAAAGTGATAAATTGAAAAAAAACGTGTTTTTGTTTAAAAAATTGAGACATTTGCAACTTTGAGAAGCCATAACTTAGCTAAAAATCAACCGATTTTCAAAATTTTTGCATTTCTGTCAATGGTCTTTATCATATTTTGAATCTACGTCAAAAAAATTAAAATACTTTCAGTTTCAATTTTTGACCCATTTTTTTGACAAATTTTGCAAATTTACTACTAGCAAAAATGTCAAAAAAGTAAAAATTTTAAAATCGGAATTTTTTGTGCCCAATCGATTTCTGGTATTAAAATGAGTATAAAAAACTTTACCACACTTGATTTTGACCCATATTTTAGAAAATATGACCACAAGAGTGATAAATGGTCAAAATCATCGTTTTGAACAAATATTGATATCTTCCTCATCTCCGAGCAACCATAACTTTTCCACAACTTAGCCGATTTTCCTCATTTATGCATTTCTGGATACGGCTTTTATTATACTTTAAATCGGTATATAAGGTTTATTAAATGTTTTGAAAAATATGGCAAGGAAAGTGAAAAATTGAAAAAACGTGTTATTGTGTTTAAAAATTGAGACTTTTGCAAATTTGAGAAGCCATAACTTAGCTAAAAATCAACCGATTTTCAAAATTTTTGCATTTCTGTCAATGGTATTTATCATATTTTGAATCTACGTCAAAAAAATTAAAATACTTTCAGTTTCAATTTTTGACCCATTTTTTGACAAATTTTGCAAATTTACTACTAGCAAAAATGTCAAAAAAGTAAAAATGTTAAAATCGGAATTTTTTGTGCCCAATCGATTTCTGGTATTAAAATGAGTATAAAAAACTTTACCACATTTGATTTTGACCCATATTTTAGAAAATATGACCACAATAGTGATAAATGGTCAAAATCATCGTTTTGAACAAATATTGATATCTTCCTCATCTCCGAGCAACCATAACTTTTCCACAACTTAGCCGATTTTCCTCATTTATGCATTTCTGGATACGGCTTTTATTATACTTTAAATCGGTATATAAGGTTTATTAAATGTTTTGAAAAATATGGCAAGGAAAGTGAAAAATTGAAAAAACGTGTTATTGTGTTTAAAAATTGAGACTTTTGCAAATTTGAGAAGCCATAACTTAGCTAAAAATCAGCCGATTTTCAAAATTTTTGCATTTTTTATCAATGGTATTTATCATATTTTGAATCTACGTCAAAAAAATTAAAATACTTTCAGTTTTAATTTTTGACCCATTTTTTAAAAAATTTTGCAAATTTACTACTAGCAAAAATGTCAAAAAAGTGAAAATTTTAAAATCGGAATTTTTTGTGCCCAATCGATTTCTGGTATTAAAATGAGTATAAAAAAACTTTACCACACTTGATTTTGACCCATATTTTAGAAAATATGACCACAATAGTGATAAATGGTCAAAATCATCGTTTTGAACAAATATTGATATCTTCCTCATCTCTGAGGAACCATAACTTTTCCACAACTTAGCCGATTTTCCTAATTTATGCATTTCTGGATACGGCTTTTATTATACTTTAAATCGGTAAATAAGGTTTATTACATGTTTTGAAAAATATGGCCAGGAAAGTGATAAATTGAAAAAAAACGTGTTTTTGGTTTAAAAAATTGAGACATTTGCAACTTTGAGAAGCCATAACTTAGCTAAAAATCAACCGATTTTCAAAATTTTTGCATTTCTGTCAATGGTATTTATCATATTTTGAATCTACGTCAAAAAAATTAAAATACTTTCAGTTTCAATTTTTGACCCATTTTTTAACAAATTTTGCTAAATTTACTACTAGCAAAAATGTCAAAAAAGTGAAAATTTTAAAATCGGAATTTTTTGTGCCCAATCGATTTCTGGTATTAAAATGAGTATAATAAACTTTACCACACTTGATTTTGACCCATATTTTAGAAAATATGACCACAATAGTGATAAATGGTCAAAATCATCGTTTTGAACAAATATTGATATCTTCCTCATCTCCGAGCAACCATAACTTTTCCACAACTTAGCCGATTTTCCTCATTTATGCATTTCTGGATACGGCTTTTATTATACTTTAAATCGGTATATAAGGTTTATTACATGTTTTGAAAAATATGGCCAGGAAAGTGATAAATTGAAAAAAAAAATTGTTTTTGGTTTAAAAAATTGAGACATTTGCAACTTTGAGAAGCCATAACTTAGCTAAAAATCAACCGATTTTCAAAATTTTTGCATTTCTGTCAATGGTATTTATCATATGTTGAATCTACGTCAAAAAAATTAAAATATTTTTAGTTTCAATTTTTGACCCATTTTTTAACAAATTTTGCAAAAATGTCAAAAAAGTGAAAATTTTAAAATCGGAATTTTTTGTGCCCAATCGATTTCTGGTATTAAAATGAGTATAATAAACTTTACCACACTTGATTTTGACCCATATTTTAGAAAATATGACCACAATAGTGATAAATGGTCAAAATCATCGTTTTGAACAAATATTGATATCTTCCTCATCTCCGAGCAACTATAACTTTTCCACAACTTAGCCGATTTTCCTCATTTATGCATTTCTGGATACGGCTTTTATTATACTTTAAATCGGTATATAAGGTTTATTAAATGTTTTGAAAAATATGGCAAGGAAAGTGACAAATTAAAAAAACGTGTTATTTTGTTTAAAAAATTGAGACATTTGCAACTTTGAGAAGCCATAACTTAGCTAAAAATCAGCCGATTTTCAAAATTTTTGCATTTTTTATCAATGGTATTTATCATATTTTGAATCTACGTCAAAAAAATTAAAATACTTTCAGTTTTAATTTTTGACCCATTTTTAAAAAATTTTGCAAATTTACTACTAGCAAAAATGTCAAAAAAGTGAAAATTTTAAAATCGGAATTTTTTGTGCCCAATCGATTTCTGGTATTAAAATGAGTATAAAAAAACTTTACCACACTTGATTTTGACCCATATTTTAGAAAATATGACCACAATAGTGATAAATGGTCAAAATCATCGTTTTGAACAAATATTGATATCTTCCTCATCTCTGAGGAACCATAACTTTTCCACAACTTAGCCGATTTTCCTAATTTATGCATTTCTGGATACGGCTTTTTATTATACTTTAAATCGGTAAATAAGGTTTATTACATGTTTTGAAAAATATGGCCAGGAAAGTGATAAATTGAAAAAAAACGTGTTTTTGGTTTAAAAAATTGAGACATTTGCAACTTTGAGAAGCCATAACTTAGCTAAAAATCAACCGATTTTCAAAATTTTTGCATTTCTGTCAATGGTATTTATCATATTTTGAATCTACGTCAAAAAAATTAAAATACTTTCAGTTTCAATTTTTGACCCATTTTTTAACAAATTTTGCAAATTTACTACTAGCAAAAATGTCAAAAAAGTAAAAATTTTAAAATCGGAATTTTTGTGCCCAATCGATTTCTGGTATTAAAATGAGTATAAAAAAACTTTACCACACTTGATTTTGACCCATATTTTAGAAAATATGACCACAATAGTGATAAATGGTCAAAATAATCGTTTTGAACAAATATTGATATCTTCCTCATCTCCGAGGAACCATAACTTTTCCACAACTTAGCCGATTTTCCTCATTTATGCATTTCTGGATACGGCTTTTATTATACTTTAAATCGGTATATAAGGTTTATTACATGTTTTGAAAAATATGGCAAGGAAAGTGAAAAATTGAAAAAACGTGTTATTTTGTTTAAAAATTGAGACTTTTGCAACTTTGAGAAGCCATAACTTAGCTAAAAATCAGCCGATTTTCAAAATTTTTGCATTTCTGTCAATGGTATTTATCATATTTTGAATCTACGTCAAAAAAATTAAAATACTTTCAGTTTGAATTTTTGACCCATTTTTTAACAAATTTTGCTAAATTTACTACTAGCAAAAATGTCAAAAAAGTGAAAATTTTAAAATCGGAATTTTTTGTGCCCAATCGATTTCTGGTATTAAAATGAGTATAAAAAAACTTTACCACACTTGATTTTGACCCATACTTTAGAAAATATGACCACAATAGTGATAAATGGTCAAAATCATCGTTTTGAACAAATATTGATATCTTCCTCATCTCCGAGCAACCATAACTTTTCCACAACTTAGCCGATTTTCCTCATTTATGCATTTCTGGATACGGCTTTTATTATACTTTAAATCGGTATATAAGGTTTATTACATGTTTTGAAAAATATGGCCAGGAAAGTGATAAATTGAAAAAAAAAGTGTTTTTGGTTTAAAAAATTGAGACATTTGCAACTTTGAGAAGCCATAACTTAGCTAAAAATCAACCGATTTTCAAAATTTTTGCATTTCTGTCAATGGTATTTATCATATGTTGAATCTACGTCAAAAAAATTAAAATATTTTTAGTTTCAATTTTTGACCCATTTTTTAACAAATTTTGCAAAAATGTCAAAAAGTGAAAATTTTAAAATCGGAATTTTTTGTGCCCAATCGATTTCTGGTATTAAAATGAGTATAATAAACTTTACCACACTTGATTTTGACCCATATTTTAGAAAATATGACCACAATAGTGATAAATGGTCAAAATCATCGTTTTGAACAAATATTGATATCTTCCTCATCTCCGAGCAACTATAACTTTTCCACAACTTAGCCGATTTTCCTCATTTATGCATTTCTGGATACGGCTTTTATTATACTTTAAATCGGTATATAAGGTTTATTAAATGTTTTGAAAAATATGGCAAGGAAAGTGACAAATTAAAAAAACGTGTTGTTTTGTTTAAAAAATTGAGACTTTTGCAACTTTGAGAAGCCATAACTTAGCTAAAAATCAGCCAATTTTCAAAATTTTTGCATTTCTGTCAATGGTATTTATCATATTTTGAATCTACGTCAAAAAAATTAAAATACTTTCAGTTTCAATTTTTGACCTATTTTTTAACAAATTTTGCAAATTTACTACTAGCAAAAATGTCAAAAAAGTGAAAATTTTAAAATCGAATTTTTTGTGCCCAATCGATTTCTGGTATTAAAATGAGTATAAAAAACTTTACCACACTTGATTTTGACCCAAATTTTAGAAAATATGACCACAATAGTGATAAATGGTCAAAATCATCGTTTTGAACAAATATTGATATCTTCCTCATCTCCGAGGAACCATAACTTTTCCACAACTTAACCGATTTTCCTCATTTATGCATTTCTGGATACGGCTTTTATTATACTTTAAATCGGTATATAAGGTTTATTAAATGTTTCGAAAAATATGGCAAGGAAAGTGAAAAATTGAAAAAACGTGTTATTTTGTTTAAAAATTGAGACTTTTGCAACTTTGAGAAGCCATAACTTAGCTAAAAATCAAACGATTTTCAAAATTTTTGCATTTCTGTCAATGGTATTTATCATATTTTGAATCTACGTCAAAAAAAATTAAAATACTTTTAGTTTCAATTTTTGACCCATTTTTTAACAAATTTTGCAAATTTACTACTAGCAAAAATGTCAAAAAAGTGAAAATTTTAAAATCTGAATTTTTTGTGCCCAATCGATTTCTGGTATTAAAATGAGTATAAAAAACTTTACCACACTTGATTTTGACCCATATTTTAGAAAATATGACCACAATAGTGATAAATGGTCAAAATCATTGTTTTGAACAAATATTGATATCTTCCTCATCTCCGAGGAACCATAACTTTTCCACAACTTAGCCGATTTTCCTCATTTATGCATTTCTGGATACGGCTTTTATTATACTTTAAATCGGTATATAAGGTTTATTACATGTTTTGAAAAATATGGCCAGGAAAGTGAAAAATTTAAAAAAAAAAGTGTTTTTGGTTTAAAAAATTGAGACATTTGCAACTTTGAGAAGCCATAACTTAGCTAAAAATCAACCGATTTTCAAAATTTTTGCATTTCTGTCAATGGTATTTATCATATTTTGAATCTACGTCAAAAAAATTAAAATACTTTTAGTTTCAATTTTTGACCCATTTTTTAACAAATTTTGCAAATTTACTACTAGCAAAAATGTCAAAAAAGTGAAAATTTTAAAATCGGAATTTTTTTGTGCCCAATCGATTTCTGGTATTAAAATGAGTATAAAAACTTTATTTTGACCCATATTTTAGAAAATATGACCACAATAGTGATAAATGGTCAAAATCATCGTTTTGAACAAATATTGATATCTTCCTCATCTCCGAGCAACTATAACTTTTCCACAACTTAGCCGATTTTCCTTATTTATGCATTTCTGGATACGGCTTTTATTATACTTTAAATCGGTTTATAAGGTTTATTAAATGTTTTGAAAAATATGGCAAGGAAAGTGACAAATTAAAAAAACGTGTTGTTTTGTTTAAAAAATTGAGACTTTTGCAACTTTGAGAAGCCATAACTTAGCTAAAAATCAGCCAATTTTCAAAATTTTTGCATTTCTGTCAATGGTATTTATCATATTTTGAATCTACGTCAAAAAAATTAAAATACTTTCAGTTTCAATTTTTGACCTATTTTTTTAACAAATTTTGCAAATTTACTACTAGCAAAAATGTCAAAAAAGTGAAAATTTTAAAATCGGAATTTTTCGTGCCCAATCGATTTCTGGTATTAAAATGAGTATAAAAAACTTTACCACACTTGATTTTGACCCAAATTTTAGAAAATATGACCACAATAGTGATAAATGGTCAAAATCATCGTTTTGAACAAATATTGATATCTTCCTCATCTCCGAGGAACCATAACTTTTCCACAACTTAGCCGATTTTCCTCATTTATGCATTTCTGGATACGGCTTTAATTATACTTTAAATCGGTATATAAGGTTTATTAAATGCTTTGAAAAATATGGCAAAGAAAGTGAAAAATTGAAAAAACGTGTTATTTTGATTAAAGAATTGAGACTTTTGCAACTTTGAGAAGCCATAACTTAGCTAAAAATCAGCCGATTTTCAAAATTTTTGCATTTCTGTCAATGGTATTTATCATATTTTGAATCTACGTCAAAAAAATTAAAATACTTTCAGTTTCAATTTTTGACCCATTTTTTAACAAATTTTGCTACTAGCAAAAATGTCAAAAAAGTGAAAATTTTAAAATCGGAATTTTTTGTGCCCAATCGATTTCTGGTATTAAAATGAGTATAAAAACTTTACCACACTTGATTTTGACCCATATTTTAGAAAATATGACCACAATAGTGATAAATGGTCAAAATCATCGTTTTGAACAAATATTGATATCTTCCTCATCTCCGAGCAACTATAACTTTTCCACAACTTAGCCGATTTTCCTCATTTATGCATTTCTGGATACGGCTTTTATTATACTTTAAATCGGTATATAAGGTTTATTAAATGTTTTGAAAAATATGGCAAGGAAAGTGACAAATTAAAAAAACGTGTTGTTTTGTTTAAAAAATTGAGACTTTTGCAACTTTGAGAAGCCATAACTTAGCTAAAAATCAGCCAATTTTCAAAATTTTTGCATTTCTGTCAATGGTATTTATCATATTTTGAATCTACGTCAAAAAAATTAAAATACTTTCAGTTTCAATTTTTGACCTATTTTTTAACAAATTTTGCAAATTTACTACTAGCAAAAATGTCAAAAAAGTGAAAATTTTAAAATCGGAATTTTTTGTGCCCAATCGATTTCTGGTATTAAAATGAGTATAAAAAACTTTACCACACTTGATTTTGACCCAAATTTTAGAAAATATGACCACAATAGTGATAAATGGTCAAAATCATCGTTTTGAACAAATATTGATATCTTCCTCATCTCCGAGGAACCATAACTTTTCCACAACTTAACCGATTTTCCTCATTTATGCATTTCTGGATACGGCTTTTATTATACTTTAAATCGGTATATAAGGTTTATTAAATGTTTTGAAAAATATGGCAAGGAAAGTGAAAAATTGAAAAAACGTGTTATTTTGTTTAAAAATTGAGACTTTTGCAACTTTGAGAAGCCATAACTTAGCTAAAAATTAAACGATTTTCAAAATTTTTGCATTTCTGTCAATGGTATTTATCATATTTTGAATCTACGTCAAAAAAATTAAAATACTTTCAGTTTCAATTTTTGACCTATTTTTTAACAAATTTTGCAAATTTACTACTAGCAAAAATGTCAAAAAAGTGAAAATTTTAAAATCGGAATTTTTTGTGCCCAATCGATTTCTGGTATTAAAATGAGTATAAAAAACTTTACCACACTTGATTTTGACCCAAATTTTAGAAAATATGACCACAATAGTGATAAATGGTCAAAATCATCGTTTTGAACAAATATTGATATCTTCCTCATCTCCGAGCAACTATAACTTTTCCACAACTTAGCCGATTTTCCTTATTTATGCATTTCTGGATACGGCTTTTATTATACTTTAAATCGGTTTATAAGGTTTATTAAATGTTTTGAAAAATATGGCAAGGAAAGTGACAAATTAAAAAAACGTGTTGTTTTGTTTAAAAAATTGAGACTTTTGCAACTTTGAGAAGCCATAACTTAGCTAAAAATCAGCCAATTTTCAAAATTTTTGCATTTCTGTCAATGGTATTTATCATATTTTGAATCTACGTCAAAAAAATTAAAATACTTTCAGTTTCAATTTTTGACCTATTTTTTAACAAATTTTGCAAATTTACTACTAGCAAAAATGTCAAAAAAGTGAAAATTTTAAAATCGGAATTTTTCGTGCCCAATCGATTTCTGGTATTAAAATGAGTATAAAAAACTTTACCACACTTGATTTTGACCCAAATTTTAGAAAATATGACCACAATAGTGATAAATGGTCAAAATCATCGTTTTGAACAAATATTGATATCTTCCTCATCTCCGAGGAACCATAACTTTTCCACAACTTAGCCGATTTTCCTCATTTATGCATTTCTGGATACGGCTTTAATTATACTTTAAATCGGTATATAAGGTTTATTAAATGCTTTGAAAAATATGGCAAAGAAAGTGAAAAATTGAAAAAACGTGTTATTTTGATTAAAAAATTGAGACTTTTGCAACTTTGAGAAGCCATAACTTAGCTAAAAATCAGCCGATTTTCAAAATTTTGCATTTCTGTCAATGGTATTTATCATATTTTGAATCTACGTCAAAAAAATTAAAATACTTTCAGTTTCAATTTTTGACCCAAAAATGTCAAAAAAGTGAAAATTTTAAAATCGGAATTTTTTGTGCCCAATCGATTTCTGGTATTAAAATGAGTATAAAAAACTTTACCACACTTGATTTTGACCCATATTTTAGAAAATATGACCACAATAGTGATAAATGGTCAAAATCATCGTTTTGAACAAATATTGATATCTTCCTCATCTCCGAGCAACCATAACTTTTCCACAACTTAGCCGATTTTCCTCATTTATGCATTTCTGGATACGGCTTTTATTATACTTTAAATCGGTATATAAGGTTTATTAAATGTTTTGAAAAATATGGCAAGGAAAGTGAAAAATTGAAAAAACGTGTTATTCTGTTTAAAAATTGAGACTTTTGCAACTTTGAGAAGCCATAACTTAGCTAAAAATCAGCCGATTTTCAAAATTTTTGCATTTCTGTCAATGGTATTTATCATATTTTGAATCTACGTCAAAAAAAAATAAAATACTTTCAGTTTCAATTTTTGACCCATTTTTTAAAAAATTTTGCAAATTTACTACTAGCAAAAATGTCAAGAAAGTGAAAATTTTAAAATCGGAATTTTTTGTGCCCAATCGATTTCTGGTATTAAAATGAGTATAAAAAAACTTTACCACACTTGATTTTGACCCATATTTTAGAAAATATGACCACAATAGTGATAAATGGTCAAAATCATCGTTTTGAACAAATATTGATATCTTCCTCATCTCCGAGCAACCATAACTTTTCCACAACTTACCCGATTTTCCTCATTTATGCATTTCTGGATACGGCTTTTATTATACTTTAAATCGGTATATAAGGTTTATTACATGTTTTGAAAAATATGGCCAGGAAAGTGATAAATTGAAGAAAAAACGTGTTTTTAGTTTAAAAAATTGAGATATTTGCAACTTTGAGAAGCCATAACTTAGCTAAAAATCAACCGATTTTCAAAATTTTTGCATTTCTGTCAATGGTATTTATCATATTTTGAATCTACGTCAAAAAAAATAAAATACTTTTAGTTTCAATTTTTGACCCATTTTTTTAACAAATTTTGCAAATTTACTACTAGCAAAAATGTCAAAAAAGTGAAAATTTTAAAATCGGAATTTTTTGTGCCCAATCGATTTCTGGTATTAAAATGAGTATAAAAACTTTACCACACTTGATTTTGACCCATATTTTAGAAAATATGACCACAATAGTGAGAAATGGTCAAAATCATCGTTTTGAACAAATATTGATATCTTCCTCATCTCCGAGCAACCATAACTTTTCCACAACTTAGCCGATTTTCCTTATTTATGCATTTCTGGATACGGCTTTTATTATACTTTAAATCGGTATATAAGGTTTATTAAATGTTTTGACAAATATGGCAAGGAAACTGAAAAATTGAAAAAACGTGTTATTTTGTTTAAAAATTGAGACTTTTGCAACTTTGAGAAGCCATAACTAAGCTAAAAATCAGCCGATTTTCAAAATTTTTGCATTTTTATCAATGGTATTTATCATATTTTGAATCTACGTCAAAAAATTAAAATACTTTCAGTTTCAATTTTTGACCCATTTTTTGACAAATTTTTGCAAATTTACTACTAGCAAAAATGTCAAAAAAGTGAAAATTTTAAAATCGGAATTTTTGTGCCCAATCGATTTCTGGTATTAAAATGAGTATAAATAAACTTTACCACACTTGATTTTGACCCATATTTTAGAAAATATGACCACAATAGTGATAAATGGTCAAAATCATCGTTTTGAACAAATATTGATATCTTCCTCATCTCCGAGCGACCATAACTTTTCCACAACTTAGCCGATTTTCCTCATTTATGCATTTCTGGATACGGCTTTTATTATACTTTAAATCGGTATATAAAGTTTATTAAATGCTTTGAAAAATATGGCAAGGAAAGTGAAAAATTGAAAAAACGTGTTATTTGGTTTAAAAAATTGAGACGCTTGCAACTTTGAGAAGCCATAACTTAGCTAAAAATCAGCCGATTTTCAAAATTTATGCATTTCTGTCAATAGTATTGATCATACTTTAAATGTACATCAAAAATTGTTCATACTATCAGTTTTAAATTTTGGCCCATTTTTTAACAAATTTTGCAAATTTACTACTAGCAAAAATGTCAAAAAATTGAAAATTTTAAAATCGGAATTTTTTGTGCCCAATCGATTTCTGGTATTAAAATGAGTATAAAAAAACTTTACCACACTTGATTTTGACCCATATTTTAGAAAATATGACCACAATAGTGATAAATGGTCAAAATCATCGTTTTGAAGAAATATTGATATCTTCCTCATCTCCGAGGAACCATAACTTTTCCACAACTTAGCCGATTTTCCTCATTTATGCATTTCTGGATACGGATTTTATTATACTTTAAATCGGTATATAAGGTTTATTACATGTTTTGAAAAATATGGCAAGGAAAGTAATAAATTGAAAAAAACGTGTTTTTTGGTTTAAAAAATTGAGACGCTTGCAACTTTGAGAAGCCATAACTTAGCTAAAAATCAGCCGATTTTCAAAATTTATGCATTTCTGTCAATAGTATTGATCATACTTTAAATGTACATCAAAAATTGTTCATACTATCAGTTTTAAATTTTGGCCCATTTTTTAACAAATTTTGCAAATTTACTACTAGCAAAAATGTCAAAAAATTGAAAATTTTAAAATCGGAATTTTTTGTGCCCAATCGATTTCTGGTATTAAAATGAGTATAAAAAACTTTACCACACTTGATTTTGACCCATATTTTAGAAAATATGACCACAATAGTGATAAATGGTCAAAATCATCGTTTTGAAGAAATATTGATATCTTCCTCATCTCCGAGGAACCATAACTTTTCCACAACTTAGCCGATTTTCCTCATTTATGCATTTCTGGATACGGATTTTATTATACTTTAAATCGGTATATAAGGTTTATTACATGTTTTGAAAAATATGGCCAGGAAAGTGATAAATTGAAGAAAAAACGTGTTTTTAGTTTAAAAAATTGAGACATTTGCAACTTTGAGAATCCATAACTTAGCTAAAAATCAACCGATTTTCAAAATTTTTGCATTTCTGTCAATGGTATTTATCATATTTTGAATCTACGTCAAAAAATTAAAATACTTTTAGTTTCAATTTTGACCCATTTTTTAACAAATTTTGCAAATTTACTACTAGCAAAAATGTCAAAAAAGTGAAAATTTTAAAATCGGAATTTTTTGTGCCCAATCGATTTCTGGTATTAAAATGAGTATAAAAAACTTTACCACACTTGATTTTGACCCATATTTTAGAAAATATGACCACAATAGTGATAAATGGTCAAAATCATCGTTTTGAACAAATATTGATATCTTCCTCATCTCCGAGCAACCATAACTTTTCCACAACTTAGCCGATTTTCCTCATTTTATGCATTTCTGGATACGGCTTTTATTATACTTTAAATCGGTATATAAGGTTTATTAAATGTTTTGAAAAATATGGCAAGGAAACTGAAAAATTGAAAAAACCTGTTATTTTGTTTAAAAATTGAGACTTTTGCAACTTTGAGAAGCCATAACTAATCTAAAAATCAGCCGATTTTCAAAATTTTTGCATTTTTTATCAATGGTATTTATCATATTTTGAATCTACGTCAAAAAAATTAAAATACTTTCAGTTTCAATTTTTGACCCATTTTTTAAAAAATTTTGCAAATTTACTACTAGCAAAAATGTCAAAAAAGTGAAAATTTTAAAATCGAAATTTTTTGTGCCCAATCGATTTCTGGTATTTAAATGAGTATAAAAAAAACTTTACCACACTTGATTTTGACCCATATTTTAGAAAATATGACCACAATAGTGATAAATGGTCAAAATCATCGTTTTGAACAAATATTGATATCTTCCTCATCACCGAGCGACCATAACTTTTCCACAACTTAGCCGATTTTCCTCATTTATGCATTTCTGGATACGGCTTTTATTATACTTTATATCGGTATATAAGGTTTATTAAATGCTTTAAAAAATATGGCAAGGAAAGTGAAAAATTGAAAAAACGTGTTATTTTGTTTAAAAAATTGAGACTTTTGCAACTTTGAGAAGCCATAACTTAGCTAAAAATCAGCCGATTTTCAAAATTTTTGCATTTCTGTCAATGGTATTTATCATATTTTGAATCTAACTCCTACCAAAAATGCCAAAAAAGTGAAAATTTTAAAATCGGAATTTTTTGTGTCTTATCGATTTCTGGTATTAAAATGAGTATAAAAAAACTTTACCACACTTGATTTTGACCCATATTTTAGAAAATATGGCCACAATAGTTATAAATGGTCAAAATCATCGTTTTGAAGACATATTGATATCTTCCTCATCTCTGAAGAACCATAACTTTTCCACAACTTAGCCGATTTTCCTCATTTATGCATTTCTGGATACGGATTTTATTATACTTTAAATCGGTATATAAGGTTTATTACATGTTTTGAAAAATATGGCAAGGAAAGTAATAAATTGAAAAAAACGTGTTTTTGGTTTAAAAAATTGAGACGCTTGCAACTTTGAGAAGCCATAACTTAGCTAAAAATCAGCCGATTTTCAAAATTTTTGCATTTCTGTCAATAGTATTGATCATACTTTAAATGTACATCAAAAATTGTTCATACTGTCAGTTTTAAAATTTGACTTATTTATTGACAATTTTTGCAAATTAACTCCTACCAAAAATGCCAAAAAAGTGAAAATTTTAAAATCGGAATTTTTTGTGCCTTATCGATTTCTGGTATTAAAATGAGTATAAAAAAACTTTACCACACTTGATTTTGACCCATATTTTAGAAAATATGGCCACAATAGTTATAAATGGTCAAAATCATCGTTTTGAAAACATATTGATATCTTCCTCATCTCTGAAGAACCATAACTTTTCCACAACTTAGCCGATTTTCCTCATTTATGCATTTCTGGATACGGATTTTATTATACTTTAAATCGGTATATAAGGTTTATTACATGTTTTGAAAAATATGGCAAGGAAAGTAATAAATTGAAAAAAACGTGTTTTTGGTTTAAAAAATTGAGACGCTTGCAACTTTGAGAAGCCATAACTTAGCTAAAAATCAGCCGATTTTCAAAATTTATGCATTTCTGTCAATAGTATTGATCATACTTTAAATGTACATCAAAATTGTTCATACTATCAGTTTTAAATTTTGGCCCATTTTTTAACAAATTTTGCAAATTTACTACTAGCAAAAATGTCAAAAAATTGAAAATTTTAAAATCGGAATTTTTTGTGCCCAATCGATTTCTGGTATTAAAATGAGTATAAAAAAACTTTACCACACTTGATTTTGACCCATATTTTAGAAAATATGACCACAATAGTGATAAATGGTCAAAATCATCGTTTTGAAGAAATATTGATATCTTCCTCATCTCCGAGGAACCATAACTTTTCCACAACTTAGCCGATTTTCCTCATTTATGCATTTCTGGATACGGCTTTTATTATACTTTAAATCGGTATATAAGGTTTATTAAATGCTTTGAAAAATATGGCAAGGAAAGTGAAAAATTGAAAAAAACGTGTTTTTTGGTTTAAAAAAATTGAGACATTTGCAACTTTGAGAAGCCATAACTTAGATAAAAATCAACCGATTTTCAAAATTTTTGCATTTCTGTCAATGGTATTGATCAAATTTTGAATCTACGTCAAAAAAATTAAAATACTTTCAGTTTTAATTTTTGACCCATTTTTGACAAATTTTGCAAATTTACTACTAGCAAAAATGTCAAAAAAGTGAAAATTTTAAAATCGGATTTTTTTGTGCCCAATCGATTTCTGGTATTAAAATGAGTATAAAAACTTTACCACACTTGATTTTGACCCATATTTTAGAAAATATGACCACAATAGTGATAAATGGTCAAAATCATCGTTTTGAACAAATATTGGTATCTTCCTCATCTCCGAGCAACCATAACTTTTCCACAACTTAGCCGGTTTTCCTCATTTATGCATTTCTGGATACGGCTTTTATTATACTTCTTTAAATCGGTATATAAGGTTTATTACATGTTTTGAAAAATATGGCCAGGAAAGTGATAAATTGAAGAAAAAACGTGTTTTTAGTTTAAAAAATTGAGACATTTGCAACTTTTGAGAATCCATAACTTAGCTAAAAATCAACCGATTTTCAAAATTTTTGCATTTCTGTCAATGGTATTTATCATATTTTGAATCTACGTCAAAAAAATTAAAATACTTTTAGTTTCAATTTTTGACCCATTTTTTAACAAATTTTGCAAATTTACTACTAGCAAAAATGTCAAAAAAGTGAAAATTTTAAAATCGGAATTTTTTGTGCCCAATCGATTTCTGGTATTAAAATGAGTATAAAAAACTTTACCACACTTGATTTTGACCCATATTTTAGAAAATATGACCACAATAGTGATAAATGGTCAAAATCATCGTTTTGAACAAATATTGATATCTTCCTCATCTCCGAGCAACCATAACTTTTCCACAACTTAGCCGATTTTCCTCATTTATGCATTTCTGGATACGGCTTTTATTATACTTTAAATCGGTATATAAGGTTTATTAAATGTTTTGAAAAATATGGCAAGGAAACTGAAAAATTGAAAAAACGTGTTATTTTGTTTAAAAATTGAGACTTTTGCAACTTTGAGAAGCCATAACTAATCTAAAAATCAGCCGATTTTCAAAATTTTTGCATTTTTTATCAATGGTATTTATCATATTTTGAATCTACGTCAAAAAAATTAAAATACTTTCAGTTTCAATTTTTGACCCATTTTTTTAAAAAATTTTGCAAATTTACTACTAGCAAAAATGTCAAAAAAGTGAAAATTTTAAAATCGAAATTTTTTGTGCCCAATCGATTTCTGGTATTTAAATGAGTATAAAAAAAACTTTACCACACTTGATTTTGACCCATATTTTAGAAAATATGACCACAATAGTGATAAATGGTCAAAATCATCGTTTTGAACAAATATTGATATCTTCCTCATCACCGAGCGACCATAACTTTTCCACAACTTAGCCGATTTTCCTCATTTATGCATTTCTGGATACGGCTTTTATTATACTTTATATCGGTATATAAGGTTTATTAAATGCTTTAAAAAATATGGCAAGGAAAGTGAAAAATTGAAAAAACGTGTTATTTTGTTTAAAAATTGAGACTTTTGCAACTTTGAGAAGCCATAACTTAGCTAAAAATCAGCCGATTTTCAAAATTTTTGCATTTCTGTCAATGGTATTTATCATATTTTGAATCTAACTCCTACCAAAAATGCCAAAAAAGTGAAAATTTTAAAATCGGAATTTTTTGTGTCTTATCGATTTCTGGTATTAAAATGAGTATAAAAAAACTTTACCACACTTGATTTTGACCCATATTTTAGAAAATATGGCCACAATAGTTATAAATGGTCAAAATCATCGTTTTGAAGACATATTGATATCTTCCTCATCTCTGAAGAACCATAACTTTTCCACAACTTAGCCGATTTTCCTCATTTATGCATTTCTGGATACGGATTTTATTATACTTTAAATCGGTATATAAGGTTTATTACATGTTTTGAAAAATATGGCAAGGAAAGTAATAAATTGAAAAAAACGTGTTTTTGGTTTAAAAAATTGAGACGCTTGCAACTTTGAGAAGCCATAACTTAGCTAAAAATCAGCCGATTTTCAAAATTTTTGCATTTCTGTCAATAGTATTGATCATACTTTAAATGTACATCAAAAATTGTTCATACTATCAGTTTTAAATTTTGGCCCATTTTTTAACAAATTTTGCAAATTTACTACTAGCAAAAATGTCAAAAATTGAAAATTTTAAAATCGGAATTTTTTGTGCCCAATCGATTTCTGGTATTAAAATGAGTATAAAAAACTTTACCACACTTGATTTTGACCCATATTTTAGAAAATATGACCACAATAGTGATAAATGGTCAAAATCATCGTTTTGAACAAATATTGATATCTTCCTCATCTCCGAGGAACCATAACTTTTCCACAACTTAGCCGATTTTCCTCATTTATGCATTTCTGGATACGGCTTTTATTATACTTTAAATCGGTATATAAGGTTTATTAAATGCTTTGAAAAATATGGCAAGGAAAGTGAAAAATTGAAAAAACGTGTTTTTTGGTTTAAAAATTGAGACATTTGCAACTTTGAGAAGCCATAACTTAGCTAAAAATCAACCGATTTTCAAAATTTTTGCATTTCTGTCAATGGAATTTATCATATTTTGAATCTACGTCAAAAAAATTAAAATACTTTCAGTTTTAATTTTTGACCCATTTTGACAAATTTTGCAAATTTACTACTAGCAAAAATGTCAAAAAAGTGAAAATTTTAAAATCGGAATTTTTGTGCCCAATCGATTTCTGGTATTAAAATGAGTATAAATAAACTTTACCACACTTGATTTTGACCCATATTTTAGAAAATATGACCACAATAGTGATAAATGGTCAAAATCATCGTTTTGAACAAATATTGATATCTTCCTCATCTCCGAGGTACCATAACTTTTCCACAACTTAGCCGATTTTCCTCATTTATGCATTTCTGGATACGGCTTTTATTATACTTTTAATCGGTATATAAGGTTTATTAAATGTTTTGAAAAATATGGCAAGGAAACTGAAAAATTGAAAAAACGTGTTATTTTGTTTAAAAATTGAGACTTTTGCAACTTTGAGAAGCCATAACTTAGCTAAAAATCAGCCGATTTTCAAAATTTTTGCATTTCTGTCAATGGTATTTATCATATTTTGAATCTAACTCCTACCAAAAATGTCAAAAAAGTGAAAATTTTAAAATCGGAATTTTTTGTGCCCAATCGATTTCTGGTATTAAAATGAGTATAAAAAAATTTACCACACTTGATTTTGACCCATATTTTAGAAAATATGACCACAATAGTGATAAATGGTCAAAATCATCGTTTTGAACAAATATTGATATCTTCCTCATCTCCGAGCGACCATAACTTTTCCACAACTTAGCCGATTTTCCTCATTTATGCATTTCTGGATACGGCTTTTATTATACTTTATATCGGTATATAAGGTTTATTAAATGCTTTAAAAAATATGGCAAGGAAAGTGAAAAATTGAAAAAACGTGTTATTTTGTTTAAAAAATTGAGACTTTTGCAACTTTGAGAAGCCATAACTTAGCTAAAAATCAGCCGATTTTCAAAATTTTTGCATTTCTGTCAATGGTATTTATCATATTTTGAATCTAACTCCTACCAAAAATGCCAAAAAAGTGAAAATTTTAAAATCGGAATTTTTTGTGTCTTATCGATTTCTGGTATTAAAATGAGTATAAATAAACTTTACCACACTTGATTTTGACCCATATTTTAGAACATATGGCCACAATAGTTATAAATGGTCAAAATCATCGTTTTGAAAACATATTGATATCTTCCTCATCTCTGAAGAACCATAACTTTTCCACAACTTAGCCGATTTTCCTCATTTATGCATTTCTGGATACGGCTTTTATTATACTTTAAATCGGTATATAAGGTTTATTAAATGCTTTGAAAAATATGGCAAGGAAAGTAATAAATTGAAAAAAACGTGTTTTTGGTTTAAAAAATTGAGACGCTTGCAACTTTGAGAAGCCATAACTTAGCTAAAAATCAGCCGATTTTCAAAATTTATGCATTTCTGTCAATGGTATTTATCATATTTTGAATCTACGTCAAAAAAATTAAAACACTTTCAGTTTCAATTTTTGACCCATTTTTTAACAAATTTTGCAAATTTACTACTAGCAAAAATGTCAAAAAAGTAAAAATTTTAAAATCGGAATTTTTGTGCCCAATCGATTTCTGGTATTAAAATGAGTATAAAAAACTTTACCACACTTGATTTTGACCCATATTTTAGAAAATATGGCCACAATAGTGATAAATGGTCAAAATCATCGTTTTGAACAAATAGTGATATCTTCCTCATCTCCGAGGAACCATAACTTTTCCACAACTTAGCCGATTTTCCTCATTTATGCATTTCTGGATACGGCTTTTATTATACTTATATCGGTATATAAGGTTTATTAAATGCTTTAAAAAATATGCCAAGGAAAGTGAAAAATTGAAAAAAAATGTTATTTTGTTTAAAAAATTGAGACTTTTGCAACTTTGAGAAGCCATAACTTAGCTAAAAATCAGCCGATTTTCAAAAATTATGCATTTCTGTCAATAATATTGATCATATTTTTATTGTACATCAAAAAATTGTTCATATTGTCAGTTTTAAAATTTGACTCATTTATTGACAATTTTTGCACATTAACTCCTACCAAAAATGGCAAAAAGTGAAAATTTTAAAATCGGAATTTTATGTGCCCAATCGATTTCTGGTATTAAAATGAGTATAAAAAAACTTTACCACACTTGATTTTGACCCATATTTTAGAAAATATGACCACAATAGTGATAAATGGTCAAAGTCATCGTTTTGAACAAATATTGATATCTTCCTCATCTCCGAGGTACCATAACTTTTCCACAACTTAGCCGATTTTCCTCATTTATGCATTTCTGGATACGGCTTTTATTATACTTTAAATCGGTATATAAGGTTTATTAAATGCTTTGAAAAATATGGCAAGGAAAGTGAAAAATTGAAAAAAACGTGTTTTTGGTTTAAAAAATTGAGACGCTTGCAACTTTGAGAAGCCATAACTTAGCTAAAAATCAGCCGATTTTCAAAATTTATGCATTTCTGTCAATAGTATTGATCATACTTTAAATGTACATCAAAAATTGTTCATACTATCATTTTAATTTTGTTTAATTTTACTAGCAAAAATGTCAAAAAATTGAAAATTTTAAAATCGGAATTTTTTGTGCCCAATCGATTTCTGGTATTAAAATGAGTATAAAAAACTTTACCACACTTGATTTTGACCCATATTTTAGAAAATATGACCACAATAGTTAAAAATGGAAACTATTTTTTTTTTAAACAAATATTTATATCTTCCTCTTTTCGGAGCGACCATAACTTTTCCCAACTTAGCCGATTTTCCTCATTTATGCATTTCTGGATACGGCTTTTATTATACTTTAAATCGGTATATAAGGTTTATTAAATGCTTTGAAAAATATGGCAAGGAAAGTGAAAAAATTGAAAAAACGTGTTACTTGGTTTAAAAATTGAGACTTTGCAACTTTGAAGCCATAAGCTTAAACGCTAAAAATCAGCCGATTTTCAAAATTTTTGCATTTCTGTCAATGGGTATTTATCATATTTTGAATCTACGTCAAAAAAAAAAAACTTTCAGTTTCAATTTTTGACCCATTTTTTAACAAATTTTTGCAAATTTACTACTAGCAAAAATGTCAAAAAAGTAAAAATTTTAAAATCGGAATTTTTTGTGCCCAATCGATTTCTGGTATTAAAATGGTATAAAAAAACTTTACCACACTTGATTTTGACCCATATTTTTAGAAAATATGGCCACAATAGTGATAAATGGTCAAAATCATCGTTTTGAACAAATATTGATATCTTCCTCATCTCCGAGGAACCATAACTTTTCCACAACTTAGCCGATTTTCCTCATTTATGCATTTCTGGATACGGCTTTTATTATACTTATATCGGTATATAAGGTTTATTAAATGCTTTAAAAAATATGGCAAGGAAAGTGAAAAATTGAAAAAAATGTTATTTTGTTTAAAAAATTGAGACTTTTGCAACTTTGAGAAGCCATAACTTAGCTAAAAATCAGCCGATTTTCAAAAATTATGCATTTCTGTCAATAATATTGATCATATTTTTATTGTACATCAAAAATTGTTCATATTGTCAGTTTTAAAATTTGACTCATTTATTGACAATTTTTGCACAATAACTCCTACCAAAAATGCCAAAAAAGTGAAAATTTTAAAATCGGAATTTTATGTGCCCAATCGATTTCTGGTATTAAAATGAGTATAAAAAAACTTTACCACACTTGATTTTGACCCATATTTTAGAAAATATGACTACAATAGTGATAAATGGTCAAAATCATCGTTTTGAACAAATATTGATATCTTCCTCATCTCCGAGGAACCATAACTTTTTCCACAACTTAGCAGATTTTCCTCATTTATGCATTTCTGGATACGGCTTTTATTATACTTTAAATCGGTATATAAGGTTTATTACATGTTTTGAAAAATATGGCAAGGAAAGTGATAAATTGAAAAAAAAAAGTGTTTTTGGTTTAAAAAATTGAGACTTAGCTAAAAATCAGCCGATTTTCAAAATTTTTGCATTTCTGTCAATGGTATTTATCATATTTTGAATCTACGTCAAAAAAATTAAAATACTTTTAGTTTCAATTTTTGACCCATTTTTTAACAAATTTTGCTAATTTACTACTAGCAAAAATGTCAAAAAAGTGAAAATTTTAAAATCGGAATTTTTTGTGCCCAATCGATTTCTGGTATTAAAATGAGTATAAAACTTTACCACACTTGATTTTGACCCATATTTTAGAAAATATGACCACAATAGTGATAAATGGTCAAAATCATTGTTTTGAACAAATATTGATATCTTCCTCATCTCCGAGCAACTATAACTTTTCCACAACTTAGCCGATTTTCCTCATTTATGCATTTCTGGATACGGCTTTTTTTTACTTTTTAAATCGGTATATAGGTTTATTAAATGTTTTGAAAAATATGGGGAAAGTGATAAATTGAAAAAAACGTGTTTTTGGTTTAAAAAATTGAGACATTTGCAACTTTGAGAAGCTATAACTTAGCTAAAAATCAACCAATTTTATGCATTTATCAATGGTATTTATCATATTTGATTCAAATCAAAAAATTAAAATACTTTCTGTTCAGCTTTTGACCATTTTTAACAAATTTTGCAAATTTACTACTCAAAAATGTCAAAAAAGTGAAAATTTTAAATATCGATTTTTGTGCTTTTCTTTCAATCGTTTTATTTCATTAAAATTATAAAAATTTACCACACTTGATTTAAATGACCCATATTTTAGAAAATATGCCACAATGTATGGTCAAAATCATCGTTTTGAACAAATATTGATATCTTCCTCATCTCCGAGCAACCATAACTTTTCCACAACTTAGCCGATTTTCCTCATTTATGCATTTCTGGATACGGCTTTTATTATACTTTAAATCGGTATATAAGGTTTATTAAATGTTTTGAAAAATATGGCAAGGAAAGTGACAAATTGAAAAAACGTGTTGTTTTGTTTTAAAAAATTGAGACTTTGCAACTTTGAAGCCATAACTTAGCTAAAAATCAGCCGATTTTCAAAATTTTTGCATTTCTGTCAATGGTATTTATCATATTTTGAATCTACGTCAAAAAAATTAAAATACTTTCAGTTTCAATTTTTGACCCATTTTTTAATAAAATTTTGCAAATTTACTACTAGCAAAAATGCCAAAAAAGTGAAAATTTTAAAATCGGAATTTTTTGTGCCCAATCGATTTCTGGTATTAAAATGAGTATAAAAAAACTTTACCACACTTGATTTTTGACCCATATTTTAGAAAATATGGCCACAATAGTGATAAATGGTCAAAATCATCGTTTTGAACAAATATTGATATCTTCCTCATCTCTGAGCAACCATAACTTTTCCACAACTTAGCCGATTTTCCTCATTTATGCATTTCTGGATACGGCTTTTATTATACTTTAAATCGGTATATAAGGTTTATTAAATGTTTTGAAAAAATATGGCAAGGAAAGTGAAAAATTGAAAAAAACGTGTTATTTGGTTTAAAAAAATTGAGACTTTTGCAACTTTGAGAAGCCATAACTTAGCTAAAAATCAACCGATTTTCAAAATTTTTGCATTTCTGTCAATGGTATTTATCATATTTTGAATCTACGTCAAAAAAATTAAAATACTTTCAGTTTCAATTTTTGACCCATTTTTTAACAAATTTTGCAAATTTACTACTAGCAAAAATGTCAAAAAAGTGAAAATTTTAAAATCGGAATTTTTTGTGCCCAATCGATTTCTGGTATTAAAATGAGTATAAAAAAACTTTACCACACTTGATTTTTGACCCATATTTTAGAAAATATGACCACAATAGTGATAAATGGTCAAAATCATCGTTTTGAACAAATATTGATATCTTCCTCATCTCCGAGCAACTATAACTTTTCCACAACTTAGCCGATTTTCCTCATTTATGCATTTCTGGATACGGCTTTTATTATACTTTAAATCGGTATATAAGGTTTATTAAATGCTTTGAAAAAATATGGCAAGGAAAGTGAAAATTGAAAAAAACGTGTTATTTTGTTTAAAAATTGAGACTTTTTACAACTTTGAGAAGCCATAACTTAGCTAAAATCAACCGATTTTCAAAATTTTTGCATTTCTATCAATGGTATTTATCATATTTTGAATCTACGTCAAAAAATTAAATACCTTTCAGTTTCAATTTTTGACCCATTTTTTTAACAAATTTTGCAAATTTACTACTAGCAAAATGTCAAAAAGTGAAAATTTTAAAATCGGAATTTTTTGTGCCCAATCGATTTCTGGTATTAAAATGAGTATAAAAAACTTTACCACACTTGATTTTGACCCATATTTTAGAAAATATGACCACAATAGTGATAAATGGTCAAAATCATCGTTTTGAACAAATATTGATATCTTCCTCATCTCCGAGGAACCATAACTTTTCCACCAACTTAGCCGATTTTCCTCATTTATGCATTTCTGGATACGGCTTTTATTATACTTTAAATCGGTATATAAGGTTTATTAAATGTTTTGAAAATATGGCAAGGAAAGTGACAAATTGAAAAAACGTGTTATTTTGTTTAAAAATTGAGACTTTTGCAACTTTGAGAAGCCATAACTTAGCTAAAAATCAGCCGATTTTCAAAATTTTTGCATTTCTGTCAATGGTATTTATCATATTTTGAATCTACGTCAAATTAAAATACTTTCAGTTTCATTTTGACCCATTTTTGACAAATTTTGGCAAATTTATTACTACAAAAATGTCCAAAAAGTGAAAATTTTAAAATCGAATTTTTGTGTCTTATCGATTTCTGGTATTAAAATGAGTATAAAAAAACTTTACCACACTTGATTTTGACCTATATTTTAGAAAATATGACTACAATAGTGATAAATGGTCAAAATCATCGTTTTGAACAAATATTGATATCTTCCTCATCTCTGAGAAACCATAACTTTTCCACAACTTAGCCGATTTTCCTCATTTATGCATTTCCTGGATACGGCTTTTATTATACTTTAAATCGGTATATAAGGTTTATTAAATGCTTTGTAAAATATGGCGAGGAAAGTGAAAAATTGAAAACGTGTTATTTGTTTAAAAAATTGAGACTTTTGCAACTTGAGAAGCCATAACTTAGCTAAAAATCAGCCGATTTTCAAAATTTTTGCATTTCTATCAATGGTATTTATCATATTTTGAAGCTACGTCAAAAAAATTAAAATACTTTTAGTTTCAATTTTTGACCCATTTTTTAACAAATTTTGCACATTTACTGCTAGCCAAAATGTCAAAAGGTGAAAATTCTTAAAATCGGAAATTTTTTGTGCCCAATCGATTTCTGGTATTAAAATGAGTATAAAAAAACTTTACCACACTTGATTTTGACCCATATTTTTAGAAAATATGACCACAATAGTTATAAATGGTCAAAATCATCGTTTTGAACAAATATTGATATCTTCCTCATCTCTGAGAAAACCATAACTTTTCCACAACTTAGCCGATTTTCCTCATTTATGCATTTCTGGATACGGCTTTTATTATACTTTAAATCGGTATATAAGGTTTATTACATGTTTTGAAAAATATGGGCATAGGAAAGTGATAAATTGAAAAAAAACGTGTTTTTGGTTTAAAAAATTGAGACGTTTGCAACTTTGAGAAGCCATAACTTAGCTAAAAATCAACCGATTTTCAAAATTTTTGCATTTCTGTCAATGGTATTTATCATACTTTGAACTAACGTCATAAAAATTTAAATACTATCAGTTTCAAATTTTGACCCATTTTTTAACAAATTTTGCAAATTTACTACTAGCAAAATGTCAAAAAAGTGAAAATTTTAAAATCGGAATTTTGTGCCCAATCGATTTCTGGTATTAAAATGAGTATAAAAACTTTACCACATGATTTTTGACCCATATTTTTAGAAAATATGACCACAATGGTGATAAATGGTCCAAAATCATCGTTTTGAACAAATATTGATATCTTCCTCATCTCCGAGCAACTATAACTTTCCACAACTTAGCCGATTTTCCTCATTTATGCATTTCTGGATACGGCTTTTATTATACTTTAAATCGGCATATGGTTTATTAAATGCTTTGAAAAATATGGCAAGGAAAGTGACAAATTGAAAAAACGTGTTTTTTGGTTTAAAAAATTGAGACTTTGCAACTTTGAGAAGCCATAACTTAGCTAAAAATCAACCGATTTTCAAAAAATTTTGCATTTCTGTCAATGGTATTTATCATATTTTGAATCTACGTCAAAAAAATTAAAATACTTTCAGTTTCAATTTTTGACCCATTTTTTAACAAATTTTGCAAATTTACTACTACAAAAAATGTCAAAAAAGTGAAAATTTTAAAATCGGAATTTTTTGTGCCCAATCGATTTCTGGTATTAAAATGAGTATAAAAAACTTTACCACACTTGATTTTGACCCATATTTTTTGAAAATATGACCACAATAGTGATAAATGGTCAAAATCATCGTTTTGAATTAAACATTGATATCTTCCTCATCTCCGAGGAACCATAACTTTTCCACAACTTAGCCGATTTTCCTCATTTATGCATTTCTGGATACGGCTTTTATTATACTTAAATCGGTATATAAGGTTTATTAAATGCTTTGAAAAATATGGCAAGGAAAGTGATAAATTGAAAAAAACGTGTTTTTTTGTTTAAAAAAATTGAGACATTTGCAACTTTGAGAAGCCATAACTTAGCTAAAAATCAACCGATTTTCAAAATTTTTGCATTTCTGTCAATGGTATTTATCATATTTTGAATCTACGTCAAAAAAATTAAAACACTTTCACTTTCAAATTTGACCCATTTTTTGACAAATTTTGCACATTTACTACTAACAAAAATGCTCCAAAAAGTGAAAATTTTAAAATCAGAATTTTATACTTTATCGATTTCTGGTATTAAAATGAGTATGTGAAACCTTTACCACACTTGATTTTGACCCATATTTTAGAAAATATGGCCACAATAGTGATAAATGGTCAAAATCATCGTTTTGAACAAATATTGATATCTTTCTCATCTGTGAGAAACCATAACTTATCAACAACTTGAAATGATTTTCCTCATTTATCAACTGGATACAGCTTTTATTATACTTTAACCTGGCATATAAGGTTTATTACATGTTTTGAAAAATAGCGGCCAGTGAAAGTGATAAATTGAAAAAAACGTGTTTTTTGTTTAAAAAATTGAGACATTTGCATCTTTAAGAAGTTATAACTTAGCTAAAAATCAAACTTATTCTTTCAAAAATTTTTGCATTTCACACAATGGAGATATATCATAGTTTGAATCTACATGTCAAAAAAATTAAAATACTTTTATTTCAAACTTTTGACTAATTTTTTGACAAAATTTAAAAATTTACTACTAGTAAAAATGTCAAAAAAGTGAAAATTTTAAAATCGAAAATTTTTTGTAAAAAATTTAGTTAGCCTGGTGGTGGCTAGAAAATGAGCATAAAAAACTTACCACACTTGATTTTGGACCTAGAAGGCTTAGAAAATATGACCACAATAGTGATACAATGGTCAAAATCATCGTTTGAATGTAAATATTGATATCTTCCCTCATCTCCTACAACCATAGCAACTTTTTCCACAACTTGAGCTGATTT
>JAECWN010000054.1:0-236196 GCA_018150725.1 Drosophila quadrilineata
GCTGAACTATATTTCATAAGTTTATTAACCCTCGCAATTGCTGCGCTGCACTTTGTATCAGCGCACCTTAGCTGCAATGGTCAGCGGCGGTAACCGGACACTTTTGTTATGTCGCAAGAGTTTTTGCGTTATTGCCTGGATTATGCTGAGTCGGCTTGCCGACTATGATATTGTGGCGTGATGCGAGTTTTGATTAAGCTTAAGAAGAACTTTGTAAGTTAGTTTTGAATACAGCGCTCCACCAATAAGTCGCTTAATAAATATCATTGCTCCGGCACTTGCCGTCAAATATTATATTTTCTTATTATTGTCTGGAGCCCAAGGCCAGCAATAGAAGTACAGTCACTTTCCACCGTAATCATCCTACTGGGCAGCAACGGCAGGACGAGGACACCACACTGGACATAGGATCCAAGGAAGAAATCTTAATTGGCGCCCAACATATATTAAGAACTCACACTGATTGTAACATGTAAGTTCTACACAAAATACATCAAATCGACAAAATTCAACAAAATAATTAAAGTGTTTGATCTGGCCAACAGGTAAACTGAGCCGATATAATTTATTAAAGAAGTGAATTTTTTTTTTTTTACAATTAAATCAATTCCGTGCATAACCGATTTAAAATATTCGGAAAACCATACGAATAAGTGAGAGGTGTTTAAATAATTGATTGATGAGTTGGTCGAGGGTCTATAGAGAGGTTAAAATAGAATACGACAGTGAAGACAGTTGGAATTCTAACCAAGAGGAGAATATTTCCGATCACGAAAGTAATAGCCAACAGTGCCCAACAGATACAGTCATGGACGCACAACAAGTTCAAGCCTTAGTAACAGCTGCCGTTAACGCAGCGTTAGCACGTCGGAAATAATTTTTTCAAGCGCGCATTCAAGCGGTTGAGAATCAGGATTAACAATTTGCGTGTCGACGCCCCCTCAGATCCACGTCTACGAAAGGATTGCTGTAAATCCAGAAATCAGGTGCGACATTCCTTTAGACATTATAAAAATCAATACAGATTTTAACGGGACCCAAGATGAGTACGTGGCATGGCGACAATCTGCCAATGACGCGTACGAACTTTTAGACCATATAATGGCAGCAGTTTGCTAATGCAAATCTGTTACTATTATTACTATTATTAGGAACAAACTCAGAGGCCCTGCACGGGCATTGTTAGTCTCACACAACACAGTGCTAAATTTCGATGCAATTATGTAAGACTAGATTGCACATTCGCAGATCACACATCGTTGCGCACTCTCCGGCAAGCGCTTGAGATAGTTAGGCAAGGCGATTCGAGTCTAATGGATTATTACGACGAAGTCGAAAAGAAAATTGACTCTAGTAACCAATAAAATTATTATGTCACACGATCAAGAAGGCGCTAACCTAATGAACAGAGAAGTCAGGGCAGATGCGCTGCACGCATTTATTTCGGGTCTTAAAGAAATCATTAAGGGCCATTGTTTTCCAGCTCAACCCAAAGATCTGCCGTCCACAATAGCACTAGCGAAAGAGGCAGAGTCTAGTATCGAAAGAAGCATGTTCTCGAGTTCATATGCCAAAGCTTTGGAGAGAGAGCCCATGCAACGGAAGCCAGCAGGTCTCGCGGTCATTCCAAACAGGGGAAAAATAGTAAAGATGAGCGTGGCTATGACAAAAACCCCCATTTTACCAAGAGGCAAAATAATAACACTAATATCGAACAGAATAGAAGAGACCAGGCCCAGGCTCCTGAACCAATGGAGATAGATTCGTCCTCTAAATTTAGGCAGCACACCAATTTTGAGAAACAAGCAAACAATGGTCCCCGGCTAAAAAGAGGCAAAATTCGTCTGAGCGAGTAACAGGTCAAAGGCGTCAGCGAGTAAATAATGTAGTCCAGAATGCCCAGGTCGACTCAGATAAGGACTATAAGAACGTAGCCGACAACGCAGTCGAGGACATAGATGATGACAGCGACTCAGCATGTGGTAACGACTCGTTAAATTTTTTAGTGGAGGTCCCGGCTACCCGTCATTGAACGACAGCTTGGCTGGGAGAAAATTGAAAATCCTAATAGACACTGGGGCGGCGAAGATTACGTAAAGCCATAAAGGAGCTAAAAAACGTAATTCCAGTCGATAAGCCTTTCACTGTGAGCTCAATACACGGCTCTAGTGAAATCAGAAACAAATGTTCGATGTCAATATTTATAAAATTTCCCCATTTTTCTTGTTAGACACGCTTAGTACGTTTGATGCCATCATAGGCTTCGATCTCTTAACAGAGGCAGGAGTGACATTAAACTTAAACAATAGCACCCTAGAGTACAAGAATACATCGGAAAAGCTTCCAGTACTACAACTGTGACAGCGTGAACTTCACAGATGTAAATGACATAGTGGTACCAGACTCCATCAAAGGGAGTTTAAAAAGATGATATTAGGAAAATTAAAGGTTTTTCGACCTCTAACGAGGCATTACCTTTCCAACACTTCTGTCGTCGCCACTATTCGTACGGAAGACAACGAACCGGTGCATTCAAGACTGTACCCACATCCTATGGGTGTGGCAGATTTTGTAAACACCGAAATCAAACAGTTGCTAAAGGATGGCATAATTAGACCATCAAAGTCCCCATACAATAGCCCAACTTAGGTTGTTGACAAAAAAGGAACCGACGCCAACGGTAACAAAAAATAAACGTTTGGTAATTGACTTTAGGAAATTGAATGAAAAAACTATTCCAGATCGCTACCCAATGCCTTGTATTCCCATGATTCTAGCGAATCTAGGGAAGGCAAAATATTTCACTACTCTAGATTTAAAATCAGGGTACCATCAGATTTTCTTAGCGGAACAAGACCGAGAGAAGACTTCATTTTCGGTAAACGGCGGGAAATATGAGTTCTGTCGCCTACCCTTTGGTCTTAAAAATGCTGGTAGCATTTTTCAGAGAACCATAGATGACGTTCTTAGAGAACAAATTGGGAAAATTTGTTACGTTTACGTAGATGACGTAATAATTTTTCTCTGAAAACGAAGCTGATCATGTTCGGCACATCGACACAGTACTAAAGTGCTTAAGCGATGCGAACATGAGGGTTTCTCAGGAGAAAACCAAATTCTTTAGGGAAAGCGTCGAGTACCTAGGTTTTATAGTTACCAAAGGTGGAGCAAAAACTGACCCCGAAAAGGTTAGAACCATACAGGAATACCCCGAACCAAAAAATTTGTACAGTCTCAGATCGTTTTTAGGGTTAGCAAGCTACTACAGAAGATTCGTAAAGGATTTTGCCGCAATCGCTAGGCCTTTAACAGACATCCTGAAGGGGGAAAACGGAACGGTTAGCAAACACAGGTCTCGTAAGGTACCAGTGGAGTTTAGCGAATCACAACGCGATGCATTTGAACGATTGAGGAACATATTAGCATCAGAAGACGTTATTCTCATGTATCCCGATTTCAAGCAGCCGTTCGACCTTACTACCGATGCTTCCGCAAATGGCATAGGAGCTGTTTTGTCTCAAGGGGGCCGACCCATTACAATGATCTCGCGAACTTTAAAACAGTGCGAGTTGAATTATGCCACAAACGAACGTGAGCTATTGGCAATTGTGTGGGCACTTGGCAAGCTACAGAACTTTTGTACGGCACCAAAGACATAAAAATATTTACCGACCACCAGCCTTTAACCTTTGCGGTATCTGAAAAAATACAAACGCAAAGATTAAAAGGTGGAAGGCTTACATAGACGAACATGATGCAAAAAATGTTCTATAAGCCAGGTAAAGAAAATTTCGTGGCTGATGCCTTATCTCGACAAAACGTAAACGCTTTGCAAGATGAGCCTCACTCAGACATAGCCACCATTCACAGTGAAATCTCTCTGACCTACACGGTTGAAACCACAGATAAACCTTTAAATTGCTTCAGGAATCAAATAGTCCTAGAAGAAGCACGTTTTCCACTAAAACGCAATTTTATACTTTTCGGCAGTAAAACTCGCCACTTAATAAATTTCACTGATAAAAGATAACCTGTTTGAGACGCTTAAGGAGGTAATTAACCCAAATGTCGTAAATGCGTTTCACTGCGATTTACCAACACTGGCCAGTTTTCAACACAAAGTCGTGTTAAATTTCCCACAACAAAATTTAGGCATTGTAAGAATTTAATAGCGGACATCTCAGACAAAAACGAACAAAGAGAGATAATCACCACTGAACACAATCGAGCGCACAGAGCTGCGAAATCGCGAGGTGTCTAAAATTAGACAAGAAAGTCGACGATACATCTGAACTAATAATGAGGGCAACGGTGGAATATAATAGAACACTCCACTCAGTCACTGGTAGGAAGCCTATAGAGGTCATACATTCGGAATCTGAAGATATCAAGCGCATCGTAAAAAGAAAAATAAAGAAAGCCCAGGAAAACAATATCGAGAGATGCAATCCTAATAGGCAGAATAGGGTATTCGAGGTGGGTGAGAAAATATACCTGAAAAACAACAAAAGGCTTGGAAACAAGTTGTCCCCTTTATGTTCAGAAGGAAAAATACAAGCAGACCTAGGAACGTCTGTTCTTGTAAAGGGGAGGGTGGTCCATAAGGACAATATTGTATAACCTCATGCATAAAGATTAGATTAGTATAGAGTAAGTTGCACAATATTTTTCTATAATGTTTCCCTTGTCTTACAGGATGATTAGCACGATCCTACTTATGATAATATCAGTGAACGCTCGGATTACCGACTACTCGCATTCTAACTATATTCCCATAATAGATGGGGACGCGTTGGTATGGGAGCAGAGGGATTATTTAAAACACACAAGTAACTTGTCCGATTTTGTAGCAATTACAGAGAGCACCGAAAAATTGTCCGAACATTTCCCGCAGTCACATATGCGAAAACTGCTAGAGGTCGACACAGACCACATTAGAAGTCTTTTATCCGTTTTGAAAATACACCATAGGATAGCTAGAAGCTTAGATTTCCTGGGTACAGCACTCAAAGTGGTCGCAGGCACCCCTGATGCCTCGGACCTCGAAAAAATTAAAATAACAAACGACTAGGCTTCGCCAAAACGATCACAGAATCCATACTAACACAACAAACATAATATAATTTATTTAACATTTAACTCCCCATCAAAGGGGTTTGGCCCTCATAATACTTGCAATTATTGTGTGGTTAAGGTACGATGAGAAGTACGGATCCTACACTTAATAAAAAAAAAAAAAAAAAAAAAAAAAAAACAGAATCTCAACTGATCGACTCAAATAATAGACAAGTTTTAATAAACTCAGAAACCCAAAAACAAATTAACAACCTAACCGATACTATCAATCAAATTATTAAAAGCAAACAACAAAACTTCGTTGACACTCCTCACCTATACGAGGCCCTTCTGGCCAGAAACAGAATGCTAATAACAGAAATTCAAAATTTAATGTTAACAATTACCTTGGCCAAGTCAAACATAGTGAACCCAACAATTTTCGACAACAATGATTTGAAGTTTTTGGTAGAACATACAATAAACACACCAATAGTTAGTCTGATGGAAGCATCGACTATTAAGGTCCTCCAGTCCGAAAATATTATTCATATCCTAATTGCATACCCTAGAGTTAAGTCCATCTGCAAGAAAATCACCGTTTTCCCCGTGTCACACCAACACACAATATTAAAACTTCAAGATGACATAGTAGCTGAATGCGATGGAGACATCCTGGCAGTAACCGAGTGCATTGCGACGACCTACTCCACCTTTTGCAAAGCAGCGACGCACGACACCTGTGCGCGGGCACTTCACGCTGGAGGCACAGCTATGTGCCATACGCAGCCCAGCCACCTGGAACTGGTCACTCAGGTAGACGATGGCGTGATAATTATCAACGAAAGCGCAGCAAAGGTTAGCACAGACGGCGGACCAGAAATTCCAACAAACGGCACGCATCTCATCACTTTTGAGCATCAGGCAATCGTCAACGGGACTAAATATGTTAACATACGTGAAGTCCTGAACAAAATGCCAGGCGTTGCGGGGTCTCCACTACTGAACATTGTAGGCCACGACCCGGTTTTAAGCATGCCACTCCTTCATAGGTTGAATACTCAAAATCTAATGACCATACAAGGATTCAAAGACGAGATGACGTCAACATGGCCGCCCAAGTATTGGTTCGCAGCTGGAATAGGATTCAGCGTCATTCTTACTGGTTCACTTTTTCCTTTTCCAAATGTTAAGGAGAAGTCGAGACTCACGAGAAATGCAAGAAGCCATCAGCAAGTTTAACGTGACCGAGGACGGCAACGGACTTGAGGGGGAGTAGTTATAAGATAACACATAAGTAATTATTGGTCAGAAGCTTATGAATAACCCTCGCTGAACTATATTTCATAAGTTTATTAACCCTCGCAATTGCTGCGCTAAGCACTTTGTATCAGCGCACCATAGCTGCAATGGTCAGCGGCGGTAACCGGACACTTTTGTTATGTCGCAAGAGTTTTCCGTTATTGCCTGTGATTATGCTGAGTCGGCTTGCCGACTATGATATTGTGGCGTGATGCGAGTTTTGATTTAGCTTAAGAAGAACTTTGTAAGTTAGTTTTGAATACAGCGCTCCACCAATAAGTCGCTTAATAAATATCATTGCTCCGGCACTTGCCGTCAAATATTATATTTTCTTATTATTGTCTGAGCCCAAGGCCAGCAATAGAAAGTACAGTCACTTTCCACCGTAATCATCCTACTGGCAGCAGCAGCAGGACGAGGACACCACACTGGACATAGGATCCAAGGAAGAAATCTTAATTAGTATATTGCCACCTTTTATGTAATAAAAAACGGTAAGCACTCGTTGCTTGGTCGGGAAACAGCCATAAAACTCAACGTGCTGAGACTGGGCATAGCTGTAAATAGAGTCGAAAAGTTGGAACCTTTTCCAAAGTGGAACAATGTATCTGTTCGTCTTTCGATTGATCCGCATGTGAGGCCCGTGAAGCAACCAATGCGACGCATTCCAGCCACCATCGAAGACAAAGTAAAACAAGAACTAGAGTCGGCTTTATAGCAAGATATAATAGAACCAGTACATGGACCGAGTGAATGGATTTCTCCAATTGTGAACGCATTCAAAGGTGATGGGAATATAAGGCTGTGTATTGATATGCGTCAAGCGAATAAAGCAATTCAACGAGAAAATTATACGTTGCCAACATTCGAGTCGTTTTTAGCGAAGCTTAAGGACGCTAAGTATTTTTCGCGACTGGATTTGAAGAGTGCTTATCAACAACTCGAGTTGCATCCAAATATCCAAAATAATCGAGAGATTACTATATTTATAACACCACAAGGACTGTATAGATACAAGCGTTTATTCTGCGGTGTTAATTCAGCACCAGAGATATTTCAAAATCTGTTGGAGGAACGATTAGCGAAATGCCCGAATGCGTTAAATTATATTGATGATGTAATTGTCTTCGGGAGTTCAGTGGAGGAACACGACAAGGAAAACAGTATATTTCTCAACGAAGATAAATGGAAAGTGAAAAATTGAAACAAACTTGATTTTTGGTTTAAAAAATGGATTTGGTACCATATTTTAGAAAATATGGCAACAGTATTAAAAAATTGTCAAAACCAGCTTTTTGAGCAAAATATGATATCTTCCTCATCTTTCAGGAACAAAAATTTTTCCACATTTTCGCCCATTTTCCATATTTATGCAATTCTGGAAACGGCTGTAATTTTACTTTAAATCAGTATCAAATGTTTATTATAAATAAATATGACAAGGAAAGTGAAAAATTTAAATAAATCTGTTTTTTTTTGTTAAAAAATGTAAACATTTGCAGCTTTGGGACGCCTTAACTTAGCTAAAAATCGACCGATCTTCAAAATTTTAGCAGTTGTGTGAGTGGTTTTTATAATATTTTAAATGTACATTAAAAAATTGTTCATACTGTATGTTTTAAATTTTGACCCATTTTTGACCATTTTTACATACTAACCCCTTGCACAAATACCAAAAAAGGGAAAAATATAAAATCGGAATTTTTTGTGCCCAATAGATTTGTGACATCAAAATGAGTATAACGATTTTTACCGCACTTTATTTAGAACCATACTTTAGAAAAAATGGCCACAGTATTAAAAAGTGGTCAAAAACAGCTCGTTGAGCAAAAAATGATATATTCGTCATCTTTGAGAAACAAAAACTTTTCCACAACTTTGCCGATTTCCCATATTTCTACCTTTCTGGTTACATCTTTGATATTAGTTTAAATCGGCTTAAAAGATTTATTGCATGTTTTGATAAATATGGCAAAAAAAGTGAAAAATTGAAATAAACTTGATTTTTTGTTCAAAAATTAAGACTTTTGCAACTTTGAGGAGCCATAACTTAGCTAAAAATCAACATATTTTTAAAAGTTTTGCATTTCTGTCAATGGTGTTGATCATATATTGAATGTGCATCAAAAAATTGTTCATACTGTCAGTTTTAAATTTTGACCCATTTTTGCATACTAATCCCTTGCAAAAGTAGATTTCTGACATCAAAATGAGTATAACAAACTTTACCGCACTTTATTTGTAACCATATTTTAGAAAATATGGGTACAGTAGGTTTTGTGATGGCCGGGAATGTATTCCTGGGGTATGTTGCTCGTCGCTGTTGAGCTGAGTGGTCAGCTGTTGTTATATGTCCGCTGCTGTTGTATGTACGTATGTACATACGTTGATGAGCTGCGTAGTGAGGGGGTAGTGTAGTTGATGGGTTGCAAAAAAGCTTTGCACAGTGTTGGAAGGAGTAAACTGTATGTTGGACAACGAGAGCGGTTGAAGTGGAAGGGGCGTCGCGACTCGGAGCTCAGTCGTAGCTACAGACATAGCAGCTATGCTGACTGGGACAGTCAGAGACTTGGTGACTGCGGGCGAAACAATTAGTACATAACCCACTTTGAGTAATGTATGTCGACCTCTGTTGGATCGACATCTGTAGGAACTTGGTGCAGACCCACACGGGATGATTCTCTTTGGAGCAGAGATCACATTTTGGAACCGCTACCCTGATGATGGATCTGTAGGAGTTAATCCGATCCGGTCCTGAGCTTCTTGGAATGGCTGGCTCCTAGGGGCTGACGGTTCGAGACGGGCGATATGACATCCTCGATGGCTTCAAGAGTGAGATATCATTCTTGGAGGAATCTGTCCATCTCTTGCAAGGTCATATTTCATATTCTTTCAACAAGCTTTGCTCCCAAAGGGCAAGGGTCGCCACGCGAAGCTTGGAGGAGCAAAGAAAGATGAGGAGACAATCCCAGTTGTCTCTACAGAGTCAGAGTGCTCTAATGCTGTCAGACAACCGTGGATTGTGCTCTGTAATCCTTTGAGGGCCTCTGCAGTCTCTGAGCTGGCTATTAACCAATGGCCGCTTGGTTTCAAACCTCTCAGAGAGAGCGGCCCATGCTGAGCAGAAGCCGTCGTTAGTCAGCGGAGATCCTGCTACAATATTCTTGTTTTAGCGTTCAAATGGAACAGCTTTTCTACGGGAGTCAACTGAGGGTTGTTCATGTAGATCGCTGTGAAAAGGTCTCGGAACGTGGGCCATTTGGTATAATCCCCGTGAAACACCTCACTGTCTCAGGGTGGTAGTCGACAGCCGGTGGAAATGGCAACTGTAGGAGCGGGAGGAGCTGCGGGACGGAGCAGATTAGATGCATTATCAATCTGCTGGCTTAGCAACACATTGCTCATATATGTGATAGCAGTGGTCGTAGGTCGACTCCATGGCCAAAACATCATCGCTCAGGTCTTTAGGATTGAGAACCCGAGAGCCAAGCTCGTACTCAAACTCAACTTTGTGCCACAAGGAGTTAATGTGGTCACGACGGACTTGGAGGGTGTAGAGAGTAGGAGTTTCTCTCGAGGGTCGGTTGAGTCGATCATTTAACTGGATAAGTTTTCTAGCGATGGATTTGAAGTCGGAAAGGGCCATGACAGATGTGGAGTGACTTAAGGGCGCAGCAGGGGGATGGGTCTTGTCGTTAAGACGACAAGACGACGGGCTTGGCAAAGTCAAATTGAGGCCTGCTGGAATGGGCGATATGGAGGATCGCCTGACACTGTGTGGTGCTGCAACAGATGACGTCACCGTAGACATCTGGTACTACGACGATCTAAAAACAGTGTATCACCGATTCTCAGTACACAGGAGATCTAATTAGATATCCATAGGTGTAGAATACCGCACACTGCCGAAGACAGTTGGATCAAGATAAAGTCCGCAGAAACACAAACAATTGCTTGCTTATCTTTATAGTTGGACGTTAGTGCGTGAGTGCGAGTGAACAGCGCAAAGAAGACAAGCTGATAACGGACGGCCGGTCAGCAACTACACATACTAGACGTATGCTTGTATATATCTATTTATGTATAGCTGTAACTCGGCTCAGCTGTAACTTCTTGCCAAGGACGTTCAACCTTGCGTTTCGTTTTGTCGATTTTTTATAAAGAATCACACATGTACTTATCTGTATATAAGCCTTGAAATTCCCGCGATGCGAGCCGATGAAGACGAAAGGATATTCGTCCCGAAAGGATATTATATCGAAAGGATATTTTATCCGGCTCGAAGGACCAAATGTTGTAGTGGGCGGGAATGTATTCCTGTATTCCGCTGCTCGTCGCTGTTGAGCTGAGTCAGCTGTTGTTATATGTCCGCTGCTGTTGTATGTACGTATGTACATACGTTGATTAAACCATACGCGGGGTTGCACTTGTTTTAAATAAACTGTTGCTTTAGTTGGCAACTTGGGGCACAAGAGTATGTGCTGAATTAAAAAAAACTATTTAAAAATTAAATAGTCGGGGGTGACTTGCGTTGCCATCTGATGCAAACAGTATTAAAAAATGGTCAAAATTATCATTTTGAATCCAGAGTGACAACCAAGTACTTATGAGCTGACGAGTGGCTTATAATGCTTCCATTTAGAGTTACACCGGGGCAGCTGCGGACTCTATTGGTGAAGGTTATGTTGGCGCATTTGATAGCATTGACGCAAATATTCCATTTCTTCGCCCATTCTTGAAACGAGTCCAAGTACTCTTGTAGTGCACTCGTGGCATGAAATATGTTGTCGTTTTTAGTAAGCACTGCGGTGTCATCAGCGTATGTAGCAATGAGAGTGTCTCTATGTTGTAACTCCGAGATCCCATTTTAATTGGGCATATCAGCAGTAAATATGGAATAGAGAGACGGACCTAGAACACTGAAAAATATGGCAAGGAAAGTGAAAAATTGAAAAAAATGTTTTATTTTGGTTCAAAAAAATTAGAGTTTTGCGACTTTGAGAAGCCATACCTTAGCTAAAAATCAACCGATTTTCAAAATTTTTGCATTTCTGTCAATGGTCAATAGATAATATTTGAAATGTACATAAAAAAATGGTTAATACTATCAGTTTTAAATTTTGCTCCATTTTGATCACTTTTGCATACTAGCACCTTGCAAAAATGTCAAAAAAGGGAAAAATATAAAATCGGAATTTTTTGTGCCCAATCGATTTCAGTCTTTGCCGCAAACTTTACCGCACTTGATTTGGAACCATATTTTTTAGAAAATATGCCCACAGTATTGAAAAATGGTCAAAATCATCATTTTGAACAAAAAATGATATCTTCCTCATCTTTGAGGAACCATAACTTATCCACAACTGTGTCGATTTTCCATATTTATGCCTTTCTGGATACGGCTTTGATTATACCTTTAATCGGTATAAAAGGTTTATTACATGTTTAGCAAAATATGGCAAGGAAAGTGAAAAATTAAAAAAAAATGTGTTTTTCGGTGAGACTTTTCAATAGATCACACTTTGAATGTACAAGTTAACAATAAACAAATTGTACGAAATCCCATCAGGTCAATAACCACAAGTAATAAAATGTCAACAGCCGCAACATTGTAATAAACGTCAAATCAGCACTTTCGCATCCGATAGAGTTTTAAGGAAATGAATCACGCCACCACTGCAGCTCTGCCGACAGCGCTGCTGAGAAGTCTTAGCTAGCTCAGGGCAGAATTGTTTTAAGAAGTTTTAGTTTCAAAATTATCACCAACAAATAAACATCAATTATAAAAATTCGTTAAACCTTTATTTAATTAAAAGGGAATTTAACTGGCTCCAGAGCAGGGACCGATCGCGTTTACAACAAGGCAAAACGATCATTACGTACCCGAATTCGGTAATTTTTACACGATAGGGCAAAACGGCCGCTAAGTGTGAAAATAATCTCACGTCTCGACAGAGCAAAATGGTTACTAAAAGTATGTGCAAATCTTGTTACGAAGAAATTCACCACGTAAACAGTGGTTCGTGCAAGCACTGACCAAATAACATATAGATACCCCACTTCATATACACGTTTTGTTCACAAAAATTTCTTGCGAGCGGTCTCAGCAGAGGCTCAGCGTCGTACGCGAGCGGTCCCAGCAGAGGCTGATCGTCGTTACGAAGTGTCTCAGCAGAGCCGAAGGCAGCCGAACTCTTCGTTTTATTCTTACTTGGGCTGCTGCTGAGAGTGCATCAATTGCGCAAGAATGTACGCCTTTTAGAAGCGTAGACAACAACAACTAATGAGCGAGAAAACATGATAGAGATCGCATATCGCCATGCTACTCCCACTCTTGTCATTGATGTTGTGAGCAGCCCACCCCCGTTTCTATTGCTTGCCACTGTCATTGATGATGTTCTTTGTTTTTGTTTTGAGTATGCGTAGTTCGCTGTCCAGACAGGCAATAGACAAATACATGCATAGCTTCTTGTGCGTATACATATGTTTATGTGTATGCGTGATTTTCTTTTGGAAGTCTTTCTGAAGTCTGAAATCTTATTTCTGGCTTGCCAGAGACTTTTTGTTCAAGCGGGGGCTGCTTGAAAAGGTACCCCTAAATACTTTGCAATACTGCAAACTATTCGCAACAAGATCAGTAACCACGCTGATCAAGTGCTTGAGTCGTACAATATTCCCCTAAAGTGGCAAGCAATTTCCAGATGCTTAACACTACATTTAGCTGATAAACGAGATTTAAGTACATTAGAATATCAGTTCACTATTATGATACAAACCGCTAACCAGACAGTTGAGGAATTCTACCAAAATGTCTACAAACATTTATCACTCATTTGAATAAAGTAAGTTGCATGAATCTGGACAGATCGACAGAAAGAGTAATGACTAAATCATACAGGGACAGGGCTTCAGATACTTTTGTAAGGGAATTACGAGGGGATATTTCACGCCTACTCGGTATGAAAGAACCAACAGATCTACCGCAGGCCCTACACTTATGCTTGAAGTTAGAAAATCAAACATACAGAACGAATTACGCCATTAGCAAAAACTACAATGCCAACTTCAGGAACACTGATCAAAAATCGGGTAATAAACCGATACCGTTACCACGAACATCGATACCAACCAATAACTTAGGGTATCGACATCCGCATTTTAACTCCAATCAAATACCTCCTCCAGTCCCGCCCAGGAGCATCCCACAACAGCAAACTCGACAGTACGGATACAACCAGGCCCAACCAATGTGTCATCCCCGACCTCAAATGAATCAACACGCTTATTTTAATTCACAACAACCAATTATGAACCAGTATCAGTTCCCCGTAGCTCCACCTCGACCAAACGTAGCAAAGCCCCAACCCAAGCCCGAAACCATGGATATCGATCGTAGCATTCAGACAAAGAATGTTAATTATATGAATAGGCCGAACTTCGAGCTTGGAAAGAGACCTCCCTTTTCAATAGATCAAATGGGAAAACGGCAAAGGCTCTTCAACATTTATGGAGAAGAGGTCTTTTTACCAGAAGACAGCGCTGAAGCTAATATGACTGATACTGAACAACTAACAGTAGAAGAACAAAACCAGGAAGAATACGTGGAACAGGCCGAACATCAAGTAGACGACTATGACGAAAGTACAGAACAATGCAATAACACAGAATTAAATTTTTTAGGGTAAAATGCTCCACACTTCCTTATTTTGAGTGTAGAGTGGGGGATAAGACCATCAAAATTCTTATAGACACAGGCTCTCACAAAAATTACATTAAACCAAATTTAGTTACCGACCCTAAACAAAATGAAAAGCCCTTTTTAAAGCCATAACTTTAGGCGGAAGCATACCCATCACCCATCATAAAATGGCCTATCTATTTAAAAGACCGGAATTAATCGTAAAATTTTTCCTGTTACCAACACTTAAGACTTTTGACGCAAAACTGGGCAACGATAGCCTACGTGAATTAAACGCAGTATTAGAAACAGCACAAGGAATAATGACAATAAATAATACAATTAAAGTTAAAATAATAGAAGAAAAGTGCGATTCAGTAAACGTTATTAGACCTCGAACCAATCACATGACAGAATCACAGAAGACAGAATTTGAACAACTTTTAAGTAATTACCCAAAACTTGTTTTAAAGCCGAATGAAAAATTGACATATGCAACTAAGGTGCAAGCAGAGATAAGAACAACCAATGAAAAACCAGTTTGGTCATAATTCTATCAATACCCGATATCGTTAAAGGGTGAAATTGAATTCTCGTTCTCCATATAACTCACCAGTATGGATCGTCCCAAAGGAAATAGACGCCTCTGAAAAAAGAAAATTTAGGATGGTCATCGACTATCGAGAGCTTAACAAAGTAACAATCGCAGATAAATACCCCATTCCCGAGATAAATGAAATTCTGGCACAACTAGGAGATAACAAAATATTTTCTGTCCTCGACCTTAAGAGTGGATTTCACCAAATCTATTGTAATATTCTCCGTTAACAATGGAAAATATGAGTTTACACGACTCCCTTTTTGTCTCAAAAATGCGCCCGCAATCTTTCAACGTGCACTCGACGATATATTGAGGAAACATATCGGTAAGATATGCTAGCCATCATTTGGGCTTTAAAATCTCTTAGAAACTACTTGAATGGAAAATCAAAGATAAAAATTTTCACAGATCATCAACCTCTGACTTATTCCCTGAGTAGTTGGAACGGGAATCATAGAGTAGAAAAATGGAAAGCATATCTCGAGGAATACGATTATGAATTATTGTATAAACCTGGGAAAATAAATGTGGTAGCAGATGCGCTATCAAGAAGCGGACCGATTAATTCAATTACGTCAACGCAACATAGCGCAGAACGCAACATAGCGCACCTCATTCCTAGTTTAGAAATCCCCATCAATGCATTTAAAATCAGCTATTTATAAACAATAGCCAATTAAACGACTACGAGTTTAGCATTCCATTCCCAACTTTTCATAGGCACATAATAGATCGACCGAATTACACCGGACAGGAATTGTTAACCATTTTAAAAAAATATTTAAAAACATCTGTTATAAACGGAATTAAAACGACAGAAGAAAATATGGGAAATATTCAAAGATTATAAGGACATTTTAGAAAAATCAAGATAAGATTCACAAATTTACAAACTAGGGACCTACTTACTGTAATTGAACAAGAAGAGGAAATTCTCAAAATCCATAATAGAGCTCACAGGGGAGTGGAGGAAAATAAAGCACAGTTAGCAGATAAATTTTATTTCCCAAAAATGAGACAAAAAATCACCAATCTCATCAAGCAATGTAGGGTATGCTTAGAATAAAAATATGATCGAAATCCACCAAATCCAGAAATAAAAGAAACCCCTATCCCATAGTATCCAGGTCACATAATTCATATAGACATCTATTCAACAGAAAGGAAGTTAGTACTAACCGCTATAGACAAGTTTTCGAATCTCGCACTGGCTAAAATCATTAAATCGAAAGCAATTCAAGACATAAAAAGACCATTACAAGATATCTTGTGTTTTTATGGAGTTCCAAAATTCATTGTGTTCGACAATGAAAAATCATTTAATTCAGAAACTATAACATTTATGCTCCGTGACTAACTAAATATAGAAATTTATAAAGCCCCACCTTACAAGAGTTCTGTAAACGGACAAATAGAAAGATTCCATTCGACACTTTCAGAGATCATGCGTTGTCTCAAAGCTAAACAGGAGTTAAGAACTTTCGAGGAACTATTGGACAGAGCTATTTATGAATACAACTCCACGGTACATTCAGTGATGGCAAAAAAACCAATTGATATATTTTTTTGAAGGAAAGTATCTACAGATCCAGAAACTTATGAAAAATCAAGGCAGGATAATATTGACAGGATTATGCAAAAACAAGATTTACAAAATCACAACAAAACCAGAAAGTTAATTCAAAATTATCAGTCAGGACAAGAAGTTTTTACCAAAAGAAATATAAGATTAGGGACAAATCCCTCACCAAGATATGCTAAAGAAATAGTTAAAGAAGATAAGTTCACAACAAACTAACCGAATCTGGGAAAACAGTTCACAAAAGTAATATAAAAACGCAATAACTCCTTTTTACAGATTACTGATGCTGCATTTAAGTCCAGCAAATGGGTTTATGGAAATAACAAATTTCACTGACGCACAGGCAATAACTATATTTAAGGGTACAGGGAAATTGCAAATCTCTACAACTGCAATAATCCATGTAATTGACCTAAGGCAGATAGAAACTACCCTCAACAAATTAAGCGATTATACAAATAATGATCTAAAGACGAATACATTATATAGTACCATACACCACGAAATAGAACTTGCTCTCACCAATTTTAATGCGATAACCTCATCATTTGGGGGTAGGAAAACTAGGTCCATAGATTGGATCGGATCGGCATGGAAATATGTGGCCGGCACTCCCGATCATAATTATTTTATTACAATAGAAGACAATTTCGATAATTTAATTTCGAATAATGATCGGCAAATCATCATAAATAGGCAGTTGGAACAAAAAATAAACAAACTCACTAAGGTATCAAATGATTTTCGAACTCTATCAGGAAAGATAGTTTCCTAAGCGATGGAATAGCCATAAGTTTTCAGAATCAGCTGAGATTGCTAAAAGAAGAAATTATAAATATTCGGTACGCAATACAAGGGGCAAGAGTAAATATAATAAATTCAATACTCCTGAATGAAGAGGAATTAGGAATAATAAGTCAAAATTTTTAAGGTCATAATCTACCACCACTAACAATAGAAGAATCTCTGGAATTTTCTGATGTTTCAATATTACATAACAAAACTGTTCTTTTCTACCTTGTTAAAATACCTTTACTCGAATCAATATATTACGAAATACAGTATTATGTAATCCATATGAAGAACAATAAATATTTTAAATTTAAAAAATTTTAAAATATCTTTCTTGAAATACCGATTACTTGCAAAAATGTTATAAATATTAAAATATGCAATAGAAACCAATTTGTTAATTTAACTACAACTAATTGTATCCCTAAATTAGCTCAGGGTAGTAGGGCACATTGTAACTTCAGTAACGCGTAACACACGGAAGAAATAGAAGACGTCGGCAATGGCATCTTCATACTTAACGATTTTAACGGCAACATAACCTGGAACAATAACGAAACTCGTCTTAGAGGCACTTATTTGATTGACTTATCCAACGACACGATGCTAATCAACAGACAACAGTTCAGCAACTTTGAAAGAACCATAACAAAGATGGGAACTCCTATTATACAGATCACACCAACAGAGGAACAACGTATCAAGATTTTGTCTCTAAAGGCTTTAGATTCATTGCATATAGATCAAGCAAACCAACCTAAACACAATCAGCATGGTGACTCTGTTTTCATTGGTGATGATCATCAGTGCCGGACTTTACATTTTATGAACATTACACTTCAAGTAAACGCTGGCCAACCCTAATTAATATAAAATAAAAGTCCGATAGTTCATACAGTAAGGAAAGACCTACCACAAATTAAGTTCAACGATCTACCATATTTTTGATAATTTGCTTGAGGACAAGCAAATCATTTAGACGAGAAGAGTTAACAATAAACAAATTGTACGAAATCCGATCAGGTCACTAACCACAAGTAATAAAATGTCAACAGCCGCCACATTGTAATAAACGTGAAATCAGCACTTTCGCATCCGTTAGAGTTCCGAGGAAAAGAATCACGCCACAGGACACCGCCGCCACTGCAGCTCTGCTGACAGCGCTGCTGAGAAGTCTTAGGGTAGAACTGTTTTAAGAATTTTTAGTTTCAAAATTATCACCAACAAATAAACATCAATTATAAAAATTCGTTAAACCTTTATTTAATTAAAAGGGAATTTAACTTACATCAATAAGTAGTTCATACTGTCAGCTTGAAAATGTAACCCATTTTTGATAATTTTTGCATACTTTCCTTGCAAAAATCTCAACAAATCAAAAATTTTAAAATCAGAATTTTTTGTGTCCAATCAATTTCTGACATCAAAATAAGTATAACAAAGTTTACCTTATTTATTTGGAACCATATTTTGGAAAATATGGCCACTGTATTGAAAAATGGTCAAAAACAGCTCTTTGAGAAAAAATGAAGGCAGAGAGGATCCTTATTGAAGAACCAATACCTTTTCAGAATTTTGTCGATTTTCCATATTTATGCCTTTCTGGATACGGTTTCGATAGTACTTTAAATCTGTGTTTGCGTCAGATGGCAACGCCGAGCAGCTAATCCAACTGCTCCGTACGATTCTCCCGAAGACAGTATCGATATCTCGACGATCGTCTATCGTGGAGTGGGCGCACCTTTATCTTTGGCACTCAAGTAAAAATTTTCTCGCAAGTCACTCGATTTTGCTCTTTTTTCCACTTTTACACATAAAAACCACTAATTAGCACACACTCTTGTGTCCCTTTAATAAAGTGTTAATACAGTAAGCAAAGTGCAACCCAGCATTTTAAGTGCTTTTCTACTGAACCCAACACTCTCCTCTTCATGTTCACCCAGAGAATGCACCGCCTACACCAACGCCTACATTTTAAGTCAGTTCTAATTGAACAGTCTGACGAAAGCATCAGGAACCCGAAATTGTAATAAAGTTAAATAATATCAATCATAATGAAAGTCTCATCTTATAACTGGCGCAGCCGATATCCGAACTGAAGACGCTCCTGTGATGAGGATAACGCTAATTCTTTTAATGTGGGTTATATTAATATAAATTTAATATAACAGTAATAGTGATGTATTTTGGACAAGTGACTTAGTGATAAATATTTTACGCGATGTAACAAATATTTTTTTAACGAATGTGGATGATATAAAGTAGTGGTCCAATGTCAATCGAGTTATTCTTTTGTGATTTGTTCAGAAGTCAAATCAATCACGTGTATTGTGCAAATTTTAATTCATTTCCAACAGCATGCATTTGTCTTTAAAGTGGTAAGTTGAGCCATGTATATTATGTGCATCGTTCATTTGAGGATAAATTCACCACTCTGTCCATTGTCCAAAATGTACGACGTGCGAACATCGGCTGCGGAACAAGATATGCAAAAGTCGTTGGTAAGAGTAATTAATCCAGATGTCGCATCAACTGGGACTTTTCCATTTCCAACATCTAACAATTGTTTGTAAAATTGTGCAGCACTTTGATCATTTTGAAGTTGAACTCTCATATTAGTGGTTAGGGATAATGTTTTTAAGTTATTCCATTAAGATGATGCCTTCAGGCAAGCATTCAATTCATCTGCAATAATTAATGTGTGAATATTATACCTGTAATCGGAACGACCATCTTCAACATGATGTTGTATACGTTTTGCCATTGCCAATAAATTATTGGATATTGTAACGCATCGTACAAACGATGTGTCTCGTTTACACGAAGCATGATATTGCTTCTTCGCTGAACGACAATGTCTCGCGATTTAGTTTGATCTCCAACAATAATTGCAGCAACATAATTAACGGTGGGTGCATTGAATCTTCGCACATGTTCACCTGTTGGGGTTCAATCCGCTCTTATGACAAATTTGTGCGTATCCGATGGCATTCGTCCCAATGCTGTTTTGAACATATTAACCACAGCATTATTAGCGTGAAAAAATGCTTGCACCTGTTCAATAATTCGTCACTTTAACTGTTGTGTTCCCTGTATATTGCACAGCACATTCAGCTGGACCACCATCGACGAAATGAAATATATTTGAAAACATTTAACCATGAACCATGCAAATGATATATTTGTCCTTGTATCTATAATTGCAAGCAATCTTTTGTTGAATAATACAGTGTAACTTCTAATCGTGTTATGGTTTAAATGTGTGGTGTATATGTAGTTGTTATGTTTTGCAATTTATTGTATTGGTGTGAGTGATTGGTTATGTGTGTTGTATCTTTTACCTTGCATTAAGGCACCTTCTCGAATGGTATTAGCTTCAAAAGAAGTCGTGCGAAAGCAGTTATTATATTCAATGATATGTTGAAGAAAGTGGCTGGAATCGGGATCACTTCAATCGAACAATTGTTTGAGTGGTTGTGGTGGTGTAAGTAATGGATTCAGTTTGACTTTTCCATTTGCGCAGCACAATCCATCCGTTTCTCTTTTAAACTTTAACGCATTGCAATATCGGCATATAGTCGTCATATTGGAATGCCAAACGATTGTATGATTCCAATGATCTTCGTGTGGTCACGCGTTCTCTAAATCGGGCATTTTCACTTATTCTATTTTGCATATCTTGTTCCGCAGCCGATGTTCGCACGTCGTACTTTAGGCATTTTGGACAATGGACAGAGTGGTGAATTTATCCTCAAATGAACGATGCACATAATATACATGGCTCAACTTACCACTTTAAAGACAAATGCATGCTGTTGGAAATGAATTAAAATTTGCACAATACACGTGATTGATTTGACTTCTGAACAAATCACAAAAGAATAACTCGATTGACATTGGACCACTACTTTATATCATCCACATTCGTTAAAAAAATATTTGTTACATCGCGTAAAATATTAATCACTAAGTCACTTGTCCAAAATACATCACTATTACTGTTATATTAAATTTATATTAATATAACCTACATTAAAAGAATTAGCGTTATCCTCATCACAGGAGCGTCTTCAGTTCGGATATCGGCTGCGCCAGTTATAAGATGAGACTTTCATTATGATTGATATTATTTAACTTTATTACAATTTCGGGTTCCTGATGCTTTCGTCAGACTGTTCAAATAGAACTGACTTAAAATGTAGCCGTTGGTGTAGGCGGTGCATTCAGCTGATCCATAATTCGATGCCCCGATCGTTGATATATAATAGGCAGCATTCCACGAACTGCTCTGCAATGTCAGCAACAGGCCGAATGCCATTGCTAGCTTGTATTTTCAAAATGGGACAAAGTGTCAACCTCCGTTCGTGGAGATTGGTGGGAGGACTGTTCGGGGAAGCTGTGGTAACTCGGGCGTATATGCATATGAGTACACACAAACATATGTATGTATGTGCTTGAATGAAGTAATTTATTTATTTTAGATCTATTCTCTATGTATTATTATTATTGTTGACATCCACTTAAATCAATCTTCTTTTAATTAATATTCGAGTACATATAAGTTATATGCGACACTCTGAATGTATGTACATATGAACTTTATAAAATTTGTATGTCATCAACTGTTTGCGTCAGATGGCAATGCCAGGCAACTACTCGATACGATACTCACGACGATAGATCGATATTCGGACGATCGGCTATCGTGTAGTTTTCGCACCTCTAGTTTTTCACATTGTAGGCCACGACCCGGTTTTTAGCATGCCACTCCTTCATAGGCTGAGTTTTCCTTTTCCAAATGTTAAGGAGAAGTCGAGCCTCACGAGAAATGCAAGAAGCCATCAGCAAGTTTAACGTGACCGAGGACGGCAACGGACTTGAGAGGGAGTAGTTATAAGATAACACATACAAGTAATTATTGGCCAGAAGCTTATGAATAACCCTCGCTTAACTATATTTCATAAGTTTATTAACCCTTGCAATTGCTGCGCTAAGCACTTTTGTTATGTCGAAAGAGTTTTGCGTTATTGCCTGTGATTATGCTGAGTCGGCTTGTCGACTATAACATTGTGGCGTGATGCGAGTTTTGGTTTAGCTTAAGAAGAACCTTTGTAATTTAGTTTTGAATACAGCGCTCAACCAATAAGTCGCTTAATAAAAATCATTGCTCCGGCACTTGCCGTGAAACATTATATTTTCTTATTATTGTCTGAGCTCAAGGCCAGCAATAGAAAGTACAGTCACTTTCCACCGTAATCATCCTACTGGCAGTAGCAGCGGGACGAGGACACCACACTGGACATAGGATCCAAAGAAGAATATTTAATTTACATAGGCTGGGTAAACGTGAAGAGGCGAGTGTTGGGTTCAATAGAAAAATCAATTACAAATGCTGGGTTGCACTTTGTTTACTGAATTGACACTTTATGAAACGGGGCACAAGAGTATGTACTAATTAGTGGTTTTATATACAAAGAAAAGAAAAAAAAAGCAAAGTCGAGTGACTTGCGAGAAAACGTTTTACGTTTGAATGCGTTTTGGAACTTGCAGCTGTACGAGATGTCCAATTCTTGACAGGCAGCCAATACAGCACGGCGCCGCTCAGGGACTTCCGGGAGATTCGGGGCGGAAGCAGGCCAGTTCTCCTCCTTATCTGTCAACAAACTAGGACCATGAAGCCATAGCGGTTACTGAATTAACTCCATAGGTGTGCAGCCTCTGGAGAGAATATCAGCCGGGTTCTGGGATGTCGGAATATGTCGCCAGATCATTCCATTAGTACGCTCCTGTATTTGGGAGATTCTGTTGGAGACAAAAACATTGTAATTAGAAGGGCTATCTCGTATCCAGGTTGAGTCGGTCCAGCAGTACATCGTGCATTTAAATGGAAATATTTCCGTTATATTTGGAGCATATCAGATGCGACGAATAACAGTCCTTCCTTTCCGATTTGATATAAATGCACGCTCCATAGGCTGCCATACTAGCGTCGCAAAAAGCATGCATTTGGTATGATGCGTCGGGCTCTAGTGTATATCGCAGAAACTTCAGGAGAGGGACCGCTGACATTTGAGATATATGCTCGAGCCATGAAGAATGTAGGGATTGCGGCAGACTCTCGACCCAATCCAAGCAGTCCTTCCACAAGGCTTGCATAAAAATCTTGAGCCAGGTTACAATTGGTCCAATCAGCCCAAGCGGATCATAGAGCTTGGAGATAGCAGGCAAAATGGCTCTCTTGGTTGATGGACTCTCACTGAATGCCTGAGTTAGCCAAAACAGCAAGTTGTCCGAGGTGGTGTCCCAAACCAATCCTAACGCCTTGGTGATGTCAGTGCCATCGGTGAACTTCACGAGCTTCTCTTGATCCTCTGATGATTCTCCATCTAGAACCGCCGGCTCGTTAGATCACCATTTTCGCAATGGAAAATGGCCTCTACGCAAAAGCTCCTTCACCTCAAGCCTGATTTGACGCGCTTCCTCTATTGTGTTACCACCAGATATTAGGTCGTCTACATAGAAATCACGGCGCACAATCTTAGCCGCGAGTGGCAGGTCATCTTCTTCATCATATGACAATCGGTGCATGGTGCGAATTGATAGGAAGGCTGCTGGTTTTGTCCCATAGGTCACAGTATTTAAAGTATATACCTGTATCTCCTCATTAGGGCTGCTACGCCAGAGAATGCACTGCAGTAGATGGTCGGGATGGGCCATTCGAACACAGCGATACATTTTGCAAATATCGCCGCACAGCGCAACTCTGAAAAAGCGAAACCGTATTAATGTTTGGAATAGCCTTGGTTGTATGGACGGTCCCGCAAATAACACGTCGTTCAGCGAGACTCCAGAAGTGGATTTGGCGGAGCCGTCGAAAACGACACGTAATTTTGTCGTCGTGCTGTCAGATTTCAGAACACAGTGATGAGGCAAGAAGAATTGCGGCAGCTGATCTTGCCTGACGGTAGGAGTCATGTGCCCCAAGTCCAGATATTCTTGGAGAAATTTGGTATATTCCGCTCTTAGCTCCGGGTTTCTTGACAATTTTAACTCCAGGGACTTAAAACGGCGTAGAGCACGACCATAGGAATCACCAAGCTCCTTGACGCTCGTACTTATGGGCAATCTTACGGAATATTGACCCGATGAAAGTAGTCGGCGCAGAGAGGCGCCTGAACCGCCAATGCAGTGCGCTTGCATGTATCTGAAGAGAGGCCTCCAGAAGCAATCCAGCCAAGACGCGTTTTTTGAAGAATAGGTAGCTGACACCCCATGCGTACTTGTCCTACACATAGCATATCGAAGAATAACTCCGCGCCGATGAGTAAATCCACTCGCTGGCTCCTGTTAAAGTGAGGATCAGCCAGGTCCAAATTTCGCTGAATGTTCCAGTTGTCCCTGTTAATGTCAAAGTGAGGCTGCTGATCGGTGATGGAGTTAGTGACGATGCATGTCACGGAAGTAGCAAAGCTGCCATCACAGGATTGGATTCGCAACTCCAAAGCTTTATCAGCAGCTAGGGGTGCCTTTCCAATTCAAGAAATGACAGCATTGGAGTGCCATGGTCTGAGTCGCAGCAGCTTTGCGAGGCGCGAAGAAATGAAGTTCAGCTGCGATGCAGAGTCTAGCAGCGCACGGCAGGGTATCAACTCTCCAGATCGGCCTGTAGCTTGCACAATCGCGGTGGCCAGAAGCACATAATCGTTGCGAGACAATCCACGGGGATGATATGAAGATGTGGGAAGGGCAGTTGACAAGCATGCTGTCTCTGAGGAAATTGTTGCTGGAGCTGGAGCAGTGCCAGTGTCCAGATGCAGGAAGGTGTGGTTCTTTCTAGAGCAGAGCCTGCAATGCGATGACTTGCACTGTGCTTGTTTGTGGCCTGGACGAAGACAGTTGGTACAGAGCTTCAGTCTGATCGCTTCCTTCTGCCTAGATGCGGGAGGTAATGCTAAAAATGCCGTACACCTTGTCAGCGAATGATCCGTTGTATGGCATGTCCCGCAAGCCAAAGAAGCAGCAGGAGCACTTGGCGTTGAGGATACATACGCTCCTCGCTTGCTGACTTGAGGCGCAAATTGACTGCTGTTGGTCTTCACCCCCTTGGAAATCTCCAGATTTTCCAGCATACGGCTGCGTTTCTCCAGAAATGAGGCCATGTCACTCCAGCTAGGCAACTGATCACTCTGTAATTTTTCCTCCCATTTCTCCTGCGCTTGAACGTCCAGTTTTGACGTCACCAAATGCACTAGCAAACCCTCCGCAATTTGCTCGCTGCTGGCCATAGATCGGAGTGCGCGTAAGTGCGAATTGAGCTTGTCGCTTAATTCCCGTAAGCTGCTTGCAACAACCTTTTCCACACATCGAAGCCCGAAGATTGCTCCTCATTATTGCCAATGACTGTGTTATACAGCGCGATGAAGTCCGGCCAGTCAACATAGGATCCTGAGAACGTCGGCAGCCTCAACTCGGGTAAACGCGTTGATCGCGACGTCGCCTTTGATGATCCAAGATCTCGGGCAATCATCGTTGAATTGGCTCCAAGGGGCTTCTGCCGTCCGGAAAGGCCTCGCATCAACTTTGCTTTTAAATCCATATAGGTCACCAGAAATTCCGTCCTTGCTAATGAGTTCATTTCGAGAAGGTAAATGCGCTCTAAGCTGGTCTGCGCACTTTCGAAATGAGAAATCAGTAGCTCTACAGTATCAACGCGAACCGATAATTCCGATTCGTCAAATCGCGCAAACTCCTCGGAATCGCAAAATGTGTTCATTGCAACCAATAGCCTATGAACAGTTTCGGCCTTCGCTTTAAAGAAAGCCATGTCATTCGATGGCTCAACACAGCTGATCGTTGCCGACGCGTCACCAGCATTCATTTTGCTTTACTTTGTGTCAAACAAATGGAGCAAAGCAAATGAGAAAAAGGGCAATGACCGAGTGACCGTGAAAGTTGACTGGCGTCAAGTGCAGATGCGAGCTAAACAGTCTAACTGTTTACTTTTGTATAATATGACATACTTTTGTATAATATGACATAAAACTTTCCCTTTATTGTCAGTGTCACCAAGCACAGTATCACAACCGATATATCACGCGACGAAAAAATTTCGAATTATTACGATTTGTGAATTTTGAGGAGGTCTTTTACTTTAAAGACACCTTTTCGCACAATTTCGCTACTGACTAAGTAATTCACAGCACTTCACTTTACTTGTTTTAAATCATTTATTTTTCGTCCGAACTCAATCGCTTCTCAACAATGTGAGTCCGAACGGAGCTGCAGTGGTAGGTCACAGAATAAAAAGAGAGAGAGAGAGAGCGAGCTGCTGATAACATAATAAGCAGACTTCACTCTTACTTATGCTAGCTTTACTTTAACATTGGTCTTAACATAAGGCAGCAGGTCCAATACTTAAAATTTAGAGCATTCTGCTTCCAACAATTTTTATTTCTTTTAATTTAATTCTAATTTTTTATTTTAAAAAATAAATATATATATATTTAATTTAATTATTTTTAAATTTAATTTTAATGTTACGTTTTAATTGTCTGTCGACTGTTCATAGTTGACATTAAATATATAAATAAATAAATAAATAAACAAATAATAAAATAAATAAATAAATAAATAATGAAATAATGAAATAAATAAATAAATAAATATATAAATAAATAAATAAATAAATAAATAAATAAATAAATAAATAAATAAAAAGCAGGCTTCGAGTCCATCGTGAGCATCGTCAGTTGCGTGCACCACATCCACCAGCAGGTTCATCCACTATGAGGCCAGATGACAGTTTTGGGCAGTCAAGTAGTGCCTCCGATAGGCCTCGTCGAATTCGACGGCCGGAGCTTAAGCTCCCAACATTTTCTGGTGGATACACTGAATATGCAGATTTTGCTTCAGTCTTCAACACATTGGTGAATGATGATCCACACCTTGAGCCTATGGAGAAATTTCAGCATCTCAGCTCTTTCCTTTCGGGATGCGCCTTGGAATCGATTTGTTCTCTAGAGGTCTCGAGCTCGAACTACCCCGTGGCCTTGGAGATTCTTCGCAAGCGATTTAGCAACAAGAAACTCGTGTTCCACTATTGCCTGTATTACAAAAAATTCGGCTTGGATGGGTTGTCTCCGGTGGAGGCGAGAAGACTAATGGTTCCGATCTAATATCCCACATCAAGGAGCAGCATGATGCGGAGAGACCCCACGTCTGTGCGCATTGCAACGAGGGATTCGGTCTTCGATCTGAACTTAAGAAACGTTCCATTGTCCATACGGGTGTAAGGCCATTCTCCTGCAACATCTGCTCCAAGAGCTTCTCACGCAACACCAACCTCACCAAACATTTGCGAATTCACAGGACCGTGAAACCATTCGTTTGCCAACGATTTCAGCGCTCATTCCAAACTCCAGTGGAACTCATGCAGTATACACTGTCACATTCCGAGATCAAGCCGTACCAATGCGATCGCTGTCCAGCATTATTTGCGCGCAAGGATAAGTTGCTAATTCACGCGGTGCAACTCCAGCAACAGAACACAAGAGTTGCCATGAATTCAACGGTAGTAGAACAGCAGCTCCAAGTGCCGTTGAACAATTACAGCCGCAAGCCTATCAGCAACAGATGCCGCTGCAACCCAAGGCGAAGTCATCCTCGAAGGAATCTCGAGGTGTCCGATGCGATGTCTACGACAAGGCTCTCCAAAGTGGACGAGATCTGCAGCAGGGATTCAATAGGCTTGAGCAGCTTCAACATCATGAACTGAAGACGTCCACTGGTAATACCAAAAAGAGCTCTTTGAGCAAAAAATGATATCTTTGTCATCTTTGAGGAACTATAACTTTTCACCATTGCGCTGATTTTCCATAATAATGCCTTTCTGGATACGGCCTTGATTATACTTTCAAACAGCATAAAATGTTTATTATATGTTTTGAAAAATATGGTATGGATAGCGAAAAATTTGAAAAAACGTGTTTTTTTCTTCAAAAAATTGAGATTTTTGCAACTTTGAGAAGCCATAACTTAGCCATTAGAACCTAAGGGAAATCCTAAGTCCACTCATCCAAGCCGCAAAGCAAAACTGCGGGCGATTGACTTAATCAATGAATCAACGGCAAATTCACGATCTACTGTACTGGGAAACAACCGCTTTGTATTGTTGGCTGAGAGTTACCAAAGACTGTGACGCAGGGGATGACATTTCAAGGGAAAACGAGCCTAGACCAGGGCAAAAGGACTAACTAAGCCACCTGCAATTTACGCACCAAATGTCTACAATCCTAATACTTTCGAGCAAACTACAGTATTCGCATTTCAAAATTTGGAGTGTCGCGCATATATACGAAAAACTATAGCCTTCCGATCAGCTGTGAGGAAATTACCTGAAATGAACTGCCAATTTTGGCACCACCAGCTTAAGGAAGAAAAGCCATTTAGAGTAGTTGTAAAGGGCATGCACGTCAATGTACCAAAGGAACAAATCTCTCAGGCCTTCGCGGACAAAGGCTTAGAAGCAGTGAACATTTACTGCCAAAGAAAACCTGACTGGCGTAACATCGAAATCAACGCAGAGGATGATGAAGATACCGTGGTATTCAAGACCAGACAAAATGTCTTCTTTATTAACTTAAAACAAGAAAATGGTGTATCTGATGCTCTAAAAATTACACAGCTCGGCAGGTATCAAGTCACTGTAGAACGAGCACCACGCAGAAATAAGATTCTGCAATGTACGCGGTGCCACATATTCATTTATTCCAAAAATTATTGCATGCAGAATCCCATTTGCGGCAAATGCTCAGGCCCTCACAGCACTGACTCTCCACTTTGCACAAGTGAGAACTTTCTGTACATAAATTGCGTCGGCGATCACGCCTCCACTGACAGAGAATGCCCAGTTAAAAAACAGAAAGCAGTAAAGCTCCGGGAAAGGACACGTTTAATTGAAATGGCTAGCAGAAACAACACAACTCCTCGCGGATTCATCTCAGCTAAAACTGTTAGGTGCAATGTGTCATACGCAGATATTGTGCGGCACAAAGCAAGTGTAACACGGTCAAATACTAACACTCTGCAAGCTAACGCCACAGCTCTGAATGACTCTGGCCTAAACATTAAAATTGTTGTTATAGAAAATGCAATACGTGAGATTAATGGTAGAATGAATAAACTGTTTAAACTGATTCAGGAAACTGTTGAATCAAACAAGGCCTTTCGGGAACTAGTGCAAGTTCTGATCTCTAACATATCAAAATGATTCCATCAAACATTAAAATCGGATTGTGGAATGCGCGAGGTTTGTCCAAGACTTCTGAAGAACTCCGGTTATTCCTCCGTGAACAGAAAATCGACATCATGCTGGTAACGGAAACTCACATGCGTGAAGGACAACGGATCTTCATTCCAGGCTTCCACGCTTACCATGCCTTTCACCCAAGTGGTAATAGCAGAGGTGGAGCAACTGTTCTGGTGCGCTCTAACCTTAAGCACAGCCCTGAGCCAGCCATTGCAACAACCAATCGTTAAATAGCATTAATTGAGTCCCTGTATCTTCCCCATAGAGAGCAGTTTTCGATAATAGAATTTGAGACAGTACTTGCTACGTTTGGACACAAATTCATAGCGGGTGGAGATTTCAACGCGAAACATTCGTGGTGGGGCAATTCTCGGGCATACTCCCGAAGTAAGCAGCTGCAAGAGACCATTGCTCATCGGCAGTTTCAAATTTTAGCTACAGGAGAGCCAACATTTTACTCCGCCAACTCACGACTAACTCCTACAGCACTGGACTTCTTTATAACCAATTGGTATCAAATCTGTAGGTTTAAAGTGAACGCCACTGACTCTCAGCCCGCTCAACTAAGGAGTCGGCCTCTGCTACTTGCCCGAAACGCGAACATAACAATATTCAAGGCTTAACTGGAGGAACTCAATGACTTGGAACCTGCACTGCATTCTGCGGAAAACATTGACGATGGTATAGAACATTTCATGATTAGTGCAAACAGCGCTGGACTCGCCGTTCCAAATGGCATTGCCTGCTAAACAGGTAACATTAGAAGAAGTGAAACAACTTGTCTCAAAGCTACGCCCAAAGCGCCTGGTGAAGACCAGCTCGATAACAGGACAATAAGGCAGTTTCTAGTGCGGATGTACAATAGCATTTTGCGTGTTGGCTACTTTCTCAAGGCATGGAAAAGAGCCGCGATAATTATGATACCCAAACCAGGAAAACCGCTAACCGAAGTGGACTTTTACCGCCCCATAAGTCTCCTCTCATCACTTGGCAAAATGTTGGAGAGACTAATTTTAAATAGAATTCTTGCTTTAGACACGGTACAGCAGACGCTCCCCAAGTTTCAGTTTGGCTTTCGAAGGCAGCATGGCACCCCTGAACAACTGCATAGGGTGGTTAACTTCGTCCTAGAAGCCCTGGAACATAAGGAATATGCAGTTGCCGCTTTTCCTGATATCCAACAAGCCTTTGACAGATGCCTTTGTGGCATCCTGGCTTGTTCTATAAGGCTAAGAAGGTGTTGACCCCACAGCTGTTTACACTTGTAAAAAGTTTCCTGGACGGGCGGTCGTTCAGCGTATCACTTTCTGAGAGCAAGACGACCGTCAGAAGGATCGAAGCTGGTGTTCCGCAGGGCAATGTTCTAGGTCCGACTCTCTACTCCATATTTACTGCTGATATGCCTAATCAATATGCGATCTCGGAGTTACAACACACAGACATTTTCATTGCCACATACGCTGATGACGCCGCAGTGCTTACTAAGAACGACAACATATTTCATGCCACGAGTGCACTACAAGACTTCTTGGACTCGTTTCAAGAATGGGCAAAGAAATGGAATATTTGCGTCAATGCTAGCAAATGCGCCAATATAACCTTCAGAGTCCGCAGCTGCCCCGGTGTAACTCTAAATGGAAGCGTTATAAGTCACTCGACAGCTCATAAGTACTTGGGTGTCACTCTGGTCAGAAGTCTAACTTTTGGCAAGCATATATCGGCATTACAACACGCTTACAAAAACAAAGTGTCCAAGATATCCTGGCTTCTGTCTTCCAATAATAAGCTATCTCTGGCAAATAAAACTAAGATCTATAAGGTTAAACTAGCTCATAGCCTCTTTTACGCTATCCAAGTGTTTGGAATTGCAGCCAGTACATATATAAATAAATTACGTGTACTGCAAGCCAAAACTTTTACAAAAAATTTCAAACGCTCCCTGGTATATACGAAACAGAGACATTGAGTGAGATCTGAATGTTCCACTGATTGGAGACAGGATTCAAAAGATAGCCAGAAAATAGAAATTTCGAATAGAAATGATCTTAGACCCCAATTCCTAATCAAGATTGTCTTAATTGTAAATATATTAGATTTCCAGCCATAGTTTATCTAGACATAGTTTTACTTTTAATTATAATTTTCTCATTAGCTTAAGTTGCCACAAAGGTAATATAACACTCATCATCTGTAAATCATTATTTCAAATAAATACAATTAATAAGAAAAAAATATAACTTAGCTAAAAATCAACCGATTTTCAAAGTTTTAGCATTTGTGTGAATGGTTTTTATTACATTTTGATTCTATGTCATAAATATTAACATACTGTCAGTTTTGATTTTCAACCCATATTTTGCCATTTAAGCACATAAACTCCAAGCAAAAATTTAAAAAAATTAAAACTTTAATATCGAAATCTTATGTGACCAATCGATTCTGGCATCAAAAAGTGTATAAAAAACTTTACCGCACTTGAATCGGTACCATATTTTAGAAAATATGGCAAAAGTATTGAAAAATGGTCAAAACAGCTTTTTGAGCAAAAAATTATATTTTCCTCATTTTTGAAGAACAATAACTTTCCACAACTGCGCCGATTTTCCATATTTATGCCTTTCTGGATACGGCTTTGATTATACTTTAAATCGGATTATATCCTCTTGAGAATATATCTCAAATTAATGACCTAGGCATCTTACTTGATCGTAAACTTTCTTTCAACGATCACATTGAGTTCATGGTAAATAAAGCCATGAAGGTCTTAGGTTTCATTAAGCGTTGGTCTAAGGAATTCAATGACCCTTATACGACTAAACAGCTTTATGTCTCTCTGGTACGTCCCATCCTCGAGTATGGGTCCTGTTTGTGGTCGCCACAGTATCAGACTTATAAAGACAAAATTGAATCGGTGCAAAAGAAGTTTCTAATTTTCGCACTAAGAAACTTAAACTGGTCACCACAACTTAACCTTCCGCCATATCCTAGTAGATTACTATTAATTAATCTTCCTTCCCTTTCACACCGTCGCATTATGCTGGGTGTAACTTTCATTCAAAAACTTATAAATGGTGATATTGACTCTCCTTTCTTACTAAACAAATTAAACTTTTCACTTCCTATTAGATCAACTCGTTTCTACTCCTTATTAACAACTAGCACTTGCCATACTAATTACCTTATGCATGAACCTTTTAGAGTACTATGTTCTGAGTTTAACAGACTTTACGGGGTTATTAGATTAGAGTCTTCTATCTCTACCAATAAAGCCTTAATCTTAGAACATTTACGCACACATTAATCAATTTAATCTCTGGTGGTGGTCATTGATTTGATTGGGTTTTCCTGGGTTTCCCCAATCCTAGCAACAAATGTTTAATCAATTTACTTTTACTCACCCCAGAACTATTTATTTATTATTTTTATTTTATATTTTTTCTTTTTTCAATTTAATTATAATTTTTATATTTTTAATATTTAATATGAATAATTTAATTATTTTTAAATTTAATTTTAATTTTACACTTAATTTTAAATTTCTGTCGACTGTTTATAGTTGACATTAAATAAATAAATAAATAAATAAATAAATATGGCAAGAAAAGTGAAAAATTTAAAAAATCAGTTTTTTTGTTAAAATCATTAAGACTTTTGCAACTTTGAGACGCCCTACTTTCAGTTTTAAAATTATTAGCCATTTTTGATCAATTTTGCAAAAATTTCAAAAATTTTAAAATTTTAATATCGGAATTTTTGTGCCCAATCGATTTCTGGCATCAAAATAATTATAAAAAACTTTACCGCAGTTGATTTAGATCCAAATTTTAGAAAATATGACCAGAGTATTGAAAATTGGTAAAAAACAGCTTTTTGAATAAAATATGATATCTTCCTCATTTTTGAGGAATCATAAATTTCCCACAACTTAGCCGATTTTCCATATTTATGCTTTTCTAGATACGGCTTTGATTATACTTTAAACCAGTATAAAATGTTTCGTATAAATAAATATGGCAAGGAAAGTGAAAAATTGAAACGAACTTGATTTTTGGGTTAAAAAAATAGAGAATTTTGGAACTTTGAGAAGCCAAAACTTATCTAAAAATGAACCGATTTTCAAAATTTTTGCATTTCTGTCAACTGTATTGATCACATTTAAAATCTACGTCAAAAAAAAACAGCATACTGTCAGTTTTAATTGTTGATACAATGTTTTGCCTTTTTTGTACATTAACTCCTAGCAAAAATGTCAAAACAGTGAAAATTTTAAAATCGGAATTTTTTGTGCCCAATCGATTTCTGGCATCAAAATGAGAATAACGAACTTTACCGCACTTTACTTGGAACCATATTTTAGAAAAAATGGCCACAGTATTGAAAAGTGGTCAAAAACAGCTCGTTGAGCAAAAAATGATATATTCCTCATCTTTGAGAAACCAAAACTTATCCACATCTACCCCAATTTTCGATATTTATGCATTTCTGGATACGGCTTTAATTATATTTTAAATCTGAATCAAATGTTTATTTTAAATAAATATGACAATGAAAGTAAAATTTCAAATAAATCTGTTTGTTTAAATTAATTTGACATTTGCAACTTTGCATTTATATTATTATATCTTCATCATCTTTGAGGAACAAAAACTTTTTTACATCCTCGCCCACTTTCCATATTTAAGCGTTCCTGGAAACGGCTTTAATTATACTTTAAATCGGTATCAAATCTTTATTAAAAATATAAATGGCAAGGAAAGTGAAAAATTTAAATTAATGTGTTTTTTGGTAAAAAAATTTAGACTTTTCCAACTTTGAGACGCCATAACTTAGCTAAAAATCAACCGATTTTCAAAATTTTTGCATTTGTGTAAATGGTTTTGATCACATTTTGAATCTACGTCAAAAAAATTAAAATACTGTCAGTTTTAATTTTGGACCCATTTTTTGGCATTTTAACATATTACCCCCTTGCTAAAATGTCGAAAAGTGAAAATTTTAAAATCGGAATTTTTTGTGGCCAATCGATTTCTGATATCAAAATGAGTATAAAAGCATTATCGCACTTGATTTGGAACCATATTTTAGAAAATATGGCTACTGTATTGAAAAATGGTCAAAATCACCATTATTAACCTAAAAAAATAAGTTCCTCGTCATTAAGGAACAATAACTTTTCCACAACTTAGCCGATTTTCAACATTTTAAAATGAGTATAAAAACATTAGCGCACTTGATTTGAAACCATATTTTAGAAAATATGGCTACTGTATTAGAAAAATGGTCAAAATCATCATTATTAACCTAAAAAAATATATTCCTCGTCATTAAGGAACCATAACTTTTCCACAACTTAGCCGATTTTCAATATTTACGCCTTTCTGGATAGCTTAAAGTCAACCGATTTACAAAATTTTTGCAATTCTGTCAATGGTATTAATCATATTTTGAATGTACGTCAAAAAAATCAACATTCAGTCAGTTTTAATTTTTGAAAAATTTTTTTTTGCCATTTTTTCATGTTAGCGCTAAGTCTGGCTTTAATACTATGAACCACCGTTGCTATAGTGCATACTTAACTCGCTGTAGATTACAATTTGCAAAAGACCCTAAGCAGTTTTACAACTTCTTAAATCTAAAACGGCGAACTGCTACATATCCTTCTTCCTTAACTCTAAACGAGAAAACAGCTAGTACCGATCAATATATTTCGGATTTATTTGCATACAATTCCCAGGATACTTATTCGTCTAAGATCTACGATTCTAAGTGTCCTTATCCGTATAGAATTTATCCATCTAACTATGTTTTCGGTCCGCAAATTACGGAAAGTTCGTTAGGTTGTGAGCTGAGTTTGGCTAAGCCAACTTTTCTCCTGAGCCAGATGGGGTACCTTGCTGTGTTCTCAGATACTGTGCTAATTCGCTCTGTAAGCCAATTCTTAAACTTTTTTGTTTGTCTGTTTCGACCGGAATTTTTCCTAAGTTATGGAAAGAATCTTATGTTATTCCTTTACATAAAAATGGCTCAAAATCTGATGTCATGAACTATAAAGCTATTTCTAAGTTGTCTGCTATTCCTAAGTTATTCGAAAAGTCATTACTTCTCAACTCCAACACTTATGTAGCTGAATCATCTCACCAACCCAGCATGGCTTTGTGAGATACAAATCTACTACCACAAACTTATTGGAACTCTGCTCTATTATCATTAGTTGGTTTCATAGTATGATGCATAAGTTATCGCTTTTGGGTTTTCCTCATACTCTTATGTACTGGATTTCCAATTATCTTAAAAATAGAATTCAGAGAGTAATGTTCAAAACCAATCTAAATTGCCCTCAATTGCTCAAAGTGCAAAGCCATGACTTTTTGCAGAACACAACCTGTGCACGCTGAATATTTATTAGACGGCCATCTTCTTGATCGTAAACTCTCCTTCAATGATCACATTGAGTTCATGGTAAATAAAGCCATGAAGGTCTTAGGTTTCATTAAGCGTCGGTCTAAGGAATTCAATGACCCTTATACGACCATCCTCGAGCATGGGTCCTGTTTGTGGTCGCCACAGTATCAGACTTACAAAGACAAAATCGAGTCGGTGCTAAATAAGTTTCTAATTTTCGCACTAAGAAAATTAAACTGGTCACCACAGCTTAACCTACCGCCATATCCTAGTAGATTACTATTAATTAATCTTCCTTCTCTTTCTCACCGTCGCACTATGCTGAGAGTAACTTTCATTCTTAAACTTATCAATGATGATATTAACTCTCCTTTCTTGATTATCAAATTAAACTATTCTTATCAGATCTACCCTGGGTTTCCCCAATCCTTGCAACAAATGATAAATAGAATTATAATTTACTGACCCCATAATTAATTATTTAATTAATTATTTATATTTTTTATTTTTTAATTCATTTTATTTAATTCTTAGTTTCTATATTTAAAAATATTTATATTTAATTTCATAATTTTTAATTTTAATGATACTTTTTACGAGCAATGACAAATTGTCCATGGTATGTCCGTGGATCCACCCTGCATCGGGACCTAAACATTTACACAGTTGAGGAGCAGATACAAAGGCACAGCAGTCGCGCGCTAGCTAGAGCGCTTCTACCGGACAGGCCTTTAAGAAGGCTTTAAAGATCAGGGTTCACCAAGACCATCCAGCAGTAGCCATGCTTGCTAATTTTACGCGACACTAATAATCCTTGGGTGTGACACCTAAGGTGTGGCTTTAACTACAAAATACCTCTAACTGTGTTGTTATGATACAAATATAAAAGCTTTATTACATGTTTTGAAAAATATGGCAAGAAAAGTGAAAAATTGAAACAAACTTGATTTTTGGTTAAAAAATTTGAGACTTTTGCAACTTTGAGAAGCCAAAACTTAGCTAAAATCAACCGATTTCCAATATTTATGCCTTTCTGGATACGGCTTTGATTATACTTTAAATCGGTATCAAATGTTAATTATAAACAAATATGGCAAGGAAAGTGAAAAATTTAAATAAATCTGTATTTTTGTTAAAAAAATTTAGACTTTTGTAACTTTGAGACGCAATACTGTCAGTTTTAATTTTTTACCCATTTTTGACCTTGCATAAATGTCAAAAAGTGAAAATTTTAAAAAAGGAATTTTTTGAATACGGCTTTGATTATAAATCGGTATAATAGGTTTATTACATGTGTGACAACCTTTCACGGTTAGCGTTGCTGAGAGCGGAGAGCATTCTGGCTCTTATTGAGTCAGTTATATGTATACCCTTGTATAGTGCGGGTCGCACCGAAGAACTAATAAATATTTGTTAGTTAATCTGAGTAATGGCGTACTGTTGGTTTATATTTATTGGGTTGTTTACAGGTCATTACATTGGCGACGACAGGAAAAAAAAAGACCGATAAAGAATTAAATTCATGTCGGCTGCATGTGTGTAATTTTGGTACTTACATACAGGCATAAAAAAAAAAAAAAAAAAAAACGTGTGGCCACTTAAATGTAGCCTAATTGTGGCCGTTTCAATACAGCTTAAGAAATACTAAAACAATATGAGTGTGGCCACTTAAATGTAGCCTAGTTATGTCCGTTTCGATACAGCCTAAGAAATATAAAAAAATACATAATAAAAGTGTGGCCAATTAAAAGTAGCCTAATTGTGGCCGTTTCAATACAGCCTAAGAAATACAAAAAAAAGAAAAGTGTGGCCACTTAAATGTAGCCTAATTGTGGCCGTTTCAATACAGCCTAAGAAATACTAAAAGAAGTGAAGATAAATAACGCGTTATTACGGCCTTTGTAAAAGCTGGTCACTCTAAAGATGCCTGATCAAAGTAGCGTGGTCGCAAAGCTAGCCTCAAGAAATTTGGTAAATCAAATAGACAGAAAAATGAAGTAATGGCGGAACTTAAGCCATTTCTATGCAATAGCATAGACAAATAACTCTGGCGCTCCAATTGGGAGGTCTGGTTGCGCGCATTTAACATATATGCGGACAGTGAAGAGATCAGCACGACTGTTAAAAAGCGCAACAAGCTTCTCCCTCGGTCCCTTATCCAACGATGTCCAACGATGTCTTCACTTCTCTGGTGGAAAAATTTAATAAATATTTTTCGCCGATACGCAATTCGGTATTTGAGCGACATTAGTACCGTGGCATTACTCCGCGGGATGGTGAACGTTTCACCGAGTTTCTTATGCGACTGCGTCAGCAGGTGAGGGAGTGTAATTTTGGTACCTCGAAAACCGAAATAGAAGAGATCTGTCTCAAGTATAAATTAATTCATTCCTGGGCATCAGCGGAGCTGAAGAAAAAGTTGCTGTCAACGGAACTGTCCTTGGATGGAGTCATATCTGCTTGTCTAATTGAGGAACAGGAGAGCAAGCAGACGCAATCCATGTCATCAACGCCATCGTATGGATGTTCAGGCTCTATGGTCAATAAGATTGCATCGCGCTCGACTAATTGGAACAACATCAAAATATAGTGTGGCAGATATGGCCGAGATGATAATGATTCAAATAGTTTGCTTTGTCCAGCGAAAAATACGAAATGTAAGAGATGTGGTAAAGTCGGGCACTACGCTAAGAGATGTCGGACTACTGTGAAGAGATCAGGCGGGAATTATCAAGGAGATGCGAAGCGGCGCTATGTAGCTGAAACACCGGTCCGAGCAGTGTGTGACGGACATCCAGTTCACAATTCCTGTTTCCGAAATGCGAATGATTGTGACATGGGTGAAGACATTTCTTGCCGAGATGATGGTTTACCAATTGTCATGGTCATCGATTCTGGATCCAGGTATAACTTGTTAAGTCAAGATGATTCGATTTATCTACAAGAAAAAGGCGCGGCTATATTGAATCTACGAACTGAGTCGACAAATCAATTTCGAGCATATGCTGCTCATCAAGTGTTACAGGTTTCATGTGTGTTTGAAGCTCCGATTGCAGTTGGAGGGAACTCTGAGTCTGTTGCTTCCTTTTATGTAATAAATAAGGGTAGGTAAGGTAAGGGTAGGCTTGGTCGGGAAACAGCCATAAAACTCAACGTGCTGAGACTGGGCATAGCTGTAAATAGAGTCGAAAAGTTGGAACCTTTTCCAAAGTGGAACAATGTATCTGTTCGTCTTTCGATTGATCCGCATGTGAGGCCCGTGAAGCAACCAATGCGACGCATTCCAGCCACCATCGAAGACAAAGTAAAACAAGAACTAGAGTCGGCTTTATCGCAAGATATAATAGAGCCAGTACATGGACCGAGTGAATGGATTTCTCCAATTGTGATCGCATTCAAAGGTGATGGGAATATAAGGCTGTGTATTGATATGCGTCAAGCTAATAAAGCAATTCAACGAGAAAATTATACGTCGCCAACATTCGAGTCGTTTTTAGCGAAGCTTAAGGACGCTAAGTATTTTTCGCGACTGGATTTGAAGAGTGCTTATCAACAACTCGAGTTGCATCCAAATAGTCGAGAGATTACTACATTTATAACACCACAAGGACTGTATAGATACTCTGCGGTGTTAATTCAGCAGCAGAGATATTTCAAAAACTGCTGGAGGAACAATTAGCGAAATGCCCGAATGCGTTAAATTATATTGATGATGTAATTGTCTTCGGGAGTTCATTGGAGAAACACGACAAGGAAAACAATATATTTCTCAACGAAGATAATTGTGTATGGAAAACACAGCGACTTAAGTTTCTCGGACATATATTATCGGACACAGGCATTTCTGCTGATCCTGAGAAAGTGGAAGTAATTTCGGCATTCAGACCACCAAAGAACAAAGAAGAACTTCGGAGCTTTTTATGCTTGGTCACGTACGTATGAAGGTTTTTGCCAGACTTGGACGACACAACAGAACCGTTGAGAAAGTTACTCAGAGCCGATTAGAAATTTCTGTGGAACCAATTAGAACAGCAAGCATTCGACAAAATAAAAATTGGAGTTTCACGAGTTCCGGAGTTGGAATATTGTAATATTAAGTTAAAAACTCGTGTAATAGCTGATGCCAGTCCAGTAGCGCTGGGAGCAGTCTAAATACAGTTTGATGTCGAAAATAAGCTATTTATCATATCGTTGCAAGTAAGAGCCTTTCTGATGTTGAGAAACGTTATTCGCAAACGAAGAAGTAAAGTTTGGCATTGGTATGGAGCGTGGAAAATTTCATTACTATGTTGCTGGTGTGGAATTCGAGTTGGTAACTGACCATAAACCATTGGAAACGATTTTTAAACTAGCGTCTAAGCCGCCAGCTAGAATTGAGAGGTGGTTATTACGTCTTCAGGCAAATCGATTCCATGTGATATATAAGTCTGGGAAGGAAAATATTGCGGACTCGATATCACGCTTATGTGACACCTCAAGTACTAAATCATTTGATTGGGGTGGGGAGGAAAACGTATTCCATATGATTTCTATCACTGCTCCTACATCTTTAAATATATCCGAGATTTCCGAAATGAGTACAAGAGACGAGGAAGTACTCGATGCCATAACATGCCTGGATCATGACTGCTGGAAGTCTGCGACAACTAGCCCATATTATCCGTTTCGCCTGGAGCTGTCAAGTATTAAGAGGAAGCCGATTGATCATCAAATAATGAACACTTGATAGTTCTCATCGATTACTATTCTAGATACATAGAAGTCAAATTTGTAAAGTCAATATCTTCGAAGGTGCTTAATGAAGAGGTCAGAAATATTTAGTAGACTGGGGTATCCAAAAAAGTTAAGAACAGACAATGGCAGGCAATATGTGAGTGTAGAGTTTATAAAATATTGTGACACGAATGGAATATTACAACCCCTCCATACTGGCCTCAAGCTAATGGCGAGGTAGAAAATATGAATGCAAATGATAAAAACTATAAACAGGAGATTCAAAAATTCCACCAACCGTGCTTATGTTCAATCGTTTAATTAGAGACAAGATTCCGGGAGTTCAGGATATACTACGAGAAGTGGGAGATTCTGAAGAGAGAGACAGGGAGGTGGCAGACAAAACTAGAAGAGCCACAAAGTCTAAAATACAACTGGGAGATAAAGTAGTTCTAAAAAACGTGGTTTTCATAATAAGTTAACTCCTAATTTTGATACAACAGTCTATAAGGTAGTTCAGACAGACGGAAGCATATTGAAGATATCAGGAGGAGGTAGAACGTATTTGAGAAATATAAGTCATGTTAAAAAGGTCTCACGGGAATCTGGCTTAGACATCGAATCTTTTCAACAGCCTTAATCGATTCCCGATAACTCCGTGGAGCAGCCTCCAGATGCGCAACAGGATCTTAAGCTGAAGCTGAGAAACATTGGAGAGATGTGGCAACCTGTCACGGTGAGCGTTGCTGAGAGCGGAGAGCATTCTGGCTCTCATTAAGTCTGTTACATTTATACACTTGTATAGTGCGGATCGCATCAAAGAACTAATAAATATTTGTTTGTTAATCTGAGTAATCGCGTGCTGTTTGTTTGTATTTATTGGGTTGTTAACAGGTCATTATAACATGTTTTGAAAAAGATGGCAAGGAAAGTGAAAAATTGAAACATACTTGATTTTTGCTTAAAAATATTGAAACTTTTGATACTTTGAGAAGCCAAAACTTATTTAAAAATGGACCGATTTTCAAAATTTTTGCATTTCTGTCAACTGTATTGATCAAATTTTGAATATACGTCAAAAAAATCAACTGTCAGTTTTAATTGTTGATACAATGTTTTGCCTTTTTTGCACATTAACTCCTAGCAAAAATGTCAAAACAGTGAAAATTTTAAAATCGGAATTTTTTTGTGCCCAATCGACTTCTAGTTTAAAAAACTTTACCGCAAATAATTTTGACCCATATATTAGAAAATCTGGCCACAATTCTGATAAATGGTCAAGATTATCATTATTAACAAAAAAAAAATATCTTCCCCATCATTAAGGAAACAATTTTTGCATTTCTGTCAATGGTATTGATCATATTTTGAAGGTACACCAAACAATTGTTCATACTGTCAATTTGAAATACTGACCATTTTTGACCATTTTTGTATAATAAAGCCTTGCAAAAATGTTAAAAAATTGAAAATTTTAAAATCGGAATTTATCCACAGTGTTAATAAATGGTGAAAAAAAGCTCTTTGAGCAAAAAATGATATCTTCCTCATCTTTGAGGAACAAAAACTTTTCCACATCTTCGCTGATTTCCATATTTAAGCATTTCTGATTACGGTTTTGATTTTACTTTAAATCTGTATCAAATGTTTATTATAAATAAATATGACAAAGAAAGTTAAAAATTTAAATATATCTGTTTTTTTGTTAAAAATATTAGACTTTTGCAACTGTGAGACGCAATAACTTAGCTAAAAATTAACCGATTTTCAAAATTTTTGCATTTGTTTGAATAGTTTTGATTACATTTTAAATCTACGTCAAAAAATTACATTCTGTCAGTTTTAATTTTTGACCCATTTTTTAACATTTTTGTACATTAACTCCTAGCAAAAATGTGAAAAAGGTGAAATTTTTAATCGGCATTTTTGCACGAAATCGATTTCACGTATAAAAAACTTTACCGCCTTTGATTTGGAACCATATAGAAATTATGGCCACAATTCTGATAAATGGTTAATATCATAATTTTGATCGAAAAATGATATCTTCCTCATCTTTGAGGAACTGTAAATTTTCCACAACTTAGCCGATTTCCATATTTATGCCTTTTCTGGATACGGCTTTGATTATACTTTAAGTCGGTATCAAATATTTATTATAAATAATTATGGCAAGAAAAGTGAAAATGTTATATAAATTTTTTTTTTTTTTTAAATTTAGACATTTGCAACTTTGAGGCGCCATAACTTAGATAAAAATCAATCATCATAAATCATCAATCAAATCAAATCGATTTTCAAATTTTTTGCATTTGTGTCAATGGTTTTGATCACATTTTGAATCTACGTCATAAAAATTAACATTCTGTTTTGACCAAATTTTTTGACATCTTTGCATATTAACTTCTAGCCAAAATGTAAAAGAAGTAAAAATATTAAAATTGGAATTTTTGTTCGATTTCTGGCATTAAAATGAGTATAAAAAACTTTACCGCCCTTGAATTGGTACCATATTTTAGAAAATATGGTCAGAGTATTGAAAAATGATCAAAAAGAGCTCTTTGAGTAAAAAATTATATCTTCCTCATCTTTGAGGAACAATAACTTTTTCACAACTGCGCCGATTTTCCATAATTATGCCTGTTGAACCACTAAGGTTTTTTAGCGGCGTTTATAATATAAATAAGAAATGCACGGTATGAAGTTTGTGTTTGTGTGTAGTTGATTTGTGCACTGTACAACTGCGAAGAAAGTCTGTGTCTTGACGCGGGTTGACAATGCGACCAATATGTGAGAGATGTAAAGAGATAATGTGAGTTTGTAATGCAGACAAATGAATATGTAAGAAACCGCTGCCGAGCTGCGAGGCTGTAAGAACAGTTGGAGAGAGAGAGCAGCGCAGTCGCTATCGGCAGCCTGACCATTACAGTTTTCCAGCCACTGAACCTTATGCTGCTCCCGACATACTCCCCCCGTTGGAAGCTTCTCTTTCAACTTGCCTTTGAGGGAAGCAGATACACAGCTCGCATGGTAGTACCAGTGGACGTCTTCAGTTCATGTCGTTGAAGCTGCTTACGCCTATTGAAAGCCTGCTGCAGATCTCGTTCTCGCCGGAAAGTCTTGTCGCAGACATCGCATCGGACACCTCGATGGACAATGGAACGTTTCTTAAGTTCAGATCGAAGACCGAATCCCTCGTTGCAATGCGCACAGACGTAGGGTCTCTCCGCATCATGCTGCTCCTTGATGTGGGATATTAGATCGGAACCATTAGTCTTCTCGCCTCCACCGGAGACAACCCATCCAAGCCGAATTCAGCTGGATCAGCTAGAGCTATGTTGACGGGAATATTCCAAGCAGAGCTGTTCATCTTATAGTTGGGCTGGCAATCAGTAATTGCAGGAGCCACGAGTGCCCTGATGGTTGTAGAGTACTCTGAGATCCGAGATTGCAGACGGATGCTCACTGTGGATCCGTCAGTGGTGACGGCAGAGTCACCGAGGCCAGCTACAGTTATCCTAGAGCGTGACCTCTTTAGCTGCAGAGCATCAGCAAATCGGGATGTGACCATGTGCAGCTGAGAGCCCGAATCTAACAAAGCGCGGCATGGCACTAGTGATCCACGTCGATCCCGAACACAAACGTCAGCCGTCGCTAGGAGAACGGTTGTTGGCTGAATACTCTGAGCAGCAAGTGCTCTATATTGCTGTGGTACTGAAAGCGCATAATCTGGCTGAAAAGACATGGACACTTGATCCTGCAAAACATCAGTGTGAAGCAATGTGAGATGCCTTTCTTTGCATTGCCGACAATGGCTGGCATTACAGTTCCGAATAGTATGCCCGAACTTCAGGCAGTTAATGCATCTTCCGAGTCGACAAGTCTCCTGGCAACGCTGTGATGCCGTCATATACAAAAACCGAGGACACGAGTAAATTCCATGTCCTCTAGTATCGCAGCATGCGCAGACGTGGGGGTTACCCTGAGTATCTACTTGCGGCTTCCGACTTGTGCTATTACTTGAGTTACTTGCCAGCCGATAACGCGGCCATGGCATGCTGCAGACTTTGAAAGCGCTGACATCGTGTGTCCCAGAACTGAAGGAACCCGTCGGTGGTGGCTGACTTTTCTTCCCAGTCGGATTGTGTTGCCCTGTCCAACCTTTGCAGGAGTAACCATGCAGCCTGCTATCTGTTTCGAATTCCCTAACGACTGCAATGCACGCATGTGTGTATTTACCTTGTCAGCAAATGTTTTCAAAGATGTCGATGAAGCAGGATCTGCGAGCCCGAGCGCTAAAATCTCTATCGCGTGGGCCTGGAACACGAGTTTCCTGCTACTGAACCACCTGTGAAGAATCTCCAAGTCCACGGGGTAATTCGAGCTCGAGACTTCTAGAGAACGAATCGATTCCAAGGCGGATCCCGATAGGCAAGAGCGGAGATGCTGGAATTTCTCTATAGGCTCCAGGTGCGGATCATCATCCACCAATGTGTTGAAAACCGAGGCAAAATCTGCATATTCCGTGTACCCACCAAAAATTGCTGGGAGCTTAAGCTCAGGCATTCGAATTTGACGAGTCCTTACGGAGGCACTACTTGACAGCCCAAAACTGTCATCACGCCTCATGGTTGATGAAGGTGGTGCACGCAACTGACGATGCTCAAGATGGACACGAAGCCTCCTTTAAGTGTCAAGATCAGCTCATCAAACTTGTCACGCAGTTCACTACCGATCTCGTCGTAGTCTAGCTCCTCTAGACTATTGTGAGTGAGATTAAACATGGCTTGCATCTCTTCGACGAGTTCAAGTAGCACCATTATTTCGGCTGTACTATACGACTGAACACACTCCTCATGCAACGTTTGGTCCATGCGCAATATTCGGTTAAGGATTGACGACGCCTTTCGCTTTAGATATGGAACCTTGTTTAAGGGTGTACCAATATCTCCGGACGCGACTGTGCTTGGCAGCTCGTTTTGCATGTTGTATTTAATCCAAATATAATTTCTTAAACAGCTGAAGCAAACGAACACAGCACAAAGAGAAGCGCGATCGGTCAAGCTCGGTACACGAGTAGGCTTGTGTGTGCGCACAAGATCAAACGTTCAAACACTATTTGCAACAACAATGTTTAACTGTTCGCTGCACAGTGGATCGCGGCACGCGTAAACTTAGTCAAACTGTTAATGCTTGTCTTGCGCGAATATTATTTTTTTCACTTTTTTATATCTCGCCGGGGCCTACAAATGTTAAATCACTAAAATTTTTGAGCGGCGTTTATAATATAAATAAGAAATGCACATTATGAAGTTTGTGTTGTGTGTAGTTTATTTGTGCACTGAACAACTGCGAAGAACGTCGGTGACTTGACGCGGGTTGACAATGCGACCAATATGTGAGAGATGTAAAGAGATAATGTGTTATTTGCAGACAAATGAATATGTAAGAAGCCGCTGCCGAGCTGCGAGGCTGTAAGAACAGTTGTAGAGAGAGAGAGCAGCGCAGTCGCTATCGGCAGCCTGACCATTACAGTTTTCCAGCCACTGAACCTTATGCTGCTCCCGACACTTTTTTGACATTTTTGCAAGGGGTTAGAATGCAAAAATGGGCATAAATGGATAAAAATTTAAAACTGACAGTATCTTCAAAATATGATCAAAACCATTGACAGAAATACAAAAATTTTGAAAATCGTTTAATTGTTAGCTAAGTTTTGGCTTCTCAAAGTTAAAAAAATCTCAATTTTGTATACTAAAAAACAGGTTTATTTTAATTTTTCAGTTTTCTTGCCATATTTTCAAAATATGTAATAGAATAAAAGTTAAAGTTATGGAAAGGAAAATTTATGGTTCCTTAAAGATGAGGAAGATATCATTTTTTTCCCAAAGATCTGTTTTTGACAATTTTTCAATACTGTGATCATATTTTCTAAAATATGCTACCAAATCAAGGGCGGTAAAGTTTATTATACTCATTTTGATGCCGGAAATCGATTGGGCACAAAAGATTTCGATTTTAAAATTTTCACTTTTTTACATTTTTGCTATGAGTTAATGTGCAAGAATGGCAAAAAATAAGTCAAAATTTAAAACTGACCATGTGAACAACTTTTTGATGTACATTCAAAATATAATCAATACCATTGACAGACAGGATTATTAATGTCGCGCGAAATTAGCAAGTATGGCTACTGCTGGATGGTTCACGGACATACCATGGACAATTTGTCATTGCTCGTAAAAAGTATCATTAAAATTAAAAATCAAGAAATTAAATAATAATATTTTTAAAAATAAAAACTTAGAATTAAATAAAAATTATTAAAAAATAAAAAATAATAATAATAAATTAAATAATTTATTCTAGGGTGAGTAAATTATAAATTGATTCAACATTTGTTACAAAGATTGGGAAACCCAGAAAAACCCAATCAAATTAATGACCACCAACAGAGATTTTGTGATTAATGTGCGAGTAAATGTTCTAAGATTAAGGCTTTATTAGTGGATTTAGAAGACTCTAATCTAATAACCCCGTAAAGACTGTTAAACTCAGAACATAGTACACTAAAAGGTTCATGCATAAGGTAATTAGTAGGGCAAGTGCTAATTGTTAATAAGGAAAAGAAACGAGTAGATCTGATAGGAATTGAAAAGATTAATTTGTTAAGCAAGAAAGGAGAGTTAATATCTCCATTGATCAGTTTAAGAATGAAAGTTACACCCATAATAGTGCGACGGTGAGAAAGAGAAGGAAGATTTATTAATAGTAATCTACTAGGATATGGCGGTAGGTTAAGCAGTGGTGACCAGTTTAAGTTTCTTAGTGCGAAAATAAGAAACTTCTTTTGCACCGACTCGAATTTGACTTCGTAAGTCTGCCACTGTGGCGACCACAAACAGGACCCATACTCGAGGATGGAACGTACCATTGATTTGAGATATATTCTCAAGAAGATGGCCGTCTAACAAGTATTGAACATGCACAGCTGAGAGCTGCAACGAGTATGATTAAGTATGAGCGAACACTCACGCCCAAACGGCAATCAAATCAATTCAAACGATTGGACGCAACAAGTTCGATTCAACTCATGTACTTCCAAGCGTCAGCTGATTTGATTTTACTCGAACCGATGTTCGCTCTTGTTGTGTCCTGCAAAAAGTCATGGCTTTGCACTTTGTACAATTTAGGGCAATTAGATTGGTTTTACACCATGAATTGAAGATGTCAAGATCAGCTTATAAGCGAGGCATAACTTAACGTCATCTGCATACATCAGAACAGCACTATTCTTCATTATAGACGGAAGGTCATTAATAAATAAATTGAAAAGTAATGAATAAACAAATATCTGCTTAGAAAGGGCAGAAAGGAACATTGCTCTCTAAGTTATATTTTTAAGATAGTTGGAAATCCAGTTCATAAGAATGTGAGGAAAACCAAGAAGCGACAACTTGTGCATTAGGAGAGTATGGTTTACAGAATGCAAATAAATCCGAAATATATTGATCGGTACTAGCTGTTTTCTCGTTTAGAGTTAAGGAAGAAGGATATGTAGCAGTTCGCCTTTTAGATTTATGAAATTGTAAAACTGCTTAGGGTCTTTTGCAAATTATAATCTACAGCGAGTTAAGTATGCACTATAGCAACGGTGGTTCAGAGTATCAAAGCCAGACTTAGCGCTAGCCTTCAAAAATCAGTAGGCCTACTAGATAATTTCGACTTTTTCAAAAGTTTGGATTTCAAATTTTTAAGTCTAGAAAGTTCCCTAGAGAACCATGGTAGTTTTGTAGACTTAGCTTGATACACCCTAGAAACACTCATTTCAAAAGTAGAGTTAATAACTCTATAAAATATTTCAATCGCATCTTTTAAAATATTAGAAGAGTACAATTCCGAACAATAGTAGATATTAAATAAAAAGTTAAGATCTCTAAAGTTTACTTTACAAAAGCAGTGGTGTTTAGTCGTTGGAAATATTTTATTTTGATGCCCGGTTGGTGACAGCAAAATAGCGAGCTCTAAGGTGGGGTGGAACGCATCTTCAGGTGAAACTAAAGGATCAATTCTTACAACAGTATCGCACACCTGATCTGATACAAAAACAAGATCAAGTTTTCGATTCCTGCTATTTCGAATTGAGTTGACCTGAGATAGATTGAGTTCAAGAAGTCCCGACAGAAACTAGTTAGAAGTCATTAGTCGTTGTTATCCGACCAAATAACATCGGGCAAGTTAAAGTCACCAACAACTACCAAACAGTCTTTATCAAAAAGCATGCTGGATAAAGATTGAATTACTGTTAAGTGAGCTAGATTTACAGATTAATCAGACTGGGGAGGTATATATGAACAGGAAATATATAAGTTAATGTTATGAATTCGCACTTTCACACATACAATTTCTATATTAGTGGGGGAGTTATTTACTAATTGCGATATAAGATTACATTTTATCGCAATAAGGACGCCTCCACCTTTTCTATCCAGTCTATTCTCAGTAAATGCCAAAATGTTATGTTCGAAAGAAAAACTATCTACATAAAGGTTAGAAAGTTTTGACTTAAGGCCTCTAACATTCTGATAAGCTAACAAAATTGAAGAATTTATTAGTTTTTTGACGGAACATTAGTAGGAAGAGAAGGGGGAACAGAAGACTTATGTCTCTTTTGCGGACTGTACTCCTTTACAATCATATCATCCAGCCAAAAAGCATTAGTACAAAGAGTACTAAATGCACTTGTGGGGACAGATATCTTAAAGGAGGAAATTTCTCTACGATGCTTTAATTTGAATTTCTCAACGGTCATGTTGGGACAATTATTATTAAGTTGGTTTAAAATATACGCCTTATCATCTTCAGTCGAAGTGTCAGATGAAAAAAATAAATAAAAATAAAATAAATAAAGAGAAATAAAAATTTGGCGTTTATTAGGTACAGACTTAAGAGGTCTGGCAGCCTCCACTAGGCTTGGAAGAACATTTGCTGGCGCGGGATGCTTAAACACCCGAAGATGACTAACCTCTAATGCTACAAGAGGCATATCATTGGAAGACCTATCTTTCTTAGGTCTATTGTATTAAGAGCTACGTGGGTTTGAAATAGTTGTAGAAGGAATTGTTTGAAGAGTAAGTTCAGTAGTCAAAACCAGAGTAATAATTACCTCGGGTGGTGAGCTACCAGAAGAAGGAACTCCCACAGTAGACGCCTCAGGAAAAATTTTAAAATAATTAAACTTAAATTCCATTGCTTGGAATTCCTTATGAACAAGGTAAAAGTTTATTTTTAAAGCTCAGAAATTATTGCGCATATGCATTGCAAATGATAGCATATTAATTTCCGTCTCACGACAAGCTTCACAACACCATTTAAGACCCATCTTATTAGCGATGTAATCTTTTACACGCGCGGTGAAACCTGCACATTTAACATGAGCTAGATTGTCACACAACCAGCAGCTAATAAAATCTGCCTTAAGATCGGACATTACCTTACAGACTTTAATGCAGCACGAAGTCATGATATAAGGAGATATGAGAAACGAAAATAGAAATTGAGAAATAATAAGAAGTGAGTTATATTTGAAATGTAACTAAACTTGTGTCGAGTGCTGTAGGATATCAAAAAGCAATGACACAATGAAACAAAGCAAAAGAGAGACAATAAGATACAGTTAATGTTAAGAACTGGCGTTAAGAGCGCAAGCTATACAGATAAGCATGCAATGAGAGAGCGCAAAGTTAGGAGAGTAACGAAAAGTAAACGACGAGAGTAAGCGAAAAAGAAATACACACAGCTATTAGCGACGCGCATTTAATAGCAAACACACGAAGTTTGACACTAGCACCAGTAATAACGCACTACACAATAATATTGTTTAAATTGGCACCTTTAAAAGTATTAAACATTTAAAAGTATTAAGAATTACAGAATTCAGTGATTTAATAAGACCAAAATCAGACGCGTCTACTCTGTACAACAACCAACGTTATATTCATTTTGATGACAGAAATCGATTGGGCACAAAAAATTCCGATTTCAAAATTTTAAATTTTTTGACATTTCTACAAGGAAAAGTGGTTAAAAATTGCTTAAATATTTACAACTGACAGTATGAACAATTATTTGATGAATATTCAAAATATGATCAATTCCATTGACAGGAATGAAAAAATTTTGACAATCGGTTGATTTTTATCTAAGTTATTTGTTCTCAAAGTTGCAAAAGTTGAACCAAAAATCGCGCTTCTTATCAATATTTCACTTTATTTTGCTATATTTTTCAAAACATGTAATAAACCTTTTATACCCATTTTAAGTATAATCAAAGCAGTATCCAAAAATGTTAAAATATGGAAAGTCGGCGAAGTTGTGGAAAAGTTATGGTTCCTTAAAGATGAGGCATATATTAATTTTTACCCAAAGACCTGTTTTTGACCATTTTTCAATACCGTGACCATATATTCTAAAAAACGGGTCAAAATCAAGTGCGGTAAAGTTTTTATTCATTTTTACTCATTTTGCTGCCAGAAATAGATTGGGCACAAAAAATTCCGATTTTGAAATTTAAAAATTTTTGACATTTTTGCAATAACTTCAAAAATAGGTCAAAAAATCAAATTGAGAGTATGTTAATTTTTTTGACGTAGGTTCAAAATGTAATCAAAACCATTGACACAACAGCAAAAATTTTGAAATTCGGTTGATTTTTAGCTAAGTTATGGCGTCTCAAAGTCGAAATGTCTATGTCTTGCCATAATTATTTATAATTAACATTGATACCGATTTAAAGTATAATCAAAGCCGAATCCAAAAATGCATAAATATGGAAAATCGGCTAAGTTGTGAAAAAGTTATGGTTCCTCAAATATGAGGAAGATATCATTTTTTGCTCAAAGAGCTCTTTTAGATCATTTTTCATCATTTTTTTATCATTTTGGCCATATACCAAATCAAATGCTGTAAAGTTTTTAAGACTCATTTTGATGCCAGAAATCGATTGGGCACAACAAATTACGATTTTAAAATTTTCACTTTTTTAAATTTTTGCTAGGAGTTATGGTGCAAAAATGGCAAAAAAAATTGTTAAAAAATTAAAACTGACAGTATGTTAATTTTTTTGACGTAGATTTAAAATGTTATTAACACCATCGGCTAAGTTGTGGAATGTTATTGTTACTAAAAGATAAAAAATATATCATCTATTGCTCAAAAAGCTGTTTTTGACCATTTTTTAATACTGTGGCCATTGTCGGGAGCACCATAAGGCTCAGTGGCTGGAAACTGTAATGGTCAGACTGCCGACAGCGACTGCGCTGCTCACTCTCTGCAACTGTTCTTACAGCCTCGCAGCTCGGCAGCGGCTTCTAACATATTCAATTGTCTGAATTACAAACTTCACATTGTCATTTTAAAGCTCACGCAAATTAGACGCATTGTCAACCCGTGTCAAGACGCCAACCTTCTTCACAGTTGTACAGTGCACAATAAACGTCACAAAACCGTAATTCATCCCGTGTTCTTCTTTAAGCTTATATCATTAACGCCGCTAAAAGACCTTAGTTGTTTAACAGCCATATTTTCTAGAATATGGTTCCAAATCAAGTGCGTGATGGTTTGCTATAATCATTTTGATACCAGAAATCCATTGGGCTGAAAAATCCGATTTTAAAATTTTCACTTTTTTTACATTTTTCAAGGAGTAAGTAAGCAAAAATGGTCATAAATGGGTCAAAATTTAAAACTGACAGTATGAACAATTTTTTTATGTACATTCAAAACATGATGAATACCATTGACAGAAATGCAAAAATTTTTAAAATCGGTTGATTTTTAGCTAAGTTATGGCTTCTGAAAGTTGCTAAAGTTTCAATATTTTTAACCAAAAAAAAAAACGTTTTTTTCAATTATTCACTTTCCTTGCCATATTTTTCAAGACATGTAATAAACCTTTTATTCCGATTTGAAGTATAATCAGATCCGTATCCAGAAAGGCATAAATATGGAAAATCGGCTAAGTTGTGGGAAAGTTATGGTTCCTCAAAGATGAAGAAGATATCATTCTTCGATCAAAATGATGATTTTGACCATTTATTAGTATTGTGGCCATGTATTCTAAAATATGGGTCAAGATCAAGTGCCATAAATCGATTGGGCACAAAAAATTCCGGTTTTAAAATTTTCTTTTTTTGACATTATTGCTAGGAGTTATTGTGCAAAAAGGCAAAAAATTGGTCGAAAATTAAAACTGACGGTATAATAATTTTATTGACATAGATTCAAAATATTATCAAATCCATTCACACAAATGCAAAAATTAAAATCGGTTGATTTTTTGCTAAGTTATGGTGTCTCAAAGCTGCAAAAGTCTAATTTTTTTAACAAAAACACAGATATATTTTAGTTTTTCACTTTCTTTGCCAGATTTATTTATAATAAGCATTTGATACCGATTTAAAGTATAATCAAAGCCGTATCCAGAAATGCTTAAATATGGAAAAATTTTTAGTTCCTCAAAGATGAGGAATATATCACTTTTTGCTCAAAGAGCTGTTTTTGAGCATTTTTCAATATTGTGGCCATATTTTCTAAAATATGGTACCAAATCAGGAGCGGTAAAGTTTGTTGATACTCATTATGATGCCAGAATTACTCATTGTAAAGCACTTATTGCGTGTATCGGTAATACCAACTACAGTATTCGCATTTCAAAATTTGGAGTTTCGCGCATATATACGAAAGACTGTAGCGCTTTCCGATCTGTTGTGAGGAAATTAACTGAAATGAACTGCCAATTTTGGCACCACCAGCTTAAGGAAGATAAGCCATTTAGAGTAGTTGTAAAGGGCATGCACGCCAATGTACCAAAGGAACAAATCTCTCAGGCCTTCGCGGACAAAGGCTTTGAAACAGTGAACATTTACTGCCCAAGAAAACATGACTGGCGTAACATCGAAATCAACGCAGAGGATGATGAAGATACCGTGGCATTCAAGACCAGACAAAATGTCTTCTTTATTAACTTAATTCAAGAAAATGGTGTATCTAATGCTCTAAAAATTACACAGCTCGGCAGGTATCGAGTCACTGTAGAACGAGCACCACGCAGAAATAAGATTCTGCAATGTACGCGGTGCCACATATTTGGACATTCCAAAAATTATTGCGTGCAGAATCCCATTTGCGGCAAATGCTCAGGCCCTCACAGCACTGACTCTCCACTTTGCACAAGTGAGAGCTTTCTGTGCATAAATTGCGGTGGCGATCACGCCTCCTCTGACAGAGAATGCCCAGTTAGAAAACAGAAAGCAGTAAAGCTCCGGGAAAGGACACGTTTAACTGAAATGGTTAGCAGAAATAACACAACTCCTCGCGGTTTCATCCTAGCTGAAACTGTTAGGTGCAATGTGTCATACGCAGATATTGTGCGGCACAAAGCAAGTGTAACACGGTCAAGTACTAACACTCTGCAAGCTAACGCCACAGCTCTGAATGACTCTGGCCTAAACATTAAAATTTTTGTTATAGAAAATGCAATACGTGAGATCAATGGTAGAATGGATCAACTGTTTAAACTGATTCAGGAAACTGTTGAATCAAACAAGGCCTTTCGGGAACTAGTGCAAGTTCTGATCTCTAACATATCAAAATGATTCAATCAAACATTAAAATCGGGTTGTGGAATGCGCGAGGTTTATCCAAGAATTCTGAAGAACTCTGGATATTCCTCCGTGAACACAAAATCGACATCATGCTGGCAACGGAAACTCACATGCGTGAAGGACAACGGATCTTCATTCCAGGCTTCCACGCTTACCATGCCTTTCACCCAAGTGGTAATAGCAGAGGTGGAGCAACTGTTCTGGTGCGCTCTAACCTTAAGCCCTGAGCCAGCCATTGCAACTACCAATCGTCAAATAGCATTAGTGAGATTACAAACAGAAGAGGGTAGCGTTTTAATTGCGTCCCTGTATCTTCCTCCTAGAGAGCAATGGTCGAGAATAGAATTTGAAACAGTACTTGCCACGTTTGGACACAAATTCATAGTGGGTGGAGATTTCAACGCGAAACATTCGTGGTGGGGCAATTCTCGGGCATGCTCCCGAGGTAGCAGCTGCAAGAGGCCATTGCTCATGGGCAGTTCCAAATTTTAGCTACAGGAGAGCCAACATTTTACTCCGACAACTCAGGACTAACTCCTACAGCACTGGATTTCTTTATAACCAATGGGTATCAAATCTGTAGGTTTAAAGTAAAAGCCTCTCACGAACTTTCTTCGGACCACATCCCTCTTATTGCCGAACTGAACTCTCAGCCCGCTCAACTAATGAATCGGCCTCTGCTACTTGCCCGAAACGCGAACATATCAATATTCAAGGCACAACTGGAGGAACTCAATGACTTGGAACCTGCACTGCATACTGCGGAAAACATTGACGATGGTATAGAACTTTTCATGACCACATTGAAGCGGGCGGCTGCAAGTGCCGCGCCCCTACACCAAAATATAAGGCAACATTCGATCCAGACACAACTTCCTGACGCAATAGCAGCCCTATTACACACCAAACGCAGAGTAAGGAAGGAATACGCAAGAACAGGTGATCCCAGACTTCAACAGATTTACAGAAGACTAGCCAATAGACTGCACAAAGTACTGTACCGTAGAAAAGAGCAGTTATTTAATGATTTTCTGGAGAACCTGGGAACTGATAATACTACGAATTACTCTCTTTGGAAGATCACTGAGCGCTTTAAATCATAAGCAATGTCGAAAACAAATATTGTAAATTTCCAACCCTAGTTTATCTAGACATAATTTTACTTTAAATTATTTTTTTTTCTCATTAACTTAAGTTGCCACAAAGGTAATAGAATACTATTCAGCTGTAATAAAAATTTCTAATAAATACGATTAATAAGAAAAAAAAGAAATCGATATCATACAAAAAATACCGATTTTAAAATATTTTTTTTTTTTACATTTTGGAAGTTTACACTATTTACAATTAAGACAATTTTGATTAGGAATTGGGGTCTAAGATAATTTATATTCGAACGATGCTCTGGGAGTTCACTACGTCAAGATCCGTTGTGGGAGATGTTGATTGTGGAATCGTTTAAGTCTTATTTTGGCTCTTAATCCAGCGCAGTGTTCACGCCTGGCAAGGGCGTTTCTGTGATACTCTAGCCTCTCTGCGTATTTGCTAGCGATCTTTTGAATCCTGTCTCCAATCAGTGGAACATTCAGATCTCGCTCAATGTCTCTGTTTCGTATATACCAGGGAGCGTTTGAAATTTTTCTAAGAGTTTTGGCTTGCAGTACACGTAATTTGTTTATATGTGTACTGGCTGCAATTCCAAACACTTGGATAGCGTAAAAGAGGCTAGGAGCTAGTATAGCCTTATAGATCTTAGTTTTGTTTGCCAGAGATAGATTATTATTGAAAGACAGAAGCCAGGACATCTTGGACACTTTGTTTTTGTAAGCGTGTTGTATTGCCGATATTTGCTTGCCAAAAGTTTGACTTCTGTCCAGAGTGACACCCAAGTACTTATGAGCTGACGAGTGGCTTATAACGCTTCCATTTATAGTTACACCGGGGCAGCTGCGGACTCTATTGGTGAAGTTTAGATTGGCGCATTTGCTAGCATTGACGCAAATATTCTATTTCTTCGCCCATTCTTGAAACGAGTCCAAGTACTCTTGTAGTGCACTCGTGGCATGAAATATGTTGTCGTTTTTAGTAAGCACTGCGGTGTCATCAGCGAATGTGGCAATGAGAGTGTCTCTGCGTTGTAACTCCGAGATCGCATATTGATTGGGCATATCAGCAGTAAATATGCATTGCGGAACACGAGCTTCGATCCTTCTGACGGTCGACTTGCTCTCAGAAAGTGATACGCTGAACGACCGACCGTTCAGGAAGCTTTTTACAAGCGTAAATAGCTGTGGGGTCAACACCTTCTTAGCCTCATAGAGCAAGCCAGGATGCCACACTCTGTCAAAGGATTGTTGGATATCAAGAAAGGCGGCAACTGCGTATTCTTTATGTTCCAGGGCTTCTAGGAACATATGCAGTTGTTCAGGGGTGCCATGCTGCCTTCGAAAGCCAAACTGAAACTTGGGGAGCGTCTGCTGTACCTCGTTTAAAGCAAGAATTCTATTTAAAATTAGTCTCTCCAACATTTTGGCAATTGATGAGAGGAGACTTATGGGCCGGTAAGAGTCCACTTCGGTTAGCGGTTTTCCTGGCTTGGGTATCATAATTATCGTGTCTCTTTTCCATGCCTTGGGAAAGTAGCCAACACGCAAAATGCTATTGTAGATCCGCACTAGAAACTGCAGAGCACCATCAGGGAGTATCCTTATTGTCCTGTTATCGAGCAGGTCTTCACCAGGCTCCTTTTCTGGGCGTAGCTTTGAGACAAATTGTTTCACTTCTTCTAATGTTACCGGCTCAGCAGGCAATGCCATTTGGGACGGCGAGTCCAGCGCTGTTTGCACTAATCTGCAGTGTATTTCATGGGTAAAGTCAAAAGGCTTGAATCTCTGCTCTAGGTTGTCTGCAAACGCTTCCGAATTGTCACAACTCGTTCTGTACCAGCCGCCTGCCGGGTTTCGTAAAGCTGTTTTTGGCATTGCTTGTGATTTAAAGCACTTAGTGGTCTTCCAAAGAGAGTAATTCGTAGTATTATCAGTTCCCAGGTTTTCCAGAAAATTATTAAATAGCTGCTCTTTTCTACGGTACAGTACTTTGAGCACTCTATTGGCTAGTGTTCTGTATAATAGGGCCGCCATTGCGTCAGGAAGTTGTGTCTGGTTCGAATGTTGCCCGCTTCAATGTGCTCATGAAATGTTCTATACCATCGTCAATGTTTTCCGCAGTATGCAGTGCAGGTTCCAAGTCATTGAGTTCCTCCAGTTGAGCCTTGAATATTGTTATGTTCGCGATTCGGGCAAGTAGTTGAGCGGGCTGAGAGTGAGTGGCGTTCACTTTAAACCTACAGATTTGATACCAATTGGTTATAAAGAAGTCCAGTGCTGTCGGAGTTAGTCGTGAGTTGGCGGAGTAAAATGTTGGCTCTCCTGTAGCTAAAATTTGAAACTGCCCATGAGCAATGGTCTCTTGCAGCTGCTTACCTCGGGAGCATGCCCGAGAATTGCCCCACCACGAATGTTTCGCGTTGAAATCTCCACCCGCTATGAATTTGTGTCCAGACGTAGCAAGTACTGTCTCAAATTTTATTATCGAAAACTGCTCTCTAGGGGGAAGATACAGGGACTCAATTAATGCTATTTAACGATTGGTAGTTGCAATGGCTGGCTCAGGGCAGTTCTTAAGGTTAGAGCGCACCAGAACAGTTGCTCCACCTCTGCTATTACCACTTGGGTGAAAGGCATGGTAAGCGTGGAAGCCTGGAATGAAGATCCGTTGTCCTTCACGCATGTGAGTTTCCGTTACCAGCATGATGTCGATTTTCTGTTCACGGAGGAATAACCGGAGTTCTTCAGAATTCTTGGACAAACCTCGTGCATTCCACAATCCGATTTTAATGTTTGATGGAATCATTTTGATATGTTAGAGATCAGAACTTGCACTAGTTCCCGAAAGGCCTTGTTTGATTCAACAGTTTCCTGAATCAGTTTAAACAGTTTATTCATTCTACCATTGATCTCACGTATTGCATTTTCTATAACAACAATTTTAATGTTTAGGCCAGAGTCATTCAGAGCTGTGGCGTTAGCTTGCAGAGTGTTAGTATTTGACCGTGTTACACTTGCTTTGGGCCGCACAATATCTGCGTATGACACATTGCACCTAACAGTTTCAGCTGGGATGAAACCGCGAGGAGTTGTGTTGTTTCTGCTAGCCATTTCAGTTAAACGTGTCCTTTCGCGGAGCTTTACTGCTTTCTGTTTTCTAACTGGGCATTCTCTGTCAGTGGAGGCGTGATCGCCGACGCAATTTATGTACAGAAAGTTCTCACTTGTGCAAAGTGGAGAGTCAGTGCTGTGAGGGCCTGAGCATTTGCCGCAAATGGGATTCTGCATGCAATAATTTTTGGAATGAATGAATATGTGGCACCGCGTACATTGCAGAATCTTATTTCTGCGTGGTGCTCGTTCTACAGTGACTTGATACCTGCCGAGCTGTGTAATTTTTAGAGCATCAGATACACCATTTTCTTGTTTTAAGTTAATAAAGAAGACATTTTGTCTGGTCTTGAATACCACGGTATCTTCATCATCCTCTGCGTTGATTTCGATGTTACGCCAGTCAGGTTTTCTTGGGCAGTAAATGTTCACTGCTTCAAAGCCTTTGTCCGCGAAGGCCTGAGAGATTTGTTCCTTTGGTACATTGACGTGCATGCCCTTTACAACTACTCTAAATGGCTTTTCTTCCTTAAGCTGGTGGTGCCAAAATTGGCAGTAGATGGTGAATTTGCCGTTGATTCATTGATTAAGTCAATCGCCCGCAGTTTTGCTTTGCGGCTTGGTTGAGTGGACTTAGGATTTCCCTTAGGTTCTAATGGCTAAGTTATGGCTTCTCAAAGTTGCAAAAATCTCAATTTTTTCAAGAAAAAAACAAGTTTTTTCAAATTTTTCGCTATCCATACCATATTTTTCAAAACATATAATAAACATTTTATGCTCCTTGAAAGTATAATCAAAGCCGTATCCAGAAAGGCATAATTATGGAAAATCAGCGCAATGGTGAAAAGTTATAGTTCCTCAAAGATGACAAAGATATCATTTTTTGCTCAAAGAGCTCTTTTTGGTATAAAATATGGTTCCAATTCAAGGGCGGTAAAGTTTTTTATACTCATTTTGATGCCAGAAATCGATTGGGAACAACAAATTCCAATTTTAAAATGTTAAATTTTAAACATTTTGGCTAGGAGTTAATATGCAAAAATGGCAAAAAAAATTGGTCAATAATTAAAACTGACAGAATGCTAATTTTTTGACGTAGATTCAAAATGTGATTGACACAATACATTGACACAATACATTGACACAAATACAAAAAATTTGAAAATCGGTTGATATTTAGCTAAGATGTGGCGTCTCAAAGTTGGCAAATGTCTATATTTTTTGAACAATAAAAAACAGTTTTATTTAATTTTTTCAGTTTCCTTGCCATATTTATTTATAATAAACATTTGATACCGATTAAAAGTATAATCAAAACCATTTCCAGAAAGGCATAAAAATGGAAAATCGATTGATTTTTAGCTAAGTTTTGGCTTCTCAAACTTGCAATAGTCTCAATTTTTTTTAACCAAAAATCAAGTTTGTTTCAATTTTTCACTTTCCTTGTCATATTTATTTATAATAAACATTTGATACCGATTTAAAATATAATCAAAGCCGTATCCATAAAGGCATAAATGTAGAAAATCGATTGACTTTTAGCTAAGTTTTAGCTTCTCAAAGTTGCAAAAGTTTCAAATTTTTGCCAAAAATCAAGTTTCGTTTAATTTTTTATTTTCTGCTATATTTTTCATGTATCATATTTTTTATAAAACTTTTATATCGATTTAAAGCCGTATCCAAAAAATTCCGATATTAAATTTTTTAGTTTATTGATATTTTTGCAAGGTCAAAAATGGGAGTAGGGTGGAAAGGGGTGTTTTGGCACACTTTTTCATACAAACCTAGGAGTGTTTTACTAGTTGTGTAGAGCAAATGAGTGTCCGATAAGTGAAAAAATCATTCCTGTAGGAGTGTTTTTACTAGTTGTGTAGAGCAAAATGAGTGTCCGATAAGTGAAAAAATCATTCCTGAGTGCGATCGATAAGTGAAAAATGCAACCTTGTGCTATGTGAGTGGGAGGTTTGAATTTGAGTTTGTGAGTAGTGATCGTGATAAGTGAAAAATGCGACCATGTGTTATGAGAGCGGGAGGTTTGAATTTGAATTTGAATTTGCGAGTTGTGAAGGTCGGAATCTGGCTTGGATGCTTCAGCCCGTGCTTCAGCCCGTGCTTCGGCCCGCATGTTGAAGTTCAAGCGCATGCTTGAAGTGTGAGTTATCATGTTTTTTTTTTTTACCTTGAGACTCACCATTATAAATATTGAACTAATAATTAGAAGATTAGAAAGAAAAAATAATTGGCACAGCCGAATGTGTAGTAGTTGATAAGCCTCAAAAAGTCTCAATGTTTCTTGGTTAAGTACACTCATGAGGAAATAGATTTTTAGAAAATGTGTGTGTGTGTGTGTGTGTGTGTGTGGTTGCAAGATTTTGGAGTCCAGTATAAGAAAAGGCTTATGAATATTGAACTAATAATTAGAAGATCAGAAAGAAAAAATAATTGTCACAGCCGAATGTGTAGTAGTTGATAAGCCTCAAAAAGTCTCAATGAATTTTTTTGTCAAGCCTATTATTTTCTGCTATATAAGCAGCGAATTATACTTTAAAATTATTTACAAAGCAACCATCTAGCCTTACAAACCAGATCTTAAGCTATACATCATGACGGACATCAATTCGGATTCTGAGGTTACAAAGAAGTTGAACTCAATTGGAATTTCATACAAGAGACCAATCAAGAGCATTAAAAATCTCAACTTTAACACAATGATTCCTATTATTTCGGCTGATAAAGGAATACTCGATTCGGTGAGAGAGTAATGTTAACATTCAAAGACTATGTAGTGTTTTTACCAGAACGCTACAATAGTTTGTCGAAGGAGGACATACTCGCCCTATCACAACAACAACATTATTTAATTAAAGAAAAAGTTGGCGAATATAATTATAATTTAAAATTTGCATCAGATAAAATAAAAACATTTTAAATAAAGTGTACAAATAATTATACTCTAAAATTTTTACAAAAATACAATAAAACGTTTTAAATAAAAAAAAAAAATAATGTCTTCTCTATGTGAATTTTGTGGAAAAACTTTTCAGAATAATGTCAATTTGAGACGACACATACGAAATGTGCATACTAATATCAACAATGCAACACGTTATTGCGATTTATGTAAAAGCATGTATCGAACACTAAATGGATACATCATTTGCGTACAAATTTGCATAAACAGTTGTCTAGCGTGCGAATAAACTTAAACTTAAAACGTGTAAGAAGTGCATTCCGTAATCGCATTGAATCGTATATGATTGAAAATCCCGATAAGCAATGTTTAAATATTACACAATTTTTCAGTTAATCGATGAACAAGTGAAAAATTTAATAAAAGACGCACTAAACAAGCATATAAATATAAAGTTTAATTTTGAACTATTTTGCAATTATGTTTTAATTAAAGAAAGTGAAGACTATTACCAACTCGATCTTAAATCACACCAAACGAAAATGGTAGTATTACAGTTGACAACATGTGGCAACAAAGACAATGAACTAAATGAGATGATTAATAATTTATATAATTATATAAAAAATGAAATGAGTGAATTTCAAGAACGAGACAGCGGTTGGTCATTAACTGAAATAGTGTATTTAGAAGTGAATATAAATAAGTATCAACCGCTAAGGGGTTCAAATTATATTCGCCTTCCAACAAAAATATCAAATAAAAAAGCATGTGTTAATGTGAAAAATAATGACGTTTATTGTTTTAAATGGGTATTAATATCAGCCGTCTTTCATGCTGAGGCTGATGCAATTGTTAGGAATAGCTTTAGAATTTCTTTATACAAGAGAATGGGAATTTATGACATTAAATCGGATATAATTACTTTAAATAATAAAACATTAAATTTCATGGGATTAGAGTTTCCGACACCGGTCGATAGCCTTAAAACGTTTGAGAATAATAATCCTGAAATTAGTATAACGGTCTTGGGATTGGACACAGATGACAGCACAATAATCGGACCATATTATTTCACCAATAATAAAACTCACAACGTATTACACAAAATATACTTGTTACTGCTCGAAAAAGATGACAAATATCACTATGTTTGGATCAAAAATATTTCACGGTAAGTCGCATTAAGATAATTTAAATATTCCATTATCTTTTCTTATGATTTATTTCGTTTTAGACTTCTTAGCAGGCAATTGGGAAAGAAAAAAGCAAAATTGTATTTATGCAACACATGTCTACAACATTTCTATGATAACGACAAGCTGAAACGTCATAGTCTAGAGTGTAATAAAATTGTAACTGAGATGCCGGAAATGAATACCGATAATTCGATATTAAGATTTAAGAATTATAAAAAACAATTAGACGTTCCCTTTGTAGTATATAGCGATTTTGAATGTATATTAGAAGAGATAGATATTAAGAGTTCAGATAATATAAATTTAATTCAAAAACATATACCATATGCATACAGTTATTACATAAAATGTTCATATAATAACAACTTGAATATACATAGAATATATCATGGCAAAGACTGTACATCACATTTCATACAGAGCATATATAACGATTGTTTAATGTTATACAAAAATCATTTAAAACCAATTCAACCTTGTCAATTAACAATTGAACAATCAAATTCCTTTCAACTAGAACAAAATTGTCATATATGCGGAAATTTACTCACTGAAAGCGATAAGGTTTTAGATCATTGTCATTTAACAGGTGAATATAGAGGCGCTGCTCATAATGAATGTAACTTAAATTTTAAATTACCGAAATTTTTTCCCGATATTTTTTCACAATCTCTCTGCATACGATTGTCATTTATTTGTGAAAGAATTATCACAAATCGAAGGTGATATCAATATAATACCGTTAAACAAAGAATTTTATATATCTATATCGAAGAAAATTTATATCGATCATCAAGAATGTATAGAACTAAGATTTTTAGATTCGTTTAGGTTTATGCCATCTAGTCTGGATAGCTTAGCAAGTTACTTGACCGATTCAAATTTATGCACTATAAAATCATTTTATACAAATATTGAAGAATTTCAATTAGTTAAACGTAAAGGTATATTTCCCTATAGCTATTTAAATTCAATCGAACGATTGAAAGACACTCAATTGCCCGAACGTGAAAATTTTTACAATCAATTAACTGATAGGAATTGCACGCAAGAGAATTATGCGCATGCACAAAACGTATGGAATGTCTTTAAATGTGAGAATTTGTTAGATTATTTATTGTTATACTTAAAGATAGATGTGCTTTTGTTATGCGACATTTTCGAAAATTTTAGAAAAGTATGTAAAAAATCTATAATTTAGATCCGTGTCAATATTATACGACACCTGGTCTTTCATGGGACGCTATGTTGAAAACAACGAAAATAGAATTAGAGTTACTCACCGACATTGATATGTATAATTTTATAATGAACGGGATTAGGGGTGGACTTGTTCAATGCAGTAAACGACATTCAATAGCAAATAATAAATATTTAAAAGACGATTGTAACAAAGAATCAAATTATATTGTTTATTTAGATGTGAATAATTTATATGGATATGCCATGTCGCAACCTATTCCATATAGAAATTTTTAAATGGTTAGAAGGCAGAGATTTGGAAAATTTTGATGTAAACACATACATGAATGATTCATCAATTGGATATATCTTAGAGGTAGACTTGGAGTACAGCGAAAATTTACACAACTCTCATAATGATTTGCCATTTTGTCCGCAAAACAAAAAAAATGAAAACATACGCTTTACGAAATTGATTGGTGATCTAACACACAAGTATAAATATATAATTCACTATAGGAATTTGCAGCAATGTAATTTTTGAGAAAAATTTTTTCAAACTTTTGAACAATGCAGTGTACATCATTAACAGCTAACGTTCTGTAATGATTATTACAGTCTATATAGACTTTTAGCCACTCGGATTGATCAAATTTTAACACACGATGGATTTTTTTTAAAATCATTCCATGCTTAATACATTGCTGCAAATTCCTAAAATATATAATAACATCCATCTTCTTGAGAATATATCTCAAATCAATGACCTAGGCATCTTAGTTGATCGTAAACTCTCCTTCAATGTTCACATTGAGTTCATGGTAAATAAAGGTCTTAGGTTTCATTAAGCGTTGATCTAAGGAATTTAAAGACCTTTATACGACTACGTCTCTCTGGTACGTCCCACCCTCGAGTATGGGTCCTGTTTGTGGTCGCCACAGTACCAGACTTACAAAGACAAAATCCAGTCGGTGCAAAAGAAGTTTCTAATTTTCGCACTAAGAAACTTAAACTGGTCACCACTGCTTAATCTACCGCCATATCCTAGTAGATTACTATTAAATAATCTTCCTTCTCTTTCTCACCGTCGCACTATTATGGGTGTAACTTTCATTCTAAAACTGATCAATGGTGATATTAGCTCTCCTTTCTTGCTTAACAAATTAATATTTTCAATTCCTATCAGATCTACTCGTTTCTTTTTCTTATTAACAATTAGCACTTGCCCTACTAATTACCTTTTGCATGAACCTTTTTGAGTACTATGTTCTGAGTTTAACAGTCTTTACAGGGTTATTAGATTAGAGTCTTCTAGATCCAATAATAAAGCCTTAATCTTAGAACATTTACTCACACATTAATCACAAAATCTCTGGTGGTGGTCATTGATTTGATTGGGTTTTCTGGGTTTCCCCAATCCTTGTAACAAATGTTGAATCAATTTATAATTTACTCACCCCAGAATTAATTATTTAAATATTATTATTTTTTATTTTTAAAAATATTTAGTTAATTCTAAGTTTTTATTTTTAAAAATATTAATATTTAATTTCTTGATTTTAAATTTTAATGATACTTTTTACGAGCAATGACAAATTGTCCATGGAATGTCCGTGAACCATCCAGCAGTAGCCATATTTGCTAATTTGGCGCGACACTAATAATCCTGTCTGTCAATGGTATTGATTAATCTCAAAAAGTGAAAATTTTAAAATAGGAATTTTTGTGCCCAATCGATATCTAGTATCAAAATGACTATAAAAAAACTTTAGCGCTCGTGATTTGGTACCATATTTTAGAAAATATGGCCACAGTATTGAAAAGTAGTCAAAAACAGCTCCTTGAGCAAAAAATTATATTTTCCCCATCTTTGAGAACAAAAACTTTTCCAGATCTTCGCGGACTTTCCATATTTATGCATTTCTGTATGCGGTTTTGATTATACTTTAAATCGGTATCAAATGTTTCTTATAAATAAATGTGGCAAGGAAAGTGAAAACTTTGAATATTTTTTTTTTTTTTGGTTAAAAAAATTTGACTTTCGCAACTTTTAGACGCCATAACTTAGCTAAAAATAAACCAACTTTCAAAGTTTTTGCATTTGTGTGAATGGTTTTTATTACATTTTGAATCTACGTCAAAAATTTTAACATACTGTCAGTTTTAATTTTCGACCCATTTTGTGCCTTTTAAGCACATTAACTCCTAGCAAAATGTCAAAAAAATTAAAATATTAAAATCGAAATCTTTTGTGCCCAATCGATTTCCGGCATCAAAATGAGTATAATAAACTTTACTGCCCTTGATTTGGTAGCATATTTTAGAAAATATGATCACAGTATTGAAAAATGGTCAAAAACAGATCTTTGGGCAAAAAATGATATCTTCCTTATCTTTAAGGAACCATAAATTTTCCTTTCCATTACTTTAACTTTTATTCTATTACATATTTTGAAAATATGGCAAGGAAACTGAAAAATTAAAATAAACCTGTTTTTTGGTATACAAAATTGAGATTTTTTTAACTTTGAGAAGCCAAAACTTAGCTAAAAATTAAACGATTTTCAAAATTTTTGTATTTCTGTCAATGGTTTTGATCATATTTTGAATATACTGTCAGATTTAAATTTTAACCCATTTATGCCCATTTTTGCATACTAACCCCTTGCAAAAATGTCAAAAAAGTGTCTGGAGCAGCATAAGGTTCAGTGGCTGGAAAACTGTAATGAACAGGCTGCCGATTGCGACTGCGCTGCTCTCTCTCTCTACAACTGTTCTTACAGCCTCGCAGCTCGGCAGCGGCTTCTTACATATTTATTTGTCTGCAAATAACACATTATCTCTTTACATCTCTCACATATTGGTCGCATTGTCAACCCGCGTCAAGACACCGACGTTTTCGCAGTTGTACAGTGCAGAAATAAACTACACACAACACAAACTTCATAGCGTGCATTTATTATTTATATTATAAACGCCGCTGAAAAATTTTAGAGATTTAACATTTGGAGGCCGCGGCGATATATAAAAAAGTGAGAAAAACAATATTCGCGCTAGACAAGCATTAACAGTTTGACTAAGTATACGCGTGCCGCGAACCACTGTGCTGCGAACAGTTAAACATTGTTGTTGTAAATAGTGTTTGAACGTTTGATCTTGTGCGCACACACAAGCCTACTCGATTACCGAGCTTGACCGTTATCGCGAGTTCTCTTTGTGCTGTGTTCGTTTGCTTCAGCTGTTTAAGATATTATATTTGGATTAAATACAACATGCAAAAAGAGCTGCCAAGCACAGTCGCGTCCGGAGATATTGGTATATCTTTAAACCGGGTTCCATATCGAAAACGAAAGGCGTCGTCAATCTTTGACAGTGCAAGGCGGTTGGACCAAACGTTGCATGAGGAGTGTGTTCAGTCGTATAGTGCAGCCGAAATAATGGTGCTACTTGAACTCGTCGAAGAGATGCAGGCCACGTTTAATCTTACTCACAATAGTCTAGAGGAGCTAGACTACGACGAGATCGGCAGTGAACTGCGTGACAAGTTTGATGAGCTGAGCTTAACATTTAAATAACATTTGTTGTTGTACAGAGTAGACGCGTCTGATTTGGCTCTTATTAAATCACTTGAATTCTGTAATTCTTACTGTTGTTTAATACTTTTAAAGGTGCCAATTTTAACAATATTATTGTGTAGTGCGTTTTTACTGGTGCTAGTGTCAAACTGGCACAAACGTCGATGGGTAATATAAGCGGAACGTTGGGGCACGGACATGTGCAGGAACTTGGGACATACCCTAACTTGGTAATTCTCTTTGACACAGAGATCGCACCTTTGAGCCTTCACCTTCACGCTGGATTCGAAGGATTGAATCCTCTCAGGCCCTGAATTCCTTTGGGTGGTCTTGGTCTGACCAGTTGGCAGATGTTGGGGCCGGCCGATATGACATCCTAAATGGCTTCCAGAGTGAGATATCTTTCACTGAGGAACTTGTTCATATCTCGCCATGCTGGGATGTTGTGCTTATTCGACAAGGTCAGCTCCCAAAGTGCAAGAGTCGCCTTTGGGAGTTTGGAAGAGCAGAGGAAGATCAGTAAGCAATCCCAGTTGTCCGTTGAGACGTCCGAGTGGTCTAAAGCCGTCAGACAGCGGCAACATCGGCTAGGTTGTGCTCCTTCCAGATTGGGTCCCATTCAAATCCACAAGTCCAGATTGACACATTGGCCTATGTGCTTCCGCACCTGACCAACAACTTGCCGTTCATGTTGGTACCACAAGAAGTTCTCCAGGCGCTTCCACAGTTACAATGGGCAGATCCCACGTTCTACAAGAGATCCCAGGTAGCCATCCTAATAGGGGCGGATATCCTTCCGTCCATACTACTGGATGTACTCCGGGGCAACATTTGTGGTTTTTTACTTCCGACTACGCACGCTCCAAAATACGACGCGTGGGTGGAAGATCTCTTGGATCGCACCACGAGCCGTCAGAAGGACGGAAGGTATGTGGTCGCACTGCCGTTCCGGGACCCTGAGAACATCGACTTAGGTCATTCACGAAGCACAGCGCTTGCTCAATTGTTGAGGAGCGAGGCTCGTCTGTCTAAAGACCCACCGTTAAAGGAGCGGTATGATAAGGTGATTAGGGAGCACTTGGACATGGGCCACATGCTCCAAGTAGAGTCAGTTGGTAACTCAACCAACTACTATCTCCCCCATCAGCCTGAATGATATCCTTCATTCGGGTCCCGTTCTCCAGTCCGATTTGACCCTGCAAATTCTTAAGTGGCGGTTCTTCAAGGTGGTATTGAATGCGGATATCACAAAGACAAATCCTTATCTGCCCGAGCCACACCCCCTTCCAGAGGATTCTTTTCCGAGACGCACAGGGTCATATTCGAGATTATGAGCTCACCACAGTTACCTTCGGGGTAACATGTGCGCCTTTTCTCGCCATCTGGGTCATACAGCAGTTGGCTAAGGATGTGAAGTTCCAATATCCTTTGGCCAGCCAGCTCCTCACCAACTATATGTATGTGGATGACGTACTGGCGGGCGGTCATGACCATCGAACCGCCGTTTCATCCATTCGGGAGTTTGGCCAAGCCCTCGACAGCGCCGGATTACCACTCCGGAAATGGACCTCCAACTCCAAGGGAATCCCTCTTCCGAGGGATCACCTACTCCACGAGGATTTTCTGGACATCGAGGACGTTAGCACTGCCAAACCGCTCGGTGTCCGCTGGCGCGCAACAACGGACGAATTCTATTTTATCCCCTCTTCTGTCTCCTTCCAACCACCGCAGAATGGCTGGCGCCCGTCGTAGTGAGCGCCAAGATTTTCATGCAGGAAATCTGGCTCCGTCAACTTGATTGGGATGAGCCCCTTTCAACTGACCTGTTGGCAAAATGGGAGACCTTCGCGGGCAGCTATCCTGCTGTACGCGATGTTCGGGTACCTCGATGGATCCGGTTCTGCCCAAAGGTAAGGATTCAGAACCACGGGTTTTGCGACGCTTCCCAGAAGGCATATGGAGCATGTATTTATGTCTGCATAGAAGGCGAAGACGGCATCACCACCAGTCTCCTGGCAGCCAAGACGCAAGTCGCTCCAGTGAAAACGGTTTCACTACCTCGCCTTGAGCTTTGTGGTGCCATGCTCCTAGCTGAGCTGTTCACGGCAATCATTCCGCATTGCCCGGCTACAGAATGGACAGCTCACTTTTTTACGGACTCCCCCATTGTTCTCGCGTGGCTGAACAAGCCACCCTGCCACTGGACGTGTATTGTGGCCAGCCGGGTAGCGAAAATCACTCAGGTTGCCGCTCCACACCTATGGGCTCACGTGCGCTCCGAGCACAACCCAGCTGACCTGGCTAGTCGAGGGGTTTCCGCGGCTGATGTGGTAGACGGGCAACTGTAGTGGTGCAGCCTACCTGGCTGCAAGAGGACCAAGGCCAGTGGCCAACCCAAGCTGAAGTGGCCCATGACACAGATGTGGAGCAACGCCCGGTAAAGTGTTATGTGACTGTTGGCCCCCAAAAGGACATCCTTAGCAGGTTCTCGAGCTTTGACCGCGCTATACGAGTCATGGCCTATGCACTACGTTTCGTGATGAGGACCCGGAGATTGAGTCGGGACCTCTCGGCTAATCTGTCCCCCGAGCAACTCGCCTCTACTCAACAGTGGCTCATCCATCTCACCCAAAGGAGAGAGTATTCCAAGGAGTACGACTGCCTGAGGGGACACAAGTCAATTCCTCCCTCGAGTTGTGGCCTCTGGGTAGTTGACCCGTGATGATAAATTACCCATTCTTCTCCTGTAGAACTGCGTGTTAACGCGTTTGTTAGTTCACCATACCCATCGCATATCCTTGCATGGCGGCAACGCGCTAATAATCAGACTCATCCGAGATTAGTTCTGGATCCCAAAACTGAGAGTCGTAGGCCACTCAAGACCTGGTAATGGCACGGTTCAGCCATCAAAGGATCAAGTGGTCATTTAACCCTCCAGGTGCATGGTGGTGTATGGGAGGCGGGGGTGAAGAGTTTCAAGTCAGTCTTCTACAAGTCTGCCTCCGCCTTCAAGTACTCTTTCGAAGAGCTTTCCACGCTGCTGCCTCGGATTGAAGCATGTGTCAATTATCGGCCCATCTCTTCGATGTCCGAAGATGTGTCCGATCTTCTAGCTCTGACTCCAGGGCATTTCCTCATAGGCTGCCCTCTCCTCGCACCAGCTGAGCCCTCTATTCCGATGGCCGCCTCTTCCATCATCAACCGCTGGCAACAACTCAAGTGCCTACATCAGCAATTCTGCCATCGGTAGAAGGAGGAATACCTCAAGGAGCTCCACAAGCGACCGAAGTGGCAATCGGCGCAAAGGAATTTACAGCAGGGGGACATGGTGGTTCTCAACGAGGACAACCTTCCACCTACTGATTGGAGTCTCGGGCGGATCCAATCGGTGTACCCCGGCCCGGACCATCTGGTTCGTGTGGTCGACGTGCGGACTGCCAAAGGAGTCGTCAAGCGTCCGGTCTCCAAGGCGTGCTCTCCCAATAGAAGCTGACCTTACGGCCACCTCCAGCCAATAGTCTGTGTCTGCCGTTCGTCAATCCGTGTTTTCAGTGTGCCAGTACCTAGGTCTAATTCCTCCTCTTTGGTCTTGTCCAGGACATCTTTTTTTTTTCTAGGAGAATGGCACCTCACCACCACGACAGACGAGTCACTTCCGATGTCTACCGGTGCCGGGTTTGCAGGGGCACCCACCCGCACCGTGAGTGCCGACGGTTTCTCCGGCTGACTACCGTGAAGCGTCTGCACGCAGTCCGGGCGAACCAATACTGCGCTCAGTGTCTCGCTCATGAACATTCACGGGGGTCATGCCGGAATTACCAGGGGTGCCGATACTGTGGAGGCGCCCACCATACCCTTCTCCACAAGAACACGCAGCACTCCCGCCAAGACGCCCTTCACCCGCAGTAAGGAGCCGGCGGGATCCTACCCCACCGGAGATTTCCAGGGACAGATTTTTCGCGCAAGTCACACCGACTCTCGCTTTTTTTCTTCTTGTACTTTTTAACATAAAAAGAACTCAGCACATACTCTTGTGCCCCACGACAATAAGAAAAATAAAGTTATTTTGCATATCAAAAACGAGCGCAATCCAGCGTATTTCTTTCTTTGATATCGGCAACAACACTCCTCTCTTCAATGTCCAACGACATATGTACATACGTACATATAATAGAATTGGACACCCAACAGCAGCATCAACGACAGATCGACAAGCAAAAGGATTCTTCGCCGCCCACTACAACATACTTATTCTCAATGGTAAATCCAAGTTCAAAACTAACGCGTATGAGACTTGAGTTAGAGGAGTATAAATTTACAGTCGAATATCTGCAGGGTAAGGACAATTTTGTAGCGGATGCGTTATCAAGAATAACCATTCAGCAGCTACCGCAACTAAATGGATCAATAAAGAAAGACACTACAAGATATCAAAGTAGACAATATTCCTGCGCAGGAAAAGAAAAAATAGAATTGCCAAGGCAATCTATAGAAAAAGCTTCAAAGCCCAACGTATATGAAGTCATTAACAATGACGAAGTACGTAAAGTAGTGACCTTGTATGTAAAAAGTATGCTATTTTATCTTAAACATGGTAAGAAAATTACTGCAAGATATAATGTTAGCGATTTATATACCAATAGAACTCTTGATTTAGGTAAATTTTTCCAAAGGCTTGAAACGCAAGCCGGTATAAGGCCTCAAAGATAGTTCGCGCTAAGACGAAGATGATGATGAAGACGAAGTTGAAGACGAAAAACAGTGCAGCACAATTCATATGAATTCGCTCGCCCGCAAACATAGTGCGCGCAGAGACGAAGACGAAGATGAAGAAGAAACGCAAGCACTCAGCTTCAAACGGTGCAGTACTGTTTTTGAAGACGAATTGCTTGCTATTTTGCTTCGTTTTTTTTCGTTTTTCTTTTGTTCTATCCATGCTTTGGCACATTGCATGTTACAATTTACTTATGATTTTTGATTTGCCTGACGAACTCGTGTTTTGTGAAAATGCCAATAATAAATGAAGAATTAATTGCAGCCGTTTTAAAAAACGGTGTTTATGGGACCAGCAGAATAATAATAATAATAATAAGCGGATCAATTTTTAACAGAATGTAATCAAATGTGCTGATTTTCAATCTGGTATACTGCACAAATTTTTTTCATCTTGTCGCAGCTCATCAAATAAATGATGAAATTCTTCGAATGCTTTTCTTCCCAAATTAATTGGGTGGATTCTTCCATTCACTTTCTTTTGTCGTTTTAATTTAAAAAATAAACTTTCCTCTAACAGCAGCTCATCGTCTGATGAGAAATCCATTGCGACTAACATCACAAAATCGCAACAAATTCCTCTTGCACTGTGCAACCTATTAGCTTACTCGCATCGCAAAGAATTCATCTTCAACTTCATCTTCATCTTCGACTTCGCCTCAGCGATCACTATGTTTGCAGCCTAAATAAAATCAGCCAACTCAAAGTGGCACCGTGGGAAAATATCTTTGAACACGTTTCAATCGATATTTGAAAAAATATGGCAATAAAATATTAATTTAATTGAGAGTAGCGCTACCAGGTGACCCAAATAGAATCAATAAAAGAAAAAGAAGCTCTATTGTCTACATTCCATGACGATCCAATTCAAGGAGGTCACACAGGCATCTCAAAAACCTTGGCCAAGGTTAAAAGACATTACTATTGGAAAGTTATGACTCGATATATTACCGAACACATACGAAAATGTCCAAAATGCCAAAAATTTAAAGTGACAAGAAAAATAAAAACTCCTTTAACAATAACTGAAACGCCAATACATGCTTTCGACAGGGTTATAGTAGACACCATTGGTCCACTACCCAGGTCTGAAAATGGTCACATTAATTTGTGATCTGACTAAATATCTAGTCGCAATTCCAATTCCAAACAAAAATGATAACACAGTAGCAAAAGCGATTTTTGAGAATTTATTTCTAAAGTACGATCCAATCAAGACTTTCATTACGGACATAGGAACGGATTAGAAAAATTCTATAATAAAAGATTTTTGCAAGTATTTACACATAAATAACATAACATCAACTGTACACCGCCACCAGACAGTTGGAACAGTCGAAAGAAGTCACAGAACTTTTAATGAATACATAAGTTCATATATATCGGTTGATAAAACTGATTGGGACGTATGGATCCAATATTTCGTTTACTGTTTCAACACAACCCCATCTATGTCACACGACTATTGTCCATATGAACTTGTTTTTGGTAAAACAAACAATTTACCAAAACATTTTAATAGCAAAGACAACATACAACCTTTATATAATATAGATGATTATGCTAAGGAAAGTAAATATAGATTAGAAATAGCATATGGAAGAGCTATAATTATGTTAGAAGAAAATAAGAGAAATAATAAGGAATTATATGATAAAAAGGTAATAAACGTAGATATATCAGTGGGAGATAAAGTTTTATTAAAAAATGAAGTAGGACATAAGTTAGATTATCAATACACAGGGCCCGATAAAGTAGAAAGTAGTGAAAAAGAGATAATATAGTAATCTCAGATACTAGAAATATAAAACAAACAGTTCATAAGAATAGAATAAAGATTTTTAGTTCATAATCATTTACAATATCTACAACAAAAGCAAAATTATGCAAAACCAATAAAAAAATAAATAAAATACATTTACGATTTTGAAATTTTTTTTTATATTTGACTAAGATAAATATCACACACAAAAAAAATTAAATAACATCAAATTAAAAAAAAAAATATTCTTATTTATATATAAAATAAATTTTTATGAATTTAGTTCTTACATTTAAATGCAAACGAATTAAGAATTAAAAAAAAAATAATTTCAATAAATTACGTTATTTTTCAAAAGGAGGGAGATGTAATATGCACATGTGTTGCACATAGCGAGGGTCCACTGTACCCAACACTTTGTTAGCAGCAACACGTTGTTGCAGTATAAACAAATAATTAAATTAATTCAAATTCAAATTCATGCTCTCTCAGCAGCAGCCCAAGTAAGAATGAAACGGCTGCCTTCGGCTCTGCTGAGACACTTCGTAACGACGCTCAGCCTCTGCTGGGACCGCTCGCAAGAAACTTTTGTGAACAAAACGAGTGTATGAAGTGGGGTATCCATATGTTATTTGGTCAGTGGTAATAGCCAACAGTGCCTAAGTAACAGCTGCCGTTAACGCAGCGCTATCACGTCAGGAATCAAATTTTCAAGCGCGCATTCAAGCGGTTGAGAATCAGATTAGCAATTTGTGTGTCGTCGCAAATTCTGTAAATCCAGAAATCAGGTGCGATATTTCTTTGGATATTATAAAATCAATACCAGACTTTAAAGGTACCCAAGATGAGTAAGTGGCATGGCGACAGTCTGCTACTGACGCGTACGAACTTTTTAGGCCATATAATGGCAGCAGTTTGCTAATGCAAATCTGTTACTATTATTACTATTATTAGGAACAAACTCAGAGGGCCCGCACGGGCATTGTTAGTCTCACACAACAGAGTGCTAAATTTCGATGCAATTATAGCGAGTCTAGATTGCACATAAGCAGATCGCACATCATTGCGCACTCTGCGGCAAGCGCTTGAGATGGTCAGGCAATTCGAGTCTAATGAACTATTACGACAAAGTCGAAAGGAAATTGACTCTAGTAACTAATAAAAACATTATGTCACACGACCAAGAAGGCGCTGACCTAATGAACAGAGAAGTCAGGGCAGATTTCGGGTCTAAATAAATCATTGAAGGCCATTGTTTTTCCAGCTCAACCCAAAGATCTGCCATCTGCACTAGCACTAGCGAAAGAGACACAATCTAGTAACGAAAGAAGCATGTTTTCAAATTCATATGCCAAAGCCTTAGAAGGGAAGCCATCAGGTCTCGCGGTCATTCCAAACAACAACACTAATATCGAACAGAATAGAAGAGACCAGGCCCAGGCTCCTGAACCGATGGAGATAGATTCGACCTCTAAATTTCGGCAGCTCACCAATTTTGAGAAACAATAAGCAAATAATGGTCCACCAGCTAGAAAGAGGCAAAAATTCGTCTGAGCGAGTAAGAGGTCAAAGGCGTCAGCGAGTAAATAATATAGTTCACAATGCCCAGGTCGACTTATATAAGGACTATAAGAATATAGCCGACAACGCAGTCGAGAACATAGATGATGACAGCGACTCAACATGTGGTAACGACTCATAAGTATTTTTTATTGGGAGCTCCCGGCTACCCGTCATTGAACGGCAGCTGGCTTGGAGAAAATTGAAAGTCCTAATATACACTGGGGCGGCGAAGAATTACGTAATGCCCGTAATGCAGCTAAAAAACGTAATTCCAGTCGACAATCCTTTCACTGTGAGCTCAATAGACGGCTCTAGTGAAATCAAAAACAAATGTTTGATGTCAATCTTTCATAAAATTTCCCCAATTTTCTTACTAGACACGCTTAGTACGTTTGATGCCATCATAGGGTTCGACCTCTTAACAGAGGCAGAAGTGACATTGAACTTAAACAATAGCAGTCTAGAGTACAAGAATTCATCGGAAAAGCTTCAGTACTACAACTGTGACAGCATAACTTCACAGATATAAATGACATAGTGGTTCCAAACTCCACCAAAAACGAGTTTAAAAGGATGATATTAGGAAAATTGACGATATTTTCGACCTCTAATGAGGCATTACCCTTCAACACTTCTGTCGTCGCCACTATTCGTACGGAAGACAACCAACCGATGCATTCTAAACTGTACCCACATCCTATGGGAGTGTCAGATTTAGTAAACAACGAAATGAAACAGTTGCTAAATGATGGCATAATTAGACCATCAAAGTCCCCATACAACAGCCCAACTTGGGTAGTTGACAAAAAGGGAATCGACGCCAAAAATAAACGTTTGGTAATCTACTTTAAGAAATTGAATGAAAAATCTATTCCAGATCGCTACCCAATGCCTTTTATTCCCATGATTCTAGCGAATCTTGGGAATTCAAAATTTTTCAATACTCTTGTTTTAAAATCAGGGTACCATCAGATTTTCTTAGCGGAACAAGACCGAGAGAAGACCTCATTTTCAGTAAACGGCGGGAAATATGAGTTCTGTCGTCTACCATTTGGTCTTAAAAATGCTGGAATCATTTTATTAGAGAACCATAGATGACGTTCTTAGAGAAACAATTGGGAAAACTTGTTACGTCTATGTGGATGACGTAATAATTTTCTCTGAAAATGAAGCTCATCATGTTCAGCACATCGACACAGTACTAAAGTGCTTAAGCAATGCGAACATGAGGGTTTCTCAGGAGAAAACCAAATTCTTTAGGGAAAGCGTCGAATACCTAGGTTTAATAGTTACCAAAGGTAGAGCAAAAACTGACCCCGAAAAGTTAGCTTACATTGACGAACGTAATGCAAAAATGTTCTATAAGCCAGGTAAAGAAAATTTCGAGGCTGATGCCTTATCACGACAAAACGTAAATGCTTTGTAAGACGAGCCTCACTCAGATATGGCCACCATACACAGCGAAATCTCTCCGACTTACACGGTTGAAACGACAGACAAACCTTTAAATTGTTTCGTAATCCAATAGTCCTAGAAGAAGCACGCTTTCCACTAAAGCGCATTTTATATTTTTCGGCTATAAAACTCGCCACTTAATAAATTTCACTTACAAAAATAACCTGTCTGAGACTCTTAAGGAGGTAATTAACCCAAATGTCGTAAATGCGATTCACTGCGACTTACCAACACTGGCCAGATTTCAACACAAAGTCGTGTTAAATTTCCCCACAGCAAAATTTTGGCATTGTAAGAATTTAATAGCGGACATCTCAGACAAAAACGAACAAAGTGAGATAATCACCACTGAACACAATCGTACACATTGAGCTGCTCAGGAAAATACTAAGCAAGTCCTTCGCGATTACTATTTTCCAAAAATGAACAAGCTAGCCAAAGAAATCGTCGCTAATTGCAAGGGGTGCATCAAGGAAAAGTTAGATAGGCCCTCCAAAAAGCAAGAGCTTGGAATAAGACCGATTCCTTCTCATTCCGTGGAAATGCTTCACTTCGACATTTTCAGCACAGATAAAAAACAGTTTCTAACTTGCATCGACAAGTTCTCAAAGTTCGCCGTTGTTCAGCCAATAATATTCCGCACAATAGTCGAGGTAAAAGCCCCTATGTTACAGTTGATAAACTTATTCCCAAACATTAAAACCATTTATTGCGACAACAAGCCAGCTTTCAAGTCAGAAACAATAACATCGCTCCTCAAAAACAAATACAAAATAGATGTTGTAAATGCACCCCACTCCACAGCAGTCCAAATGGTCAAGTGGAACGTTTTCACAGTACCTTAACAGAAATCGAGAGGTGTCTAAAATTAGACAAGAAAGTCGACGACACATCTGAACTAATGATGAGGGCAACGGTCGAACTGGCAACTGGTAAAAAACCTTTAGAGGTCATACATTCGGAATCCGACGATATCAGGCGCATCATTAAAGAAAAAATAACGAAAGTCCAGGAAAACAATATCGAAATATGTAATCCTAATAGACAGAGTAGGGTATTCGAGGTGGGTGAGAAAATATACCTGAAAAACAACAAAATGCTTGGAATAAAGTTGTCCCCTTAATGTTTAGAAGGATAATTACAAGCAGACAAGGACAATATTATATAACCTCATCCACAAAGATTAGATTAGTATAGAGTACAATATTTTTTCTTATTATGTTTTCCTTGTCTTACAGGATGATTAGCACGATCCTACTTTTGATAATGTCAGTGAATGCTCGGATTACCGACTACTCGCATTCGAACTATATTCCCATAATAGATGGGGACGCGTTGGTATGGGAGCAGAGGGATTATTTAAAACACACAAGTAACTTGTCCGATTTTATAGCAATTACGGAGATCACCGAAAAATTGTCCGAACATTTACCGCAATCACATATGCAAAAACTGCTAGAGGTCGATAGAGACCACATCAGAAGTCTTTTGTCCGTTTTGAAAATACACCATTGGATAGTTAGAAGCTTAGATTTCCTGGGTATAGCACTCAAAGTGGTCGCAGGCACCCCTGATGCCTCAGACCTCGAAAAAATCAAGATAACAGAATCTCAGCTGATCGACTTAAATAATAGGCAAGTTTTAATAAACTCAGAAACACAGAACAAATTAACAACCTAACTAATACTATCAATCAAATTATTAAAAGCAAACAACAAAGTTTCGTTGTCACTCCTCACCTATACGAGGCCCTTCTGGCCAGAAACAGAATGCTAATAACAGAAATTCAAAATTTAATGTTAACAGCTACTTTGGCCAAGACAAACATAGTGAACCCAACTATTTTCGATAACAATGGTTTGAAGTTTTTGGTAGAACATACAATAAACACACCAATAGTTTGTCTGATGGAAGCATCGACTATTAAGGTCCTCCAGTCCGAAAACATTATTTATATCCTAATTGCATACCCTAGAATTAAGTTCATCTGCAAGAAAATCACCGTCTTCCCCGTGTCACAGCAACACACAATAGTAAAGCTTCAAGATGACATAGTAGCACCTTTTGTAAAGCAGCGACGCACGACACCTGTGCGCGAGCACTTCACGCTGGAAGCACAGCTATATGCCATACGCAGCCCAGCCATTAAAACCGATCACTCAGGTAGACGATGGCGTGATAATTATCAACGAAAGTGCAGCAAAGGTTAGCACAGACGGCGGACCAGAGATTCCAACAAACGGCACGCATCGCATCACGTTTGTGCATCAAGCAATCATCAACGGGACTAAATATGTTAACATACGTGAAGTCCTGAAAAAAACGCCAGGCATTGCAGGGTCTCCACTACTAAACATTGTAGGCCACGACCCGGTTTTGAGCATGCCACTCCTTCATAGGCTGAAGAAAGAAGCTTATGAATAACACTCGCAAAACTATATTTCATAAATAATCATTTCGCCATTGCTGCGTTAAGCACTTTGCATCAGCGCGCTATAGCTGCAATGGTCAGCGGTGGTAACCGGACATTTTTGTTATGTCGCAAGAGTTTTCCGTTATTGCCTATGATTATGCTGAGTCGGCTTGCCTACCATGACATTGTGGCGTGATGCGAATTTTGGTTTAACTTAAGCAGAATATTTGTAATCAGTCTTGAATACAGCGCTCAACCAATAAGTCGCTTAATAAAAATCATTGCTCCGGCACTTGCCGTAAAATATCATTTTTTATTATTACTGTCTGAGCCCAAGGCCAGGAATAGAAACTACAGTCTTTTTCCACCATAATTATCCTACTGGCAACAGCAGCGGGACGAGGATACCTTACTGGACATAGTATCCTAAGAAGGAACATAATTTCCGGAAGAAGAAACTTAATTTATATATGATGAAGTGCGTATGCTAAGAGAGAGCGAGTATGGCACATGGGCATACACGCTTAGAGAGAGTCTTACGTACGTATGTGTTTGGCACTAGCGGTCAGCGTGGGAATGCTGACTTAGACCAATTCATAAGTGGGCGATCATATTTCGCGGTCACTTTGAATTGATTTATTTATTTGTTTTAACTGCAACGATGTGTTGCTGCTAACAAAGTGTTGGGTAGAGTGGACCCTTGCTATGTGCAACATATGTGCATATTACAAAGGCCTTCAGAGTAGAGTAGCATATCTTTTCAATACCCGGTGCTTTGTTATTAGGCAACGAATGAATGATTTTAGATATTTCCCCAGTCCTTAAGGGCTTAATAGGCAGACATCAGTTGACATGTCAGCTATTAACAGTCGACAGAAATAAATTAAAATATAACATTAAAATAAAATTTTAAAATAATAAAATTAAATATATATACATATATTTAAAAATAAAAAAAAGTTAGAATTAAATAAATAGAAAAATCATCCATATACATATAATTCAGCAAATGCTGCAGTCATCATTTTCTGGAAAGAATTTTGTGCTTTTTTTAAGCCGAATGGCAATCGCGTGAAGCAATACGAGCTATTGCTTGTTGAGGAAGACGTTATATCTCTTAAACTTTTTTCGAGTTAAATTTGATGAAATCCTGACATTAAGTCAAGGCATGAAAAGTATTTTGCTCTTCCTAGTTGATCCAAAATATCATCAATCTAGGGATCGGGAATTTATCTGACAACAATTTTTTATTAATTTGACGATAGTCAGTTACTAATCGCCATCTTTTCTTGTCAGAATCTGGAAGAGATTACTTCGGAACCAACAAAATAAGGGGATACAGACTGTTCGAAAATTTTACTGTCGTTTAATTTTTGTACTTGTACTTGTATCTTATCTATTTTACTTTGAGGGTTCTAAAAATTTTTATGTACACAGATTCATTGTCCTTCAATCTTAGCTTTTGTTTGTAGTAGTTATTGGTAGTGATCGATTCGGTTTCGAGTCCGAATACCTCACTAAACTTGGTGCATAAATTAGTCAATTCGTTTTGAATTGTGGTGGAAAATTTTTAGGCAATTGAGATAAGACATGTTTTTCTCTATTTTCTGGATTGTTTTGAACTATGTCGCAGTTCATATGACAAATTTTTAATTTCTACTACTTGATCGGTACTGGTCGTATTCAGTAATCGGACAAATGCATATTTGGTTGTTGCAATTGTGTTTGCAACATGAATACCTTTTTTAATTTCCTGGTTTGGAATTATGACACTATCCTCATCTGATGATAGGTGAATTTTTCTGACTACTTGGGTAGTTCGGTCTCATTATGAGCCAATCTTCAATTAGTTTGAAATCTAACTGTCAATAGAATTTCTTAATGAAGTCAATGCCAATTATTCCGTCAATAGGTATAGCGAAGTGCAATTTATCTGTCTGTATCTCTATTGAAATCAGACCTTTGGACTCTATTATGTCTTGTCCTATGCCTTGAATATTGACTTTCTTATTTATTTATTTACTGAATGTCTGAGGGATGTTGAGAGTTTCACTGATTGTTTTGGGCTATTCTATCATTGTTTGTATTATTGATATTGTTGTAGCGGGCGGCGAAGAATCCTTAGTGTGTCTGCCTGTCGTTGATGCTGTTGTTGGGTGTCCGCTTCTATTATATGTACGTATTTACATATGTTGTTGGACAGGAAAGAGAAGGGTGTTGGTGTCGATATTAAATAAAGAGATACGCGGGATTGCGCTCGTTTTTTATACAAAATTACCTTATTTTATCGACTTGGGGCACAAGACTATGTGCTGAATTCTTTTTATATTATAGATTACGAGTAAAAGTTAGAAAGACTTGCGAGATTTTTTACTTATGTGATAAAAGTAGTGGTGCGCCAACTCGACGTTAGCCGATCGTCGGGTATCGATCCTATCGATGGGTAGTATCGGAGCAGCCCGATCAGCAGTTCTGCGTTGCCATCTGACGAAAACAGTTACTATTATTATTGTATCGGCCTCGGTTGGAATTGATGTTTCGATTGCATCGGCCTCTACGGTAATTGTAGTTATTATTTTGGGTATTTCCTCTGTTTTGGTAGTTACCATTGCCTCTACCACGATAGTTACCACGATTGTTACTACCGCGGTAGTTGTTATTCCCTCTTTTTAAGTACATCACTGTATTCACACTGCCAGTAAGTCTTACACTAATACGGATGTATGCACTAACGTCAGCATCCATGGTGGTGAAAATACCATACTCCAAAACGGTTTTAAGACTTTCGTGACTAGTTTTACTAATCATTGTGTTAATGGTTTCTGTAGTGCTGAACATGTCAGCATTTTCATATGGTATGCCTTGGTCAATATAAGCAGCTTCAAGAAGCTGTCGCAGATTTCCTAGTTCAATTGTGAACTGAGCCCTTTTTGCCTTTCTGCGATAACGTGTCCATTTTTGCCTTTATGTTGGCGGATGTTTCACTGACAACTACGGATTTTAATTTTGCAATAATTCCATCTATTGTGGTTATATTTTTAATTCTATTGAGGGTTGTGCCTGTTATTTTTGATTTAATCACCTCTATGGCAATTTCCTCATAACTTCCCTTTGTTAGGTTGACAAGCTTTAATGCCGTTAAGAATTTTTCAAGATGGGTTTTGTTTCCATCAAATTCAGGGACTGCTTGTGAAATTTCCCTAATATATGCCCTCTGGGCGGCGGCTGTGTAAACCATTATAAGGCTGTTATCAGCATTATTTTCACTTTCAGATGAAACATCTTTGAAATCCAGTGTGATAACACTGGAATATCCCATGATTGAACTTTAAAGTTTTCACCTAGTTCCAACTTTACAGATGTATTCAATATAGAAGGTAAAATTAAATATAAATTGGGCTTGTCTTTAACTGTTTGGATATTATTTCTCACTTTTATTAGGACCCTTGACGTTTCTGACTAATGTTCATTGGTTAATACATCTTTATGTTGATGTATCAATAATCAAGCTTCCATTCTATTAATTAAATAATTAATTATTGTTGTTTGTGCTGTTCTGTTTTCTTTATGCATTTATTGTGCAGCTTATATAATTTGTAAAAACAATTCGCACATATTATAACAACAATGATTATCAGTAATATGTTTGTTAATATCTATGTTGTTTGATTCAACTTTATTCATAAAGTTAGCAGTGCAATCCACTGACTTAACGTCCACTAATCCTATTTTCGAATTCTGTTCAGAATTATGAATTGACTTAATTGCAAAATCTTCTGAAAATTTACTTATTGCATTACTGTCCATAAATAGTTTAATGGCCTCTGGCTTTAAATTAATTCTTTTTTTTTATTTCCAATTAATCTGACTGAACTGAAAACTTTTTTTTCATTTTAAATTTCAAAATTTATTTAGCTAGCTATTCAGGTGGGTATGGAATTTAAGATTTGGATTTATTTGTTTGCTACTAGGTAATTTACCCAGTGCCTGGAACGGGTAATAAAAAAAAATATTCTTTTTTACAGAGCAACCTGCCTAATTTTATAATTTGGCTTTATGGACTTCATTTTGATTGGGCAAAAAATATTCTGCTCAATTTTACATGCTTTTTTTAAATTTATATAAAAAAATATGCAACGCAGTGTAATGAAAAAATGTCACTCTCATTGTAGCGCTCTCGGATCCTGCACTCTTAGTAGTACGGCCGGCATCTGCACCCTTAGTGGTGCTATCGGCTCTTTGGCCAGCAAACTGTGCTGGCGGCGCCGATGCTGGTAAAGCACAGGCTGCAGTGCCGGCTGTACAGAGGTCCAGGGCAATCTACATTGCAACGCTCGACGTACTGAGGCAGTCTGCTCTTGGGAGGAGGTGTGATTATAGTTTTTTCATTAACAACTTTTATATTCACTGCATTGCTTGTAGCCTTTCTGTTGCTTCCACGGTGTGTTGACCTCGGGTGAATATAAATGCCACTTAATGGGCTCACATTTCCTAATTCAATTTTATAACCCGGCCACCTCGACCCATAACACTCACTACACTGTACTCACTCAGCTTTGATAGTTTTTGTTACAGTTGTTCCACCCTCCTTCATTCTCTTCAAATCTAGTTATAGTTGAGCTTGTTGGTGTTCCGTTTGCAGACCGGTGAAATCTGTCACGGTCGCCATATTAAAAGGTTCCAGTACTATGTTGTATTACTTATGCCAAATAAGAACACGATCACGACTGTGCCTTTTAACTTGTCTTTATTTAATGAATTCTCTTAGCATAAAATTATAATCATGACGCGCACTGCGCTGCCACTTCAGCCGGCAGCAGAGCGACTGCATTGTATTCTCTTATCTATATATGATTAAGCCCTATGCTAAGAGAGAGCGAGTATGTCACATGGGCATACAAGCTTAGGGTTCAGCGCGGGAATGCTGACTTAGCCCAATTCATAAGTGGGCGATCATATTTCGCGCTCATTTTCAATTGATTTATTTATTGGTTTATACTGCAGCAATGTTTTGCTGCTAACAAAGTGTTGGGTACAGTGGACCCTTGCTATGTGCAACATATGTGCATATTACATCTCCCTTCTTTTGAAAAAAAAACGTAATATATGTAGTTATTTTAAGTATTAATATAATGATAAAATATTACAAATTAAATTATGAATATTAATAAAGGGTTTTCATATTCGTCGAGCCTAACCTCTAAGCAGTTCATGTACTATTTAACCCTCTATTCAGACTTTCTACATTCTCTTACAGTACTTCTTTACTAACGGTCTAATGGTTATGTTTACTTATACTTTACTTGTATACCGCCCTTTTGTAAGATAAGATATGGTCTGAAGGTAAGATATGGTCTGAAGGTAAGTCGCTTGTCTAGAGAAATGCCAAGGTATTTCGCTTGCGACGGCTGCTCCAGAGTAATACATTCAAGCTGGATTTCAGGGGCTGTCATTATCAGCCTCTTCAGTGTGAAGCATGGGTTTGTTGTTTTTAGCGGATTGACTTTCATGTTCCACCGTTTGCACCAAGCTGTCAGAGCAACAAGATACTCCTGCAAGCCATGAGCTGCTTCTTTTCGACTTCTGGAATTTTACTGCATTCATCTGCATAGGTCGCAATGAGGGCCTTAGAGGGAGTCTCCATATTTTGACTATTGGGTCTGGGTATATCAGCAGTATACAGCGAATAAACCAACGGCCCAAGTACACTGCCCTGTAGTACTCCTGCTTTCATTGGGTAGCTGTTAGAATATGTATCCCTAACTTTGACTTTAAACTCCCGACCTTCCAGATATGATTTTAAAAGTCCATAGTAGGGAGCTGGTAGGAAGCTTTTTATTTTACAAAGAAGTCCAACGTGCCAAACCTTGTCGAAGCTTCTTGCATATCAATAAAGACCGCATTGGAGTACTCCAGATCATCAAAGGCTTATAGGATATGCTTTACCAATCTGTGCACTTGTTCAATAGTACCATGTCCACCTCGAAAGCCAAATTGAGGATCAGGCAAGATGTTATTTTGATTCATTATCACAGTAATTCTCTTGGGCATTAATTTCTCCCACAATTTCGATAGGGCTGGTAAGAGACTGATTGGTCAATGTGTCTCAGGGTCAGCCTCTGGCTTACCTGGCTTGTGAATCATGAGAATCGCTGCTAATTTACATTGCTTTGGGAACTCTTGCACTCGAAGAAGAGCATTAAAATTTAATGATATATATATGATTGGTCTTGTGGGCAAGGCCTTCAGAGTAGAGTAGCATATCCTATCAATACCCGGTAGCGATTGAATGATTTCAGATATTTCCTCAGTCCTTATGGGCATAATAGGCAATGACATATGCAGTGGTGTCTCTAAACTCTCTATTATAAATAAATATTTTTTTTCTTATTAATCGTATTTATTAGAAATATTGATTACAGCTGAATAGTATTCTATTACCTTTTTGGCAACTTAAGCTAATGAGAAAATAATAATTAAAAGTAAACCTATGTCTAGAAATTTGGAAATTTACAATATTTACAATTAAGACAATTTTGATTAGGAAAATCTTGTGGTCTAAGAGAATTTCTATTCGATCGATGCTCTGGGAGTTCACTACGTCAAGATCCGTTGTGGGAGATAAATTAAATATAATAATTAAATATAATCGTTTAAGTCTTCTTTTGGCTCTTAATTCAGCGCTGAGTTGACGCCTGGCATGGGCGTTTGGGTGATACTCTAGCCTCTCTGCGTATTTGCTAGCTATCATTTTAATCCTGTCCCCAATCAGTGGAACATTCAGATCTCGCTCAATGTCTCTGTTTCGTATATACCAGGAAGCGTTTGAAATTTTTCTAAGAGTTTTGGCTTGCAGTACACGTAATTAAATAAATATAATAAATAAATATGGCAAGGAAAGTGAAAAATTTAAATAAATCTGTTTTTTTGTTAAAAAAAAATTAGACAGTTGCAACTTTGAGAGGCCATAATTTAGCTAAAAATATACCGATTTTAAAAATGTGTGCATATGTGTTAATGGTTTTGATGACATTTTGAAACTACATCAAAAAATTAACATAGTGTCAGTTTGAATTTTTACCAATTTTTTGGAATTTTTGCACATTAACTGCTAGCAAAAATGTCAAAAAATTGAAAATAGGAATTTTGTGTGCCTAATCGATTTCTGGCATCAAAATGAGTATAAAAACTTTATTTATTTATTTATTTATTTATTTATTTAATGTCAACTATAAACAGTCGACAGAAATTAATTAATATGTAACATTACAATAAAATTTAGAAATGATTAAATTAAATATATAAAATAAATTATATATATGTTTAAAAATTAAAAATTAGAATTAAATTAAAATAAAAATAATAAATAAATAGTTCTGGGGTGAATAAATGTAAATTGATTCAACATTTGTTGCTAGGATTGGGGAAACCCAGGAAAACCCAATCAAATCAATGACCACCACCAGAGATTATGTGATTAATGTGTGAGTAAATGTTCTAAGATTAAGGCAGAAACAGACGACTCTAATCTAATAACCCCGTAAAGACTGTTAAACTCAGAACATAGTACTCAAAATAGTTCATGCATAAGGTAATTAGTAGGGCAAGTGCTAATTTTTAATAAGGAAAAGAAACGGGTAGATCTGATAGGAATTGAAAAGTTTAATTTGTTAAGCAAGAAAGGAGAGTTAATATCACCATTGATAAGTTTCAGAATGAAAGTAACACCCAGCATAGTGCGACGGTGAGAAAGAGAAGGAAGATTAATTAATAGTAATCTACTAGGATATGGCGGTAGGTTAAGCAGTGGTGACCAGTTTAAGTTTCTTAGTGCGAAAATTAGAAACTTCTTTTGCACCGACTCGATTTTGTCTTTGTAAGTCTGATACTGTGGCGACCACAAACAGGACCCATACTCGAGAATGGGACGTACCAGAGAGACATAAAGCTGTTTAGTCGTATAAGGGTCATTGAATTCCTTAGACCAACGCTTAATGAAACCTAAGACCTTCATGGCTTTATTTACCATGAACTCAATGTGATCGTTGAATGAGAGTTTACGATCAAGTAAGATGCCTAGGTCATTGATTTGAGATATATTCTCAAGAAGATGGCCGTCTAAAAAGTATTCAGCGTGCACAGGTTGTGTTCTGCAAAAGTCATGGCTTTGCACTTTGAGCAATTGAGGGCAATAAGATTGGTTTTACACCATGAATTGAGAATATTTAGATCAGCTTGCAACAAAGAAGCAGAAATAGGATCCTTATAAGAGAGGCATAATTTAACGTCATCTGCATACATCAAAACAGCACTATTCTTAATAATAGACGGAAGGTCATTAATAAATAAATTGAAAAGCAATGGTCCGAGGTGGCTACCTTGGGGCACTCCTGAATAAACAAAGATCTGCTTAGAAAGGGCAAAATTGAACATAACTCTTTGAGTTCTATTTTTAAGATAATTGGAAATCCAGTTCATAAGAGTATGAGGAAAACCAAGAAGCGATAACTTGAGCATTAGGAGAGTATGGTTTACAGAATCAAATGCTTTACTGAAGTCAGTGTAGATAACATCCGTTTGCATCGTACTATGAAACCCACTAATGACAATAGAGGAGAGTTCCAATAAGTTTGTGGTAGTAGATTTGGATCTCACAAAGCCATGCTGGGTTGGTGAGATGATTGAGCTACATAAGTGTTGGAGATGAGAAGTAATGATTTTCTCGAATAACTTAGGAATAGCAGACAACTTAGAAATAGCTCTATAGTTCATGACATCAGATTTAGAGCCTTTTTTATGTAAGGGAATAACATAAGATTCTTTCCATATCTCAGGAAATAATCCGGTCGAAACGGATAAACAAAAAAGTTTAAGAATTGGCTTACAGAGCGAATTAGCACAGTATCTGAGAACACAGCCAGGCACCCCATCTGGCCCAGGAGAAAAAGATGGCTTGACCAAATTCAGCTCACAACCTAGCAAACTTTCCGTAATCTGCGGACCGAAAACAGAGTTAGCTGGATAAATTCTATAAGGAGACTTAGAATCGTAATTCTTAGACGAATAAGTATCCTGGAAAAAATCTGCAAATAAGTCCGAAATATATTGATCGGTACTAGCTGTTTTCTCGTTTAGCGTTAGAGAAGAAGGATATGAAGCAGCTCGCCGTTTTAGATTTACAAAATTATAAAACTGCTTAGGGTCTTTGGCAAATTGTAATCTACAGCGAGTTAAATATGCACTATAGCAACGGTGGTTCAGAGTATCAAAGCCAGACTTAGCGCTGACATACCTTGAAAAATCAATAAGCCTACCAAATAATTTGAACTTTTTGTAAAGCTTGGATTTTAAATTTTTAAGTCTACAAAGTTCCCTAGAGAACCAAGGTAGTTTTGTAGACTTAGAAAGATACACCCTAGGAACACTTGATTCAAAAATAGAGTTAATAGCTCTATAAAAAATGTGAATCGCACATTCTAAATTATTAGAAGAGTACAATTCCGACCAATCGTAGTTATTAAATAAAATATTGAGATAACTAAAGTTTACTTTACGAAAACAGTAGTGTTTAGTGGTTGGAAGTGTTTTATTTTGCTGCCCGGATGGTGACAGCAAAATAGCGAGCTCTAAAGTGGGGTGGAACGCATCTTCAGGTGAAACTAAAGGATCAATTCTTACAACAGTATCGCATACCTGATCTGATACAAAGACAAGATCAAGTATTCGGTTCCTGCTATTTCGAATTGAGTTGACCTGAGATAGATTAAGTTCAAGAAGTCCCGACAGAAACTCGTTAGAAGTCATTAAGTCGTTGTTATCCGACCAAATAACATCGGTCGGATTTTGACCCACTTGATTTTGACCCATATTTTATAATATATGGCCACAGTATTAAAAAATGCTCAAAATCATCATTTTGATCGAAGAATATCTTCCTCATCTTAAAGGAACAAAAACTTGTTAACCCCTTCGCCGATTTTCCATATTTATGTATTTCTGATAACGGCATTGATTATACTTTAAATCGGTATAAATTGTATTACATGTTTTGAAAAATATGGCAAGCAAAGTTAAATTTTGAAAACAAACGTATTTTTTGGTTAGATAAACTGAGACTTTTGCAACTTTGAGAAGTCATAACTTAGCTAAAAATCAACCGATTTTCAATATTTTTGCATTTCTGTCAACGCTATTCATCATATTATAAATGTACATCAAAAAATTGTTCATTCAGTCGCTTTTACTTTTTGCCCCATTTTTGTATATTTTGCATAACCCCTTGCAATAATGTAAAAAAATTTAAAATTTTCAAATCGGAATTTTTTGTGCCCAATAGATTTCTGGCATCAAAATGAGTATAAAAATTATTACTACACTTGATTTTGACTCATATTTTACAAAATATGACCACAATACTGATAAATGGTCAAAACAGCTTTTTGAGCAAAAAATGATATCTTACTCATCTTTGAGGAACCATAACTTTTCCACAACTTCGCCGATTTTTGATATTTATGCCTTTCTGTGTAAAGCTTCGATTTCACTTTAAATATCACTTTCCGTAGAGGAGCAGATAAACAGGCATACCAGTAGATACGGCGACAGGCTGGAGAGGCACCGCAGTTTGTTGGCACGGCAACTACTCCCTGCCAGGCCTCTCAGGAGGCTGAAAAGACCCGGCTTTGCCAAGACGCTGGGGAGGCGACAATAATTTAGTTTAATTCCTTTGTACATACATACATATATAAATCAATCCTCTTGTCTTCAGCAAGGGGTTAGGTGTTAAGTAGTTGTAATTGTATAGTTATGGTACGTTTTGTTGTACCGGTTCTATATTTAATAAACAAAGTTTTCCAAACTTTAAATCGGTATAAAAAGTTTCTTAGATGTTTGAAAAATATAGCAAGTAAAGTTAAAAATATAAATGAATCTGTTTTTCTGTTAAAAAATTTTAGACTTTTGCAATTTTGAGAAGCTTTGAGAACTTAGCTAAAAAACAACCAATTATTAAAATTTTTACATTTCTGTCAATGGTTTTGATCATATTATGAATGTATATCAAGAAATTGTCCATACTGTCAGTGTTATGCTTTGACTCAATTTTGACCACTTCGACGCACTTGATTTTGACCTATATTTTAGAAAATATGAACACAATACTGATATATGGTCAAATCATCGTTTTGAACAAAAATTATATCTTCCTCATTTTTGAGGAACCATAACTTTTCCACAACTTAGAAGATTATCTATATTTTTGATTTCTGAATACAGCTTTGATTTTACTTTCAATCTGTAACCGTAACCGTTTCGCTCTGCTGGATATGGAACTTGATGATCGTAATGATTTGAACCCTGTAGAAACAGCTGATATTCCAACAGAGATTATTACAGAGGAGCCTTCATCAAAAAAACCTCCGCAAATTGTGGTAAATATTGCAAGTCTCATTGATTTATTTGAAATAATTGGTGATGTTGCTGATTTGGATGATAACCACTTTGATAATATGGGAATACAATTCCATACTTATCAATTAAAGGAAGAAAAACCTTTCAAGATTGTAGTAAAGGGGCTACATCATAGCACTCCTATTAACCAAATAATATCCAATTTTAAAACCGTTGGTTTTGAAGCTCACCGAGATTAAGGGCAAATAAGGACCAAAGATTTTATATATTTTTCATATATATAAAAAATTGCATAAATATCAAAGAATTTATGACATTAAATCTCTTGCCGAGAAAGAGTTACAGTTGAGAGGATGCGTAAATCATCTGAAATTGCGCATTGCTTACGTTGCCAGGAATATGGCCAAACAGCAAAATATTGTCTTCGTCAGGAAAATTGTGCGCTTTATGGCGATAAGCATCCGACTAAGGAGTGTGTTCGCCCATTAGATCAGCAATCAACCGCTTACACTGTGGAGGCAGTCACATGGCTACCTATAAGCGATGCCAATGGTACCAGGAGTATATAAAAATATCAATGGGGTATTCTAAGGGACGCTCCACCGCGAAACAATTAATGGTAACAACAACCACTGCAGCAAGAAGGCCAACAATTGCATCAATAAAAGAAACAAAAGCAATTAGGTGAACAACAGACTCAACAAGCCAGCTCTCCTGGAGTCCGTGCAAGCGTGTTATACGCCTAGTCTCTAGCCACGATAGAATAATGAAAATATACTTCCAGTTGATGCCCGAGCATTAATGGCACAACAACAGCAGCAAATTATGGAATGGCAGCAAGCCATCCAAAAACAGCAGCAGGAACTTTTACAGTGCTTGCAGCAGCAGCAAAGTGAGCAACATCAGCTTACTATCAAAAATAGTCAACGACTAGACCGGCTTGAGGATATTAATAATTATTTATAATTAATAAGTTCGCTAAATAAAAGGAATGAGGATTCATCGAACGCCCAACTCCTTAAGATCGCTTCAACCTTACGATGAACAATCTCAAGATCCTAATATGGAATACCAATGGCATTCTGGCAAAGCAAAAGAAGTTGAGCTCTTTGGGCATAATAACAGGATTGATATTATGCTTTTAAGTGAAATAAAGCTCAATAGAGGTGACGTATAAGCCATAACGGCATAATCATGGCCACGGAGGAGCGTTGGTGTTGGTGATCCACTATGATCCACTTCCCAAAAAAAGTTATAGAGACAAGATTAGTTCAAATGTCTACCATTAAAATTGTCACTGGTTTGGGTAACATGGAAGTAAGTGCGACATACTTTCCTCCCGGAAATAGACTACAGGAAAGGCATTTCACTGAAATACTCGCATCTTTTGGACAGAGGTATCTGGTTGGGGGTGACTGGAATGCGCGTCATTGGATGTGGGGCGACAACACTAGTTCATATAGAGGGCTTGAGCTAGTTGAAGGGGCTAAAATTCTTGCAACTGACTCTCCAACTAGATAGCCATATGTATCTAGTCATACTGCTACGTGCATTGATTTCTCATTATATCATGGGATACTCAATTCAAAAATAAATATTAATGAAAGTTGGGATCTTGATTACGATCACATTGCACTTATAGCCTATCTGCAAACGAATGGAGTTCATCTCAGGCTAAGTCATCGGCTTATCAGAAGTCGGACTGATCTAGTGATTTTTGAACAACATCTTGACATATCATTTCAGCTGAATTCTGCTCTAGACTCTAAAGAAGATATCGAGAATATTCATAGAGCTGCTTCGGCTTCAACTCCAGCAGAACCAGATGTTCGAACTAAAAGTTATGGCATTATTCTTACAAGAGAAGCCAGGGAACTTATAAAAAGAAAAAGGCTCCTCCGAAGAAGAGCAACTCGCTCTCAAGATCCTGAGGACCTAGTTTTATGGAACTGGGCATCAAGAGAATTACGAACTCCGTAGCGACTTCTTTGAGCAAAAATTGAATTGGAACAGCCAAATGCTTTCGGTATACATCTGGAGGATCGCATCAGTCCTTACAACTTTGCTTCGACTGAAGAGACCAGTGAAACTCATCAGAGTTTAGAGACACCACTGCAGATGTCATTGCCTATTAAGCCGATAAGGACTGAGGAAATATCTGAAATCATTCAATCGATGCCTAATAATAAAGCACCGGGTATTGGTAGGATATGCTACTCTACTCTGAAGGCCTTGCCCACAAGAAAAATCATATATATAGCATTAATTTTTAATGCTATTCTTCGAGTGCAAGAGTTCCCATAGCAATGTAAATTAGCAGCGATTCTCATGATTCACAAGCCAGGTAAGCCAGAGGCTGACTCTGAGACACATTGACCAATTAGTCTCTTGCCAGTCTCTTATCGCTGCCGGCAGCCTGACTATTACAGTTTAACAGCTACTGAACCTTATGCTGCTCCCGACATACTCCCCCCGTTGGAAGCTTCTCTTTCAACTGAATCCTTTGAGGGAAGCAGACACACAGCTCGCATGGAAGCACCAGTGGACGTCTTCAGTTCATGTCGTTGAAGCTGCTTACGCATATTGAAAGCCTGAAGGCGCAGCATCTGGCTGAAAAGACATGGACACTTGATGCTGCGAAACATTGTGGTGAAGCAATGTGTGATGCCTTTCTTTACATTGCCGACAATGGCTGGCATTACAGTTCCGAACAGTATGCCCGAACTTCAGGCAATTAATGCATCTTCCGAGTCGAAAAGCCTCCTTGTTACGCTGTGATGCCGTCATATCCAAAAACCGAGGACACGAGTAAATTCCATGTCCACTAGTATCGCAGACGTGGGGGTTACCCTGAGTAACTACTAGCGGCTTCCGACTTGTGCTACTACTTGAGTTACTTGGAATGCCAGCCGATAACGCGGCCATGGCATGCTGCAGACCTTCAAGGCGCTGACATCGTGTGTCCAAGACATCAAGGAACCCTTCGGTGGTGGGCACTTGGTCGATGTCTGACTTTTCTTCCCAGTCAGATTGTGTTTCCCTGTCCAACCTTTGCAAGAGTATCTGAACGACCATGCAGCCTGCTATCTGTTCCAAACTCCCGGACGACTGCAATGCACGTATGTGTGCATTTACTTTGTCAGCAAATGTTCTCAATGATGTCGCTGAAGCAGGATCTGCGAGCCGCAGCGTTAAAATCTCCATCACGTGGGCCTGGAACACGAGTTTCTTGTTGCTAAATCGCTTGCGAAGAATCTCCAAGGCCACGGGGTAATTCAAGCTTGAGACCTCTAGAGAACAAATCGATTCCAAGGCGCATCCCGATAGGCAAGAGCGGAGATGCTGGAGTTTCTCTATAGGCTCAAGGTGTGGATCATCATTTACCTATGTGTTGAAGAAAGAAAAGAAATCTGCATATTCAGTGTACCCACCAGAAAACGTTGGAAGCTTAAGCTCAGGCAGTCGAATTTGACGTGTCCTTTGTGTCCTTGACTGCCAAAAGTGTCATCTCGCCTCATAGTGGATGAAGTTGGTGCACGCAACTGACGATGCTCAAGATGAAGGCGAAGTCTGCTCATAAGTGACAAGATCAGCTAATCAAACTTGTCACGCAGTTTACTGCCGATCTCGTCGTAGTCTAGCTCCTCTAGACTATTGTGAGTGAGATTAAACGTGGCTTGCATCTCTTCTACAAGTTCAAGGCGCACCATGCACTATACGACTGAACCCACTCCTCATGCAGGGTTTGGTCCAACCGCATTACTCTTTTAAATATTGACGACGACTTTCGCTTTAGATATGGAACCCTGTTTAAGGGTGTACCAATATCTCCGAACGCGACTGTGCTTGGGATTTCTAAACAGCTGAAGCAAACGAACATAGCACAAAGAGAGCGCGCTATAACGGTCAGATTTCGGTACACGGGTATGCTTGTGTGTGCGCACAAGTTAAAACGTTCAAATACTAATTGCACCAACAACGTTTAACTGTTCGCAGCACAGTGGTTCGCGACACGCGTAAACTTAGTCAAATTATAAATGTTTGTATTGCGCTAATATTGTTTTTTCACTTGTTTATATCTCGCCGGGGCCTCCAAATGTTGAACCACTAAGGTTTTGTAGCGGCGTTAATGATATAAATCACAAATGAAAAATGCACGGTACGAAGTTGGTTTTAGATTGTTTATTAGTGACACTATACAACCGAGAAAAACGTTAGAGTCTTGACACGGATTGACTGATGTGTAACAGATGTAAAACGAGAGTGTGACAGTAATAATATTGAAATGCAGACAATAGGATGTGTAGGAAGCCGCAGCCGATCTGCGAGGCTGCAGAACAGTTACAGAGAGAGAGCAGCGCAGTCGCTGCCAGCAGCCTGACCATTGCAGTTTAACAGCTACTGAACCTTATGCTGCTCCCGACAAAAGTCAATCCGCTAAAAACAACAAACCCATGCTTCACACTAAGAGACTTATAATGACAACCCCTGAAATCCAGCTTGAGGGTATTACTCTGGAGCAGCCGTCGCAAGCGAAATTCCTTGGCATTACTCTAGACAAGCGACTTAACTTCGGACAATATCTTAAGTCCGCCGTTAAAAAATGTAACATTAGGTTACAGCAATTGCAATGGCTTATCAATAGAAGGAGTAACATGCCGCTTAGATACAAAAGGGCGGTATACGTGCATTGTATCTTACCAATCTGGCTTTACAAAATTCAGATCTGGGGGATCGCTGCCAAATCGAATTTTAAACGGATTCAGGTGCTGCGGTTTCGAGTCCTTAGAAATACAACTGATTGCCCTTGGTATGTACGCCGTTCAACTCTTCATAGAGACTTAAAACTCTTTTCTGTGGATGAGCAGATTTTTAGGCATACTAGCCGATACAGAGACAAACTTCTGGGGCTTACTTACTCGAAATCTGAATCCGGCTAGACCTTTGAGGCGCCTTAAGAGGTAAGGATTTTCCAGAACAATAGCGCTTACCCACCTCCATACTACAACAAAATCCTAAAACACATCAATATATGTAATCGTCATACAGAATTGACGTTTGGTTCCAATAACACAATCTAACCATGTGATGTTAAAGTACTAGAAGCTGTACAGATTCTTCACTTATTAAATATATTAAAAAAACAATTAAAAAAAATAAAAAATACTTTAAATCGGTATATTAAATTTTGACCCATTATTGACCGATCGAGCATACTAAACCCTAGCAAAATTGTCAAAAAATTGATAATTTTAAAATCGGAATTTTTGTGCCCAATCGATTTCTGGTATCAAAAAGAGTATACCAAACTTTACCGCACTTTAATTGGAATCATATTTTAGAAAATATGGCCACAGTATTGAAAAATGGTCAAAAACTGCTTTTGAGCAAAAATGATATCTTCCTCATCTTTGAGGAACCATAACTTTTCCACAACTTTACCGATTTACTTTATTCATGCCTTTCTGGATACAGCTTTGATTATACTTTGATTATACTTCCAACTTTGAGAAGCCATAACTTAGCTAAAAATCAACCGATTTGGTCAGTAGATCATATTTTGAATGTACATCAACAAATTATTCATTTTGTCAGTTTTAAATTTTTACCCATTTATAATCATTTTTGAATACTAACCCTTGCAAACATGTCAAAAAATTGAAAATATTAAAATTGGAATTTTTGTGCCCAAACGATTTCTGGCATCAAAATGATATCTTCCTCATTTTTGAGGAACCTTAACTTTCCACAACTTAGCAGATTTTCCATATTTATGCGATTCTGGAAACGGCTTTGATTATACTTTCAATCGGTATAATAGGTTCATTACATCTTTTGGAAAATATGGCAAGGAAAGTGAAAAATTAAATAAAATGTGTTTTTTGGTTCAAAAAATTGAGATTTGTGCAACATTGAGAATCGATGACTTAGTTAAAATCAACCGATTTTCAAAAGTTTTCATTTCTTGTAATGCTCAATAGATCATATTTTAAAAGTACATCAAAAAAGTGTTTCATACAGTCAGTTTTAAATTTTAAACAATTTTTGACTATTTTAGGCATACTAACCCCTGCAAATATGTCTAAAAATTGAAAATTTTAATATCGAAATTATTTGTGCCGAATCGATTTCTGGCATCAAAATGAGTATTACAAACTTTACCGCACTTTGTTTGGAACTATATTCTCAAAATAGAGCTATGTCGGGAGCAGCATAAGGTTCAGTAGCTGTTAAACTGTAATGGTCAGGCTGCCGGCAGCGACTGCGCTGCTCTCTCTCTCTCTCTGTAACTGTTCTGTAGCCTCGCAGATCGGCAGCGGCTTTCTACACATTGTCTGCATTTCATATTATTACTGTCACTCTCGGTCTACATCTGTTACATATTGGTCGCTTGTCAACCCGCGTCAAGACACCGACGTTCTTCGCAGTTGTACAGTGCACAAATAAACTACACACAAACACAAACTTCATACCGTGCATTTCTTCATTCGTGATTTATATCATTAACGCCGCTAAAAAACCTTATTGGTTCAACATTTGGAGGCCCCGGCGAGATCTAAATAAAGTGAAAAAAACAATATTCGCGCTAGACAAGCATTAAATATTTCACAAAGTTTACGAGTGCCGCGAACCAGTGTGCTGCGACAGTTAAACGTTGTTGGTGCAAATAGTGTTAAACGTTTGATCTTGTGCGCACACACAAGCACTTCCGTATACCGAGCTTGACCGTTATCGCGCGCTCTCTTTGTGCTGTATTCTTTGCTTGAACCGTTTAAGCAATTGCCTTTGAACTTACTTACAATATGCAAAACGAGCTGCCAAGCACAATCGCGTCCGGAGACATTGGTACACCTTTAAACAGGGTTCCATATTTAAGGCGAAAGGCGTCGTCAATTTTTGACAGTGCAATGCGGTTGGACCAAACGTTGCATGATGAGTGTGTCCAGGCGTATAGTGCAGCAGAGATCGACTTGAACTCATCGAACAAATGCAAGCCACCTTTAATTTAACTCACAACAGTCTAGAGGAGCTAGACTATGATGAGGTCGGCAGTGAATTGCGGGACAAATTTGATGAGCTGATTTTGTCACTTAAAAGTAGGCTTCGTGTCCAGCTTGAGCGTCGTCAGTTGCGTGCACCACCTTCATCCACCATGAGACCTGATGACAGTTTTGGGCAGTCAAGTAGTGCCTCCGAAAGGACACGTCAAATTCGACTGCCTGAGCTTAAGCTTCCAAAGTTTTCTGGTGGGTACACTGAATATGCAGATTTTGCGTCGGTTTTCAGAACATTGGTGGATGAAGATTCACACCTGGAGCCCATAGAGAAATTCCAGCATCTCCGCTCTTGCCTATCGGGATGTGCTTTGGAAGCGATTCGTTCTCTGGAGGTCTCGAGCTCGAATTACCCCGTGGCCTTGGAGATTCTTCGCAAGCGATTCAGCAACAAGAAGCTCGTGTTCCAGGCCCACGTGATGGAGATCTTAGCGCTCCGGCTCGTAGATCCTGCTTCAGCGACAACCTTTAGAGCATTTGCTGACAAAGTAAATGCACACATGCGAGCATTGCAGTCGTTAGGGAGTTTGGATCAGATAGCAGGCTGCATGGTCGTTCAAATACTTCTGCAAAGGTTGGACAGGGCAACACAATCTGACTGGGAGGAAAGATCTGCCATTGACCAAGTGCCCACCACCGACGGGTTCCTAAATTTGTTGGACACTCGATGCCAGCGCCTTGAAAGTGTGCAGCATGCCATGGCCGCGTTATCGGCTGACAGTCCAAGTAAGTCAAGTAGGAAGGCGCTAGTCGTTACTCAAGGTAACCCTCACGTCTGCACATGCTGCGAAGCTGATGGGCATGGAATTTATTCGTGTCCTCGATTTTTGGACATGACGGCATCACAGCGTTATAAGGAGGCTTGTCGACTCGGAAGGTGCATTAATTGTCTCAAATTCGGGCATACTGCTCGGAGGTGCAATGCCGGCCATTGTAGGAAATGTAAGGAAAGGCATCACACATTGCTTCACAATGATGGTTCGCAGGATCAAGTTTCCATATCTTCTCAGCCATATGCTGCGCCTTCCGTACCACAGCAATACAGAGCACTTGCTGCTCAGAGCATTCAGCCAACAACTGTTCTCCTAGCGACGGCTGTCGTTCTTGTGCGCGATCGACATGGATCACTAGTGCCTTGCCGCGTCTTGTTAGATTCGGGCTCCCAGTTGCACATGGTTACGTCCCGATTTGCTCATGCTCTGCGGCTAAAAAGGTCGCATTCTGGGACAACTGTGGCTGGCATTGGTGACTCACCCGTCACCACTGACGGATCCACAGTACGCATCTGTCTGCAATCTCGGGTCTCGCAGTACTCTACAACCTTCACGGCACTCGTGGCTCCTGCAATTACTGATTGCCAGCCCAGCTATAAGCTGAACACCTCTGCTTGGAATATTCCCGTCAACATAACTCTCGCTGATCCAGATTTCTACATTCCGCATCGAATAGACATTCTAATTGGTGCCAGTTTATTTTATGAGCTCCTATGTATCGAGCAGATCCACCTGGCTTCAGGATTGCCCTTATTGCAGAAAACTCTGCTTGGTTGGGTGGTCTCCGGTGGAGGCGAAAAGACTGCTGGTTCCACGCTACTGGCCACTCGGGATCAGGAGGAAAACACCAGCGCTGCATTAGGGGGACGTCTTGATGAATTAGTTTGCCGTTTTTGGGAGATTGACAGTTGTGAAGCAACGTCCTCAAGGCTCAGCAAGAGATGGAATGCGAAGAACATTTTTGTAAAACACACACTCGCCTTTCTTCTGGAGCGTATGTTGTAAGTTTGCCAATGGATCTTACTACATATCCCTTGGGAGAATCATACACGCAAGCATGTCGACGTTTTCTGACTCTTGAGCGAAAGCTGCAGCGCAATCCTCTGCTTAATGAGCAATACTCCTCATTTATATCTGAGTACTTGCAATTGAATCATATGACGCTTGTTAGCCCAGAAGATCTTAGTCGTTGCAAGTATTTTCTGCCACACCACTGTGTTCTGAAGGAGGACAGCTCAACCACTAAGCTCCGTGTTGTGTTAGACGGATCGGCTGCTACATCATCTGGCCACTCTTTGAATGATGCTATGCTGTCAGGTCCTATTATACAGCCACGATTACTTCACATTTTACTTCGGATCCGAAGTTATCAGGTTGCACTAACTGGAGACATATGTAAAATGTACCGTTGCGTTCAAGTGTCTAATTCTGACAGCTATTACCAGTGCATCTTATGGCGTAATTCACCAGAGCAAGACTTGCAAGTGTTCAAACTTGATACAGTTACTTATGGAACCAAGGCAGCCACATTCTTATCTGTACGTGCAATGTATCAGCTATCTGTTGACGAGAGGGAATCGTTTCCTATCGGATCTACGTCTTTGCGAGAGGACTTCTATGTCGATGACTTCATATCTGGAGCTGAGTCTGTGGAGAAGGCAGTCGAGAAGATGCAGCAGACAACTAGCATCTTAGCACAAGGCTGCTTCAAGTTACGGAAATGGTCATCCAGTCACCCAGAGGTTCTCGAAGGTATCTTGGATGAGGACAAAGAAAGCTTCTTAAAGTTCAAGGATGGCAGCGATATAACCAAAACTCTTGGTTTGGCTTGGGACTCGACATCTGATGTTTTGCTGTTTTCATTGACTGCATTGGAAGCTGGATCTAAACCCTGTAGACGTTCAGTGTTGGCCACGATCGCCAGATTTTATGATCCACTAGGACTTCTCGGACCAACTATTACGAAGGCCAAGATCTTTCTTCAGCATCTCTGTAAGGACAAGTTGCACTGGGATGAAAGCCTATCGCTAGCTCATAGCACTACTTGGCGTGAGCTGTGCGATGGATTCCAGTCGATACAAAGCATTGCTTTTCCAAGAGTCGTTCTTCGACAGAATGAAGAGTTAGAGCTCCATGGATTCTGTGATGCCAGCGAAAGTGCTTATGGAGCTTGTATTTATGTGGTTTCTAAAGGAACTGCTCCAATGAGTAATTTGTTGTGCTCGAAATCTAGAGTGGCACCATTGAAAACGCAGTCGATACGAAGGTTGGAATTATGCGGAGCGCTGCTTTTATCAAAGCTTATGGCTGAAATCCGAGAACTTGGAATATTCGCAGCTAAGTACTATTGCTGGTGTGATTCCTCCGTAGCGTTATCTTGGATTCGGGATGAACCGTACAAACTTAACGTGTTTGTTGCTAATAGAGTCACATCTATACAGGAGTTAACTGATGGCATGGAGTGGCATCACGTTCCCACATCGCTCAATCCTGCGGACATATTATCAAGAGGCTCATTGCCTCAGGACCTTGCTCAATCTGGCTTATGGTTTCATGGACCAACCTACCTTGTGGAGGGTCAAGGCGTATGGCCTCCACGTCTGTATCCGGAGGAGTCAACCCAAAAGTTGCGCAAAAGGATCTGCTTACTTATATCGCCCCACGCTGATTTGACTTTGGGTTGTAAGCACTTGCATAATTTCGCTTCAATGCAGCGCACATTCGCTTACGTTTACCGTTTCCGGTATCGTATCTTTCGGCCTTCTCTTAACGTGTCAGATATTCATAATGGCACTCTGCTTTTATGCCGCATCGTTCAACTGTCTAACTTGTGGGATGACATAAAGGCCTTGCGTTCAGATGGAGTTGTCAGGAAATCCAGCAGCCTTTCTTCATTGCTGCCGTTCATTGATGACAATGGAGTTCTTCGAGTTGGAGGACGACTAGCTAACTCCTCATTGCCCTTTGAATCACGGCACCCAATCATTTTACCTCGCAAGCATCCTATCGCTACTGCAATTATAGAGCACATACACAGGACTAATTTGCACATTGGTCCACGAGCACTTTTAGCTAAGGTACGACTTCAATATTGGCCAATAGGAGGACTCCGAATAGTTTCCCGCATAGTCCGTACTTGCATAATGTGCTTTCGTGCCAAACCGAGAACTCTCGAGCCGATAATGGCAAATCTTCCGAAAGAACGGTTGGAAGCAGTTCACGCCTTTTCAGTTTGTGGTGTGGATTACTGCGGGCCATTCCTGTACAAAACCGAGGTTCGAACACGGGCGCCCCTGAAGAGTTACGTGAGCGTGTTCATCTGCTTCACAAGCAAGGCAGTGCACCTGGAGCTAGTCAAGGATCTTACTACGGGCGCCTTCTTGAGTGCACTCAAGAGATTCGTTGCCTTACGTGGCACTCCAAGCCAGATTTGGTCTGACAACGCCACCAACTTCGTTGGTGCAAGGAGCGAATTAATGGATTTGAGAAAGCTGTTATTGAGCAACGCTCACATGAAAGATCTGCATCAGTCTTGCTTAGACCAGGGCATCGATTGGAAGTTCATCCCTCCTCGCTCTCCTCACTTCGGTGGATTATGGGAGGCTGCTGTGAAGTCGGCGAAGTACCATTTAGTTCGATCGATTGGATCCGCAGTTCTGGCTTTCGATGAACTGCGCACTCTCCATTTCAGAAAGCCCAGATAATCTTGACGTTCTGACACCTGCTCACCTGCTAATGGGCGGTCCCGCTACGTTGCTAATCGAGCCCGATCTGACCAGACTCAACTTTAATCGTCTAGATGGCTGGCAGCGCGTGACTCAGTTGCAGCAGCAGTTTTGGTCTCGATGGACTGAAGAATATCTCACCCAACTTCAACAACGTACCAAATGGCGCGTCCCAGACAGACGTCTTAAGGTCAATGACGTGGTGCTAATCAAGGACGAAGGCCTACCACCCCTACGCTGGCCATTAGCTAGAGTGGTATCCTTAATACCTGGCAAGGATGGAGATTGTCGCGTAGCTGAATTGAAGACGTCCACTGGCACTACCAAACGAGCTATTGCCAAACTGTGTCTGCTGCCCTCTAATGACTCATTTGAAAGAGAAGCTTCCAACGGGGGGAGTATGTCGGGAGCAGCATAAGGTTCAGTAGCTGTTAAACTGTAATGGTCAGGCTGCCGGCAGCGACTGCGCTGCTCTCTCTCTCTCTCTGTAACTGTTCTGCAGCCTCGCAGATCGGCAGCGGCTTTCTACACATTGTCTGCATTTCAAATTATTACTGTCACTCTCGGTTTACATCTGTTACATATTGGTCGCTTGTCAACCCGCGTCAAGACACCGACGTTCTTCGCAGTTGTACAGTGCACAAATAAACTACACACAAACACAAACTTCATACCGTGCATTTCTTCCTTCGTGATTTATATCATTAACGCCGCTAAAAAACCTTAGTGGTTCAACAGGCTACATTATTGAAAAATGGTCAAAAACTAGTTATTGAGCAAAAATTATTTCTTTCTCATCTTTGAGGAACCATAACTATTCCACAATTTTGCCGAATTTACATATTTATGCCTTTCTGGATACGGCTTTGATTATACTTTCAATCAGTAGAAAAGGTTCATACATGATTTGAAAAATATGGAAAGAAAAGAGAAAAATTAAAAAATATGTGTTTTTCTGTTCAAAAATTTGAGACTTTAGCAACTTTGAGAAGACATAACTTAGCTAAAAGTCAAACAATTTGGTCAGTAGATCATATTTTGAATGTACATCAACATATTGTTCATACTGTCAGTCTTAAATTTTAACCCATTATTGACCGATCGTGCATTCTAAACCCTTGCAAAATTGTCAAAAAATTGATAATTTTAAAATTTGATTTTTTTGTGCCCAATCGATTTCTGGCATCATAATGAGTATAACAAAAATTTTTCCGCAGTTTTTTTGGAACCATATTTTAGAAAATATAGCAACAGTATTGAAAAATGGTTTAAATCATCATTTTTTCATCTTTGTGGAACCATAACTTTTCCACAACTTAGCCGATTTTCCATATTTGTGCCTTTCTGGATACGGCTTGATTATACTTTCAATCGGTATAAAAGGTTTATTACATGTTTTCCAAAATATGGCAAAAAAAGAGAAAAATTGGAAAAAAAAATTTATATTTGGTTTAAAAAATTGAGACTTTTGAAACTTTGAGAAGCCATCACTTAGCTAAAATCAACCGATTTTCAAAATTTTTGCGTTTTTGTCAATGGTATTGATCATATTTTAAATGTACATCAAAAATTTGTGCATACTTTCAGTTTTAAATTATGACCCATTTTTGACCATTTTTCATTATCCATTTCAACAATGTCAAAAAATTGAAAATTTTAAAATCAGAATATTTTGTGCCCAATCGATTTCTGGCATCAAAATAAGTATAAAAACTTTACCGCACTTGATTTGGAACCATATTTTAGAAAATAAGGCCACAGTATTGAAAAAACACTCAAAAACAGCTTTTTGAGCAAAAATGATATCTTCCTCATCTTTGAGGAACCAAACCTTTTCCACAACTTAGCCGATTTTCCATATTTATGCATTTCTGGATACGTCTTTGATTATACTTTAATCAGTATAAATGGATTATTTCAGTAAATTGGAAAACTTAAATTAACTTAATTTTTGGTTAAAAAATTGAGACTTTTGAGTCTTTTACACTCATTTTGATGCCAGAAATCGATTCGGCAAAAAAATCCCGATTTTAAAATTTTCTTTTTTTTGCCATTTTTGCACATTTACTCCTGGCAAAAATGTCAAATAAATTAAAATTTTAAAATCGGAATTTTTGAGCCCAATCGATTTCTGGCATCAAAATGAACGTAATCTATCTCAGGTCAACTCAATTCGAAATAGCAGGAACCGAATACTTGATGTTGTCTTTGTATCAGATCAGGTATGAAGATGCGTTCCACCCCACTTTAGAGCTCGCTATTTTGCTGTCACCAGCAAAATAAATTATTTTCAAAGACTAAACACTACTGCTTTCGTAAAGTAAACTTTAGTGATCTCAACATTTTATTTAATAATTACGATTGGTCGGTGTTGTAGTGGGCGGGAATGGAATCCTGGGGTCCTAGGGTGTGTGATTGCTGTGATATTGAGCGGCGAAGAATCCGCTGCTCGTCGCTGTTGAGTTGAGTGGTCAGCTGCTGTTATATGTCCGCTGCTGTTGTATGTACGTATGTACATACGTTGATGAGCTGCGGAGTGAGGGGGTAGTGGAGTTGGTAAAACAATACGCGGGGTTGTACTTGTTTTAATAACTGTTGCTTTATTTTGGCAACTTGGGGCACAAGAGTATGTGCTGCATTAAAAACTATTTACAAAAAAATAGGCGGTCGAATTGCTTAGTCGGGGGTGACTTGCGAGACTATTTATACTTGAGAGAATTAATTAGCGAAGGTCAACTCCACGATAGCCGATCGTCGGATATCGATACTATCGATGGGGAGTATCGTGTGGAGCAGCCGAATCAGCTGCTCGGCGTTGCCATCTGACGCAAACATTCCGGCCCCCTTACAACGTTGTTGCAAAGAATGACCCTCCAGGATTGGGGGGACCGATGTTGGGTGTAGTTGCCGTTTTCTTAGACCTGCTGCTTTGGGGTAAAGGGGAAGCAGTAAGCTTCGCAGCAGTCTTCCACTGTCAGTGCGATCGGCATCGGGGCGAATGCCGAGGCCAAGGCGGCCGCAGCTGGGACTCTACCGACTCGAGGTGCAGCAATGAGTGGTGATCTCCTCCACACTTGCGACATCCCTGGAGAGTCCGGGATGATGTCCCTAAATGCTGATGGGCAAGACAATTCGGGCAGTACCGTTTGGCGAGTACTACCCGAAGCCTCTTCTCCGCAGTCAGCTGGAGGAATCGCTGACATTGACGGAGAGCGTGGAATCCCTTACAGGCCCGGCATCGTAAGGTGCTGGGCTGGTCCTCAGGCGCCGTATTCTGAAATGGAGGACATCGAAATGAGATTTTCTGAACAGTGGTCGTGGATGGCTGATAGGACAGAGGGTCTTGCAGGCCAGCTTCCAAAGGCTGCGGCACGAGGGGTGTAGAGCGATTGTCCTTGCAAAAGCCTTCCTGGCGACGACAGCGCTGATTCCTTTGGGTCGTAGAGGTTGTCGGTGGCACTCTTGGGATCGCTGGAGGCGGAAATTGCTCAGATGTGAAAGCCTCTCCGGACATTGGAGAGCAGTCCTTTGGATGGAGTCCAGTCTCGGTGGGCTGCTGCTGTCGAGGACTCGCATTGATAAGATTGATGCGAGCGGAGAGCGATGCGATCGGCTTTGCCGTGGAACGGGGGATCGTGAGAACCCAGCCGAAAATAGTTTCTTGGCCGAGCAGAGATCCGCAGAGATTCGGTTTGAATCCTCCCAATAGGATAGACGGAAGGATATCCGATCCTATCAGGAGATCAATCTCTGAGCTACGGCAGAAAGATGGGTCTGCCCACTTGAGGTGTGGCAGATTGTGGAAAACGCCGTGGGGTATACTCGTTGACTTAAGGTCTCCAGCGAGGTGTGGGAGCACATAGGCTGTTGCATCAATGCGCACGTTGGGGTTAAGTGGAGACCCAATCTGGAAGCCACACACTTTGTGTGATTGGGCCTCAGTGCTCTGACTCAGGCCGGACACTTGGGCCAGAATTGGCTGGAAAGGCAACTGGATTGAGTTGCTGAGTCGCTCGGAAATAAAAGTGGCTTCGGATCCAGAGTCGATCAACGCGCGAGCGGGGTATGTCACACCTGCGTGACATATGTGGACAATGGCAGTGCCCAAGAGGACTCCTCGCGTGTTGGTAGCAAAAAGCTTTGCACAGTGTTGGAAGTAGTGGACTGTATGTTGGACAGAGGATGATCTGGAGCGCTTGAGGCAGCGAGAACGGTTGAAGTGGAAAGAGAGTCGCGACTCGGAGCTGAGACGTCACGATGCAGAAGGGTATTGTGTCGCCGTGTACAGACATAGCAGCTATGCTGACTGGGACAGTCACGGACTTGGTGACTGCGGGCGAAACAATTACTACATAACCCACTTCGAGTTATGTATGTCGACCTCTGTTGGACCGACATCTGCAGGAACTTGGTGCAGACACGCACGGGGTGATTCTCTTTGGAGCAGAGATCACATTTTGGAGCCGCTAACCTGATGATGGATCTGTAGGAGTGAATCCGATCCGGTCCTGAGCTTCTTGGAGTGGCCTTGGAATGGCTGGCTCCTAGGGGCTGACGGTTCGAGACGGGCGATATGACATCCTCGATGGCTTGAAGAGTGAGATATCGTTCTCCGAGGAATCTGTCCATCTCTTGTCAGGTGGGGATGTCATATTTCTTCAATAAGCTGTGCTCCCAAAGGGCAAGGGTCGCCTTAGGAAGCTTGGAGGAGCAAAGAAATATAAGGAGACAATCCCAGTTGTCTGTGGAGACGTTAGAGTGTTCTAACGCTGTCAGACAACCGTGGATTGTGCTCTGTAGTCCTTTGAGTGCATCTGCAGTCTCTGAGGTAACTGGAGATAACCAATTATTATTAACCAATTAACCAATAGCCGCTTATTTTCAAACCTTTCAGAGAGAGCGGCCCACGCTGAACAGAAGCCGTCGTTAGTCAGCGGAGATCGTGCTACAATTGCCTTGGCCTCGCCACTTGTTTTGGCGTTCAAATGGAACAGCTGTTCTACGGGAGTCAACTAAGGGTTGTTGATGTAGATCGCCGTGAAAAGGTCTCGGAACGTGGGCCATTTGGTGTAATCCCCGTGAAACACCTCAATGTCTCAGGGGGGTAGTCGACAGCCAGTGGAAAAGGCAAATGTAGGAGCGGGAGGAGCTGCAGGACGGAGCAGAGTAGATGCATCGTCAATCTGCTGACTTAGCATGGCAACCACTGCTCTATATGCTGTAGCAGTGGTCGTAGGTCGACTCCATGGCCAAAACATCATCACTCAGTTCCTTAGGATTGAGAACCCGAGAGCAACGCTCGTACTCAGACTCAACTTTGTGCCACAAGGATTTAATGTGGTCACGGCGGACTTGGAGGGTGTAGAGAGTAGAAGTTCCTCTCGAGGGTCTGTTGAGTCGATCATTAAACTTAATAAGTTTTCTTGCGATGGAATTGAAGTCGGAAAGGGCCATGACAGATGTGGAGTGACTTAAGGGTGCAGCAGCTGGATGGGTCTTGTCGTTAAGACGAGAAGACGACGGGCTTGGGACAGGCAAATTGAGGCCTGCTGGAATGGGCGATATGGAAGATCGCCTGACACTGTGTGGTGCTGCAACAGATGAAGTTCGTCGGTGTGAGGATTTGTCACCGATGGGCATCTGGTGCTAGTACGATCGAAAAAAGTCTATTACCGATTCACAGTACCCAGGTGGATCTAATTAGATATCCACAGGTGTAGAATAACACAGTTGGATAAAGATAAAGTACGCAAAAAAACACAAACAAATGCTTGCTTATCTTTAAAGTTGGACGTTGGTGCGTGAATGTGAGTGAACAGCGCAAAGAAGACAAGCTGATAACGGACGGCCGGTCAGCAACTACACATACAAAACCACACACACACGTATTGAGACGTATGTATGTTTAGCTGTAACTCGGCTCAGCTGTAACTTCTTGCCGAGGACGTTCAACTTTGCGTTTCGTTTTGTTTTTATGGATTTAAAAACAAACGCGAGACAGTTGAACTTTTAGAAGAAATCACACTTGTACTTATCTGGATATAAGCTTTGAGATTCCCGCGGTGCGAGCCGGTAAAGACGAAAGGATATTCGTCCCGAAAGGATATTCTACCGAAAGGATATTCGAAGGACCAAGTGTTGTAGTGCGCGGGAATGGAATCCTGGGGTCCTAGGGTGTGTGATTCCTGTGATAGTGAGCGGCGAAGAATCCGCTGCTCGTCGCTGTTGAGTTGAGTGGTCAGCTGCTGTTATATGTCCGCTGCTGTTGTATGTACGTATGTACATACGTTGATGAGCTGCGGAGTGGGGGGTAGTGGAGTTGGTAAAACAATACGCGGGGTTGCACTTGTTTTAATAACTGTTGCTTTATTTTGGCAACTTGGGGCACAAGAGTATGTGCTGCATTAAAAACTATTTACAAAAAAATAGGCGGTCGAATTGCTTAGTCGGGGGTGACTTGCGAGATTATTTATACTTGAGAGAATTAATTAGCGAAGGTCAACTCCACGATAGCCGATCGTCGGGTATCGATACTATCGATGGGGAGTATCGTGTGGAGCAGCCGAATCAGCTGCTCGGCGTTGCCATCTGACGCAAACAGTCGGAATTGTACTCTTCTAATAATTTAGAAGATACTATTGATATTTATTATAGAGCTATTAATTCTATTTTTGAAATGAATATTCCTAGGGAATATCATTATAAGTCCCCTGGTTCCCTGGTTCTCCAGGGAACTTTGTAGACTTAAGAATTTGAAATCCAACTTTACAAAATGTTCAATTTATCTGGTAGGCCTACTAATTTTTCAAGGTATGTTAGCGCTTAGTCTGGCTTTGATACTATGAACCACCATTGCTATAGTGCATACTTAACTCGCTGTAGATTACAATTTGCAAAAGACCCTAAGCAGTTTTACAACTTAGTAAATCTAAAAGGCGAACTGCTACATATCCTTCTTCCTTAACTCTAATCGAGAAAACAGCTAGTACCGATCAATATATTTTGGACTTATTTACAAACAATTCCCAGGATACTTATTTGTCTAAGATTCACGATTCTAAGTGTCCTTATCCTTATAGAATTTATCAATCTAACTCTGTTTTCGGTCCACAAATTACGGAAAGGGTGTTAGGTTGTTAGCTGAGTTTGGTTAAGTCATCTTTTTCTGCGGGGCCAACTGGGGTGCCTGGCTGTGTTTTCAGATACTGTCCTAATTCGCTCTGTAAGCCAATTCTTAAACTTTTTTGTTTGTCCGTTTCGACCGGTTTATTTCCTAAGTTATTGCGTCAGATGGCAACGCCAAGCAACTACTTGATACGATACTCACGACGATAGATCGATATCCGGACGATCGGCTATCGTGTAGTTGGCGCACCTCTAGTTTTATCAGTCAAGTAAAAGTTTTCTCGCAAGTCACTCGATTTTGCTCTTTTTTTTCCATTTTTGTATATAAAACCACTAATTAGCACATACTCTTGTGCCCCCTATAATAAAGTGTTAATATGGTAAACAGAGTGCAACACAGCATTTTTATTCCTTTTTCTACTGAATCCACTCTCCTCTTCACGTTCACCCATCGTATGTACATACGTACATACAAGACCGCATTAGATATCCAACAGCAGCCGCAACGACAGATCGAAACACAGCAAGGAATCTTCGCCGCCCACTACAACATTTGGTCTTTCGAGCCGGATAATTGTCTCAGAATATTCTTTCGTCAGCACCGGCTCGCACCGCTGGACTTTATTCTAATTCATCGTTTCATCAGGTACGATTGTAACTTTAGTTTTTTAGCGACTGTTTCGAGTTTGTTTCTCCAGTCAATAAAAACAAACCGAAAGCAATGTCGACTGAGAGCACAAATAACTGCTGGGCCGTATCAACAACTGACAGTTCGCCACTCCAATATTACCACATTTGTATGTTGATGCAGTTGTTGAACGTCCATCCATAATCAGCTGATTATTGCTCGTTTTTTGATCAAATCCCAGACCGTACGTAGCTTAAAAACATATTAATATACGCAATACCATATATTTGTGTTATTTTTTGTGCATTATTTATTCCGGTCGCGTTTCGTTCGACTGTCTGCACAGACAAGCGGACATACAAGCAGCTCAATTGATTGAAAAGTCCCTTTCCGCGCGTCTAATAGTGCTAACACCCAATGCCAACCGGGGACGAACGATCACGTCTCAGGTGGTTGTCAGTTGGAGCACCACACAGCGTAAGGCGATCGTCTATATCGCCCATTCCAGCGGAGCTTAGTCTGCCTGTACCCCAACCATCTTCGTCTCACATCAAAGGCGAGACTCACCGAGGCACTGCAACTTATCTAGTTGAACAGTCTTCCTCCATCAAAACTGAGCCCAGTCCGATCTTGCCACCCAAGGCAAGCACCTCCAATTCCTCTGCAATGGCTCTGTCTGATTTCAAAGCCGTCTCCAGCAAACTTATAAAGTTTGAAGAGCGGCTCACCCTATTCACCAGAGAGATTCCAACTCTCTATATTTTACAAATTCGTCGTGACCACATCAACTCTTTGTAGCAAAAAATAGAAGCCGAATACGAGCGTTGCTCCCGAGTGCTTAATCTGAACGATCTGAGTGACGATTTTCTGGCAATGGAAGCCACCTATGAGCACTGCTACTCTATTTATGAGCAGCGTGTTGCTCAGCTGAGCCAGCAGATCGACGATACGGCGAATCTGCTACGCCCTCCGGTCACTCCAGCGTGGCGAGATATGAACACGTTCCTCAGTGAAAGATATCTCACTCTGGAAGCCATTGAGGATGTCATATCGGCCCCAACAGACCACATCTGCGAACTGGTCAGTCCAAGACCACCCCCAGGAATTCAGGGCCTGAGAGGATTCAATCCTTCGAATCCAGCGTGAAGGTGAAGGCTCAAAGGTGCGATCTCTGTTCCAAAGCGAATCACCCAGTTAGGGTATGTCCCAAGTTCCTGCACATGTCCGTGCCTTAACAGTCCGCCTACATTACCCATCGACGTTTTTGCCTGAATTGTTTTGCTCACAGTCACCAATACCATGACTGTCCCAGTCAGCACAATTGAAGACGGTTTCACTACCTCGCCTTAAGCTCAGTGGTGCCATGCTCCTAGCAGAGCTGTTCAGGGCAATCATTACGCATTGCCCGGCTAAGGAATGGGATGCTCACTTTTGGACGGACTCCACCATTGTTCTCGCGGAGATTGAGGCGGGACCTCTCGGCTGATCTGTCCCCCGAGGAACTCGCCTCTACTCAACAGTGGCTCATCCATCTTACCCAAAGGAAGGAGTATTCCAAGGATTACGACTGCCTCAGAGGACACAAGCCAATTTCTCCCTCGAATTCTCTGAAGAACTTGCTTCCTTTCTTGGACCAACAGGGCATCATCCGAGCGTCCGGATGACTTGTGGCCTATGGGTCGTTGACCCGTGATGAGGAATTCCCCATTCTCCTCCCGTAAAACTGCGTGTTTACGCGTTTGTTAGTTTAACATACCCATCGCATATCCTTGCATGGCGGCATCGCGCTAATAATCAGACTCATCCGAGATAAGCTCTGGATTCCGAAACTGAGAGTCCTATTGAAGGCTACGACTAACGCGTGCAAATCATGCATCCTTCATCGGAAACGAGTCCAAACTAAACTCATATGCCACGTTCTCACGCACGTTCACCCACACTGGAGTTGACTTTGCCGGCCCATTCGACCTCAAGAGATTCACAGGACGAGCTTGCCGCATAACGAAAGGGTATGTCTGCGTCTTCGTATGCTTCAGCACGAAGGCGATCCATCTGGAAGCCACGTCGGATCTCACGTCGGAGACTTTCCTAGCGGCTTTTTCCCGTTTTGCCGCGCGTTGTGGGTGCCCTCAACTCATGTACTCGGACAACGGGAAAACCTTTGTTGGAGCCTCGTCGATTCTGTCGGAGGACTTTCTTAAGGCCACTTAAGACCTGGTAATGGCACGGTTCAGCCATCAAGGGATCAAGTGGTCATTTAACCCTCCAGGTGCACCCCCCTCTTTTACAAGTCTGCCTCCGCCTTCAAGTACACTTTCGAGGAGCTTTCCACGCTCCTGGCTCGGATTGAAGCATGTCTCAAATCCCGGCCCATCTCTCCAATGTCCGAAAATGTGTCTGATCTTCTACCTCTGACTCCAGGGCATTTCCTCATAGGCGGCCCTCTCCTCTCCCCTGCTGAGCGCACTACTCCGACGGTTGCCTCTTCCATCCTCAACCGCTGTCAACGACTCAAGGGCCTACATCAGCAATTCTGCCATCGGTGGAAGGAGGAATACCTCAAGGAGCTCCTGAAGCGACCAAAGTGGCAATCGGCGCAAAGGAATTTACAGCAGGGGGACATGGTGGTTCTCAAGGAGGACAACCTTCCACCTACTGACTGGCGACTCGGGCGGATCCAATCGGTGTACCCCGGCCCGGACCATCTGGTTCGTGTGGTCGACGTGTGGACTGCCAAAGGAGTCGTCAAGCGTCCCGTCTCCAAGGTCGTGCTCTCCCTATAGAAGCTAACCTTACGGCCACCTCCAGCCAATAGTCTGTGTCCACCGTTCGTCCATCCGTGTGCCAGTACCTAGGTCTAATTCCTCCTCTTTGGTCTTGTCCAGGACTTCTTTTTTTTTCTAGGAGAATGGCACCTCAACACCACGACAGACGAGTCGCTTCCGATGTCTACCGGTGCCGGGTTTGCAGGGGCACCCACCCGATCCGTGAGTGCCGACGGTTTCTCCGGCTGACTACCAATACTGCGCTCGGTGTCTCGCTCATGAACATTCACGGGGGTCATGCCGTAGTTATGGTGGTGCCGACAGTGTGGAGGCGCCCACCACACCTTACTCCACAGAAACACGCAGCACTCCCGGAGGCAGCGGCCGAGGCAACAAACTCCGCCAAGACGCCCTTCACCCGCAGTAAGAGCCGGCGGGATCCTACCCCACCGGAGATTTCCAGGGACAGATCCCTTGGCGCTGGACGTGACACATCTTCGCCGTACGTGACCATGGAAGAGTCACCGTCACCCCTACAGCACTGGTGGCCATCGATACAGGGAGCACAGTTTTCGAAACGCTCGCGCTCATTGATGCGTGTTCGGCGGCCAGCCGCATTAGCACGTCGTTGGCGACAGCCTTCGGACTGTCGGTAACGCGTGTTGGTGCGGACTCGGTCTGCCGGGCTCGCCTCCTATCACCGAAGGCCGGGTTGTACCTAGAGCTCATCCTGGAGGTGTCGGTAGACTGCCGGCGCAAAATACCGCCCGACGCATCAACACCGAAGGTTTACAGGAAATGCAGAACCTCAGCCTGGCTGACGAACGGTGGCATACTCCTGTGACCGTCTCCCTAGTGCTGGGGTCAGACGTCTACTCTCGCGTCATGCGACCAGGGACCATCCCCTTGCAAGGAGGCACTCTTCTAGCACAGGATTCGGTGTTCGGGTGAATACTGTCGGGTGTCATCCGACAATAAGGCGATCCGGGACCGCCCCCACCCCCCGCTACCACCATTTCTTTTGCAACGACGTTGCAAGGGGGGCGGAATGTTTGCGTCAGATGGCAACGCCAAGCAACTACTCGATACGATACTCACTTCGAAAGATCGATATCCGGACGATCGGCTATCGTGTAGTTGGCGCACCTCTAGTTTTTTCACTCAAGTAAAAGTTTTCTCGCAAGTCACTCGATTTTGTTTTTTTTTTTTTTATATTTTGGTATATAAAACCACTAATTAGCACATACTCTTGTGCCCCATTTAAGTGTTAATACGGTAAACAAAGTGCAACCCAGCAATTTAATTGCTTTTCTACTAAATCCAACACTCTCATCTTCACGTTCACCCAGCTTATGTACATACGTACATAAAAGAGCGCATTGGATATCCAGCAACAGCCTCAACGACAGATCGAAACACAGCAAGAAATCTTCGCCGCCCACTACAATACTAACTAATGGAAAGAATCTTATGTTATTCCCTTACATAAAAAAGGCTCTAAATCTGACTTCATGAACTATAGAGCTACTTTTAAGTTGTCTGCTATTCCTAAATTATTCGAGAAAATCATTATTTCTCAACTCCAACACTTATCTAGCTCAATCATCTCACTAACCCAGCATGGCGTTGTGAGATCCAAATCTCCTACCACAAATTTATCTATTGTCATTAGTGTGTTCAATAGTACGATGCAAACAGACTACACTGACTTCAGTAAATCATTTGATTCTGTGAACCATACTCTCCTAATGCACAAGTTGTCGCTTCTTGGTTTTCCTCATTTTCTTATGAACTGTATTTCCAACTATCTTAAAAATAGAACTCAGAGAGTAATGTTCAATTCTGCCCTTTCTAAGCAGATCTTTGTTTATTCAGGAGTGCCCCAAGGTAGCCACCTCGGACCATTGCTTTTCAAATTATTTTTTCATGACCTTCCGTCTATAATGAAGAATAGTGCTGTTCTGATGTATGCAGATGACGTTAAGTTATGCCTCGCTTATAAAGATCCTATTTCAGCATCTTTGCTGCAAGCTGATCTTGACATCTTCAATTTATGGTGTAAAACCAATCTAATTGCCATAAATTTCTCAAAGTGCAAAGCCATGACTTTTTGCAGGACACAACCTGTGCATGTTCAATACTTGTTAGACGGCCATCTTCTTGAGAATATATCTCAAATCAATGACCTAGGCATCTTAATTGATCGTAAACTCTCCTTCAATGATCACATTGAGTTCATGGTAAATAAAACCATGAAGGTCTTAGGTTTCATTAAGCGTTGGTCTAAGGAATTCAACGACCTTTATACGACTAACCAGCTTTACGTCTCTCTGGTACGTCCCATCCTCCAGTATGGGTCAAGTTTGTGGTCGCCACAGTATCAGACTTACGAAGTCAAATTCGAGTCGGTGCAAAGAAGTTTCTTATTTTCGCACTAAGAAACTTAAACTGGTCACCACAGTTTAACCTACCGCCATATCCTAGTAGATTACTTTTAATAAATCTTCCTTCTCTTTCTCACCGTCGAACCATGCTGGGTGTAACTTTCATTCTTATACTTATCAATTAATTCTTAACTCTCCTTTCTTGCACTTGCCCTCCTTATTACCTTATGCATGAACCATCTAGAGTAGTATGTTCTGAGTTTAACAGACTTTACGGGGTTATTAGATTGGAGTCTTCTATATCCACTAATAAAGCCTTAATCTTAGAACATTTACTCACACATTAATCATATAATCTCTGGTGGTGGTCATTGATTTGATTGGGTTTTTCTGGGTTTCGCCAATCCTTGCAACAAATGTTGAATCAAATTATAATTTACTCACCACAGAATTAATTATTTAATTAATTATTTATTATTTTTTTATTTTTTAATTCTCTTTATTTTATTCTAAGTTTTTATTTTTAAAAATATTTATAGTTTCAGTCGAGCAGTCGAAGCGTCAACATCAAAAATATTTTACAAATCCGGAAATTTGTTAAATATTTGTTTTCAAATATTTGTGCTTTTATTTTTCTCGTTGAGAATAATACTGTCGCGTGAGCAAAAATTGTTTATCTTCGTGCACTGGTGTAGTGTCGGCAGTTGGACAGTAATAATAGCTGCCTTTGGGCAGAGGATCTCCCCTGGCTCGGCGCAAGCCTGCAAATAAGGAACATCATATATACTTATTTGTTATATAGAATGAAAATGAAAATAAGATTGGATATTGGAGCATGAAATGGATAGAATTAATGATAAAGTAGTAAATAAAGAGACTGGAAAGCTTGTAAAGCATAATAAGATTAAAACAATGAATAATTTTGAAGAAATGCGTAAAGTTGCTGGTAAATCTCCATCTGAAATTAGAGCAGATGTCAAAAAGTCATTATCAGCCATTACTGCAACTGCATCAACCAGCAGGACATGTTATGGAAGTAATAATGTCTTAACTCCAATTACAAGTGAAGCTGCACACACAGCACTGAGTGGAGCCGCTCTCAGAATAATAGATGCTCAAAAGCATCAAGTATGTAAGCGCAAGAAGCCGATATCTCCTATGATGAGCCCCAAAAGAGCAAATAAAGAGTCTCCAATATTGTCGGACAATAACAATGTAAATAACCGTAACCGCTTCGCCGTGCTGGATATGGAACTTGATGACCTGATTAATGATTGTAATGAGGTGAACTCTGTAGAAACAGCTGATGATCCAACAGAGATTATTACAGAGGAGCCTTCATCAAAAAAAACCACCGCAAATTGTGGTAAATATTACAAATCTCAATGATTTGTTTGAAATAATTAGTGATGTTACTGATTTGGATAACGTAACTGTCAAAGTGAATCAAGGCACAACAGCAAGAGTCTATCCCAAAAATGTGGATGCATATAGAGGTATTGTTAACCACTTTGATAACATGGGAATACAATTCCATACCTATCAATTGAAAGAAGAAAAACCTTGCAAGATTGTAGTAAAGGGGCTACATTATAGCACACCTATTAACCAAATAATAACCAATTTTAAAACCATTGGTTTTGAAGCTTTACAGGTGCATAATCCGAGATCAAGGGCAAATAAGGACCAAAAGTTAAACATATTCTTCATAAATATAAAAAAATGCAAAAATATCAAGGAAATATATGACATTAAAACTCTGTGCCGACAAAGAGTTACAGTTGAAAGGATGCGTAAATCATCAGAAATTGCGCATTGCTTACGTTGCCAGGAATATGGACATACAGCAAAATACTGTCGTCGTCAGGCAAATTGTGCGCGTTGTGGCGATAAGCATCCGACTAAGGAGTGTGTTCGCCCATTGGATCAGCAACCAACTTGCTTACACTGTGGAGGCAGTCACATGGCTACTTATAAGGGATGCCAATGGTACCAGGAGTATCTAAAAAATCAATGGGGAACTCTAAGGGACGTTCCACGGTGAAACAATTAGTGGTAGATCGGAGTAACACTAATTGCTCAAAACCACAACAACGACAACTGCAGCAAGGACAACAATTGAATTTAAAAATGAATCAAAAGCAATTAGGTGAGCAACAGACTCAACATGCAGGCTCTCCTGGAGTCCATGCTAGCGTGTCATACGCATCTGTTGCAAGAAATGGCGTAGTCTCTGCTGGGCATCTAATGCCTAGTCCACAGCCACCACCAAAAAATGAAAATATACTTCCAATTGATGCTCGAGCATTAATGGCGCAACAACATCAGCAAATTATGGAATGGCAGCAGGCAATCCAAAAACAGCAGCAGGAACTATTACAGTGCTTGCAGCAGCAGCAAAGTGAGCAACATCAGCTTACTATCAAAAATAGTCAACGACTGGACCGGCTTGAAGATATGGTTTTCCAACTAATAAGTTCGCTAAATAAAAGGAATGAGGATTCATCGGACCTCCAACTCCTGAGCAACGCTTCAACCTTACCATAAATAATCTCAAGATCCTAATCTGGAATGCCAATGGCATTTCTGGCAAAGCCAAAGAAGTTGAACTCTTTGCGCATAATAACAGGATAGATATTATACTTTTAAGTGAAATAAGACTCAATAGAGGGGATGTTGTCAAAATATATGGATATTCATTCTATCCAGCGTATAAGCCATCACGGCATAATCATGGCCACGGAGGTGCGGCGGTGTTGGTGAGAAGCTCTATTATCCACTTCCCACAAAAAGTTATAGAGACAAGATTAATTCAAATGTCTACCGTTAAAATTGTCACAGGATTGGGTAACATGGAAGTTAGTGCGATATACTGTCCTCCAGGAAATAGACTACAGGAAAGGCTTTTCACTGGTATACTCGCTTCTTTTGGACAGAGGTATTTGGTTGGAGGTGACTGGAATGCGCGTCATTGGATGTGGGGCGACAACACTAGTTCATCTAGAGGGCATGAGCTAGTTGAATCCATATCAGCTAGAGGGGCTAAAATTCTTGCCACTGGCTCTCCAACTAGATACCCATATGTATCTAGTCATACTGCTACGTGCATTGACTTTGCATTATATCACGGGATACTCAATTCGCAAATAAATATTAATGAAAGCTGGGATCTTGATTCTGATCACATAGCACTTGTAGTCAATCTGCTAACGAATGGAGTTCATGTCAGGCCAAGTCCTCGGCTGATAACAAGTCGGACTGATTTAGTGATGTTTAAACAACTTCTTGACTGTTCGTTCCAGCTGAACTCTACTCTAGACTCTAAAGAAGATATCGAGAATGCAGTCGACATTCCTAACTGATAATATTCATAGAGCTGCTTCGGCTTCAACTCCAGCAGAACCAGATGTTCGAACTAAAAGTTATGGAATTATTCTTACAAGAGAAGCTAGGGAACTTATAAAAGAAAAAAGGCGCCTCCGAAGAAGAGCAATTCGCTCTCAAGATCCTGTGGACCGAGTTTTATGGAACCGGGCATCAAGAGAATTACGAACTGTTTTAAGGGAACTCCGTAGCGACTTCTTTGAGCAAAAATTGTCATCTATGGATTACACCGTTGATGCAAACTACTCTCTATGGAAGTGCATTAAATCGCTCAAGCAACAACCCCTTAGACAGGTTCCAATACGTTGTCCTGGCGGTAACCTTGCGAAAAATGAGTTGGAACAGTCAAATGCTTTTTGGTATACATCTGGAGGATCGCTTCAGTCCTTACAATTTTGCTTCGACTGAAGAAATCAGTGAAACTCATCAGAGTTTAGAGACACCACTGCAGATGTCATTGCCTATTAAGCCCATAAGGACTGAGGAAATATCTGACATCATTCAATCGTTGCCTAATAATAAAGCCCCGGGTATTGATAGGATATGCTACTCTACTCTGAAGGCCTTGCCCACAAGAACAATCATATATATAGCATTAATTTTTAATGCTATTCTTCGAGTGCAAGAGTTCCCAAAGCAATGGAAATTAGCAACGATTCTCATGATTCACAAGCCAGGTAAGAAAGAGGCTGACCCTGAGTCATATCGACCAATCAGCCTCTTACCAGCTTTTTCGAAATTGTGGGAGAAATTAATTGCCAAGAGAATTACTGTGATTATCCATCAAAATAACATCTTGCCTGATCATCAATTTGGCTTTCGAGGTGGACATGGAACTGTTGAACAAGTGCACAGATTGGTAAAGCATATCCTACAAGCCTTTGATGACCTGGAGTACTCCAATGCGGTCTTTATTGATATGCAACAAGCATTCGATAAGGTTTGGCACGTTGGCCTACTTTCTAAAATCAAAAGCTTTCTACCAGCTCCCTACTATGGTCTTTTAAAATCGTATCTGGAAGGTCGGGAGTTTAAAGTCAAAGTTAGAGATACATATTCTAACAGCTACCCAATGAAAGCAGGAGTACCTCAAGGCAGTGTGCTTGGGCCGTTGCTTTAGTCGCTGTATACTGCTGATATACCCAAACCCAATAGTCAACATATGGAGACTCCCTCTAAGGCTCTCATTGCGACCTATGCAGATGACATCGCAGTTATTTATAATTCAAGAAGTCGAATAGAAGCAGCTAATGGCGGTGGAATATGAAAGTCAATCCGCTAAAAACAACAAACCCATGCTTCACCCTGAAGAGACTAATAATGACAACCCCTGAAATCCAGCTTGAGGGTATTACTCTGGAGCAGCCGTCGCAAGCGAAATATCTTGGAATTACTTTAGACAAGCGACTTACCTTCGGACCACATCTTAAGACCACGGTTAAGAAGTGTAACATGAGGATCCAGCAATTGCGATGGCTTATTAATAGAAGGAGTAACATGCCGCTTAGCTTGTATCTTAACAATCTGGCTTTACGAAATTCAGATCTGGGGGATCGCTGTCAAATCAGATTATAAACGGATTGAGGTACTGCAGAATCGGGTCCTTAGAAATATAACTCATTGCCCTTGGTATGTACGCGGTTCAACTCTTCATAGAGACTTAAAGCTGTTTACTGTGGATGAGCAGATTGGTAGGCATACGAGCCGATACAGAGACAAACTTCTGGGGCACCGCAGTTTACTTGCTAGAAATCTGATTCCAGCTAGACCTTTGAGGCGTCTTAAGAGGCAAGGATTTGCCAAAACAATGAGGCGACAACAGCGCTTACCCACCCATACTACAACACAATCCTAAAACACATCAATATACATATGTAATCGCCATGCAAAATTGACGTTTGGTTCCACTTACACAACACAACCATGTGATGTTAAGGTACTTAAAGATGTACGGATTCTTCACTTATTAAATATATTAAAAAAAAAAAAAAAAAAAATATATTTATATTTAATTTCTTGATTTTTAAATTTAATGATACTTTTTACGAGCAATGACAAATTGTCCATGGTATGTCCGTGGATCCACCCTTCATTGGAACCTAAACATGTACACAGTTGAGTCGACTTGTGGAGCACCGCAGCGCGCTAGCTAGAGCGATTCTACCGGCCAGTTTTTTAAAAAGGCTTAAAAGATCAGGGTTCGCCAAGGCTATAAATAAATAAATAAATATGGAACAGTAAATTAATTTATAATATTTATATTTTTTACCCATTTTTGACCTTGCAAAAATGTCAAAAAGTGAAAATTTTATGATCCGAATTTTTCGGATACGGCTTTGATTATACTTTAAATCGGTATAAAAGGTTTATTACATAATTTGAAAAGTATGGCAAGGAAAGTGAAAAATTGAAACAATCTGGATTTTTGGTTAAAAAAAATGGACATTTTTCCAACTTTGAGAAGCCAAAACTTAGCTAAAAATCAACCAATTTTCAAAATTTTTGCATTTCTGTCAATGGTATTGATCATATTTTGAATGTACATCAAAAAGTTGTTCACATGGTCAGTTTTAAATTTTGACTCATTTTTTGCCATTCTTGCACATTAACTCAGCAAAATTGTCAAATAAGTAAAAATTTTATAAAAGGAATTTTTTGTGCCAATCGATATCTGGTATAAAAATGAGTATAAAAAACTTTAGCGTTCTTGATTTGGTCCCATATATTAGAAAATATGGCCACAGTATTGAAAAGTGGTTAAAAACAGCTCCTTGAGCAATAAATGATACTTCCTCATCTTTGAGGAACAAAAACTTTACCACATCTTCGCGGACTTTCCATATTTATGAATTTTTAGATACGGTTTTGATTATACTTTAAATCGGTATCAAATGTTTATTATAACTAAATGTGGCAAGGAAAGTGAAAAATTTAAATATATCTGTTTTTTTGTTTATAAACTTAGACACTTGCAACTTTGAGACGCCATAACTAGGCTAAAAATCAACCGATTTTCTAAGTTTTAGCATTTTGCATATTAACATACTCTCAGTTTTAATTATCGACCCAATTTGTGCCATTTAAGCACATTAACTCCTAGCAAAAATGTCAATAAAATGAAAGTTTTAAAATCTAAATCTTTTGTGTCCAATCGATTTCTGGCATCAAAATGAGTATAAAAAACTTAACCGCCCTTGATTTGGTAGCATATTTTAGAAAATATGATCACAGTATTGAAAAAATGTTAAAAATATATCTATGGGCAAAAAATTATATCTTGCTCATCTTTAAGAAACCATAAATTTTCCTTTCCATAACTTTAACTTTAATTCTATTAAATGTTTTGAAAAATATGGCAGGGAAACTGAAAAATTAAAATAATAATATAATAAAATGAGTTTTAATGTTGACCCTTTTTTTTGCCATTTTTGCACATTAACTCCTAGCAAAAATGTCAAATAAGTGAAAATTTTAAATCAAACTTTTTTGTGCGACTTGCAACTTTGAGACGCCATAACTAAGCTAAAAATCAATCGATTTTCAAAGTTTTGCATTTATGTGAATGGTTTTATTACATGTTGAATCTACGTCATAAATATTAACATACTGTCAGTTTCACTTTTCGACCCATTTTTTGCCATTTTTGCTCATTAACTCCTAGCAAAATGTCAAAAAAATTATAATTTGAAAATCGGAATTTTTTGTGCCTAATCAATTTTTTGGCATCAAAATGAGTATAAAAAACTTTACCGCCCTTGATTTGGAACCATATTTTAGAAAATATGGCCACAGTATTAAAAGATGGTCTTTGAGGAACAATAACTTTTTTACAACTGCGCCGATTGTCCATATTTATGCCTTTCTGAATACGGCTTTGATTATACTTTAAATCAGTTTAAAAGGTTTATTATATGTTTTGAAAAATATGGTATGGAAAGCGAAAATTTGTAAAAAACATGTTTTTTTTTTTAAATTAAGATTTTTGCAACTTTAAGAAGCCATATCTTAGCTAAAAATCAACTGATTTTCAAAAGTTTTGCATTTATGTCAATGGTTTTGATCATATTTTGAATGTACACCAAACAATTTGTCATACGGTCAGTTGTAAATTTTTGACCAATTTTTAACCTTGCTAAAATGTAAAATAAATTGAAAATTTTAAACTCGGAATATGGCTACAGTATTGATAAATGGTGAAAAACAGCTCATTGAGCAAAAAATGATACCTCCTCATCTTTGAGGAACAAAAACTTTTCCACAACTTCGCGGATTTTCCATATTTATGCACGTCTTTTTCGTCGTTTCTCATGTCCGAATTTTCGTCATATTTCGTAGCAGCCGAATGACTGCCGGCTGCTGCTTCGTAAAACTCAACAGAAGCAGTCGGCAGTCGTGTGACTATTGCCGCCCGAATGAAATTTCTGGTGACTGACTGTTTAACTGCTGTGCTGTTGAGGCGACTGCCGATCGACCGAAAAAATATCCACCCTCATATTTAGCAACTGTCGGCAGCAACAGCCAGCGATAGCACAACATAAATTATGCATTTCTGGATACGGTTTTGATTATACTTCAAATCGGTATCAAATGTTTGTTATAACTAAATGTGGCAAGGAAAGTGAAAAATTTAAATATATTTGTTTAAAAATTAAGACACTTTCAACTTTGAGACGCTATAACTAAGCTAAAAATCAACCTGTTTTAAAAATTTTTGCATTTGTGTGAATGGTTTTGATCACATTTTGAATCTACGTTAATAAAGTCAAAAAATTTTAAATAGGAATTTTTCGTGCCCAATCGATATCTAGTATCAAAATGAGTATAAAAAACTTTACCGCCCTTGATTTGGAACCATATTTTAGAAAATAAGGCCACAGTATTGAAAAAACAGTCAAAAACAGCTTTTTGAGCAGAAAATGATATTTCCCTTATCTTTGAGGAACAAAAACTTTTCCACATGTTCGCGGATTTTCCATATTTATGCATTTCTGGATACGGTTTTGATTATACTTTAAATCGGTATTAAATGTTTATTATAACTAAATGTGGCAAGGAAAGTGAAAAATTTAAATATATCTGTTTTTTTGTTTATAAACTTAGACACTTGCAACTTTGAGACGCCATAACTAAGCTAAAAATCAACCGATTTTCAAAGTTTTTGCATTTGTGTGAATGGTTTTTATTACCTTTTGAATCTACGTCAAAAATATTAACATACTGTCAGTTTAAATTTTTAACCCATTTTTTTGCCATTTTTTTACATTGACTCCTAGCAAAAATGTCAAAAAAATGAAATTTTTAAAATCGAAATCTTTTGTGTCCATTCGATTTCTGGCATCAAACAGTTTTTTGAGCAAAAATGATATCTTCCTTTCTGAATACGGCTTTGATTATACTTTAAATCAGTATAAAATGTATATTATAGGTTTTGAAAAATATGGTAAAGGTAAAAAAAGTTTTTTGTTTTTTTTTCAAGAAATTAAGATTTTTGCAACTTTGAGACGCCATAACTTATCTAAAAATCAACCGACTTTCAAGGTTTTTGCATTTATGTGAATGGTTTTTATTACATGTTGAATTTACGTCAAAAATATTAACATACTGTCAGTTTCAATTTTCAACGCATTTATTGCCATTTTTGCAAAAAAATCAAAATTTTAAAATCGGAATTTTTTGTGCGAATCTACGTCAATAAAGTGAAAAAATTTTAAATAGGAATTTTTTGTGCCCAATCGATATCTAGTATCAAAATGAGTATGAAAAACTTTACCGCTCGTGATTTGGTATCATATTTTAAAAAATATGGCCACAGTGTTGAACAATAGTCAAAACAGCTTTTTGAGCAAAAAATGATATCTTACTCATCTTTGAGGAACAAACACTTTTTCACAACTGCGCCGATTTTCCATATTTATGCCTTTCTGAATACGGCTTTGATTATACTTTAAATCAGTGTTGTAGTGGGCGGTAATGTTTACCTGGGTTCCTAGGGTGTGTGATTCCTGTGATAGTGAGCGGCGAAGAATCCGCTGCTCGTCGCTGTTGAGTTGATTGGTCAGCTGCTGTTATGTGTCCGCTGCTGTTGTATGTACGTATGTACATTGATGAGCTGTTGAGTGAGGGGGGAGTGTAGTTGGAAAAAACAAAACGCGGATTTGCTCTTGTTTTAAATGAACTGTTGCTTTATTTGTCAACTTTCGGCAGGGCACAAGAGTATGTGCAGAATTGAATATTTATACAAAAAAAGAGTGAAAAGCAAGTCGGGGGTGACATTCGAGATATTTCTTTTTACTTATGTGTATTAATTAGGGAAGGTCTACTCCACGAAGCCCGATCGTCGGGTATCGATACTATCGATGGGGAGTATCGTGTGGAGCAGCCGGATCATCCCGGCCCCCTTGCAACGTTGTTGCAAGCAATGACCCTCCTGGATTGGGGGCGACCTATCTTGGGTGTAATTGCCGTTTTCATAGTCCTGCTGCTTCGTGGTACAGGGGAAGCAGTAAGCTTCGCAGCAGTTTTCTGCTGTCAGTGCGATCGGCATCGGGGCGGATGCCGAGGCCTAGGCGGCCGCATCTGGAACTCTACCGACTCGAGGTGCAGTAATTAGTGGTGATCTCCTCCACACCTGCGACATCCTTGGAGAGTCCGGCATGATGTCCCTGAATGCTGATGGGCAAGACAATTCGGGCAGTACCGGTTGGCGAGTACAACCCGAAGCCTCTTCTCCGCAGTCAGCTGGAGGAATCGCTGACATTGACGGAGAGCGTGGAATCCCTTACAGGCTCGACATCGAAAGGAGTTGGCCTGGTCCTCACTGTCATTAGAATCATTCGCCATATTAGGGTCTAGTGTGCCATCTTCCAAAGGCAGCTACGCGAGGGTTGTACAGCGGTTGTCCTTGGAAACGTCTTCCTGGCGACGACAGCGCCGACTCCTTTCGGTCGTAGAGATCGTGTGGTGCCCTCTTGGAATCACAAGAGGCAGAAATTGCTCAGATGCGAGAGCATCTTCGGACATTGGAGAGCAGACCTTAGGATGGGGTCCAGTCTCGGTGGGCCGCTGCTGTCGAGGACTCGCATTAATAAGAGTGATACGAGCGGAGAGCGATGCTCTCGACTTTTCCGTGGAACGGGGGAGAACCCAGAACGTGAGAACCCAGCCGAAAATACTCTCTTGGCAGAGCAGAGTTCCGCAGAGATTCGGTTTGAATCCTCGCAATAGGATAGACGGAAGGATATCCGATCCTATCAGGTGATCAGTCTCTGACCTACGGCAGAAAGATGGGTCTGCCCACTTGAGGTGTGGCAGATTATGGAAAACGCCGTGGGGTATCCTCATTGACGGAAGGTCTTAAGCGAGGTGTGGGAGCACATGAAAATAACTTCATTTAATTACGTTATTTTAAAAAGAAGAGAGGTGTAGTATGTGCATATATCGTGGGTACAAAGTACCAATAAGTAAACGGCAACACTTTGTTGCACTATATAAATAAACTCAAGTGGACGTGAAATACGATCACCCACTTAGGTCTCAAGCGAAGACAGCATTCACGCTAAGTCAGCATTCCCACGCTGACCGCGTGCAATGCATATATATGCACATAAGACTCTCTCTCAAATATAGTATATAAGATATATATATGCTTTTGGCGCCTCTGCAGCTACGAACGGCAGATTGGTAGCGAATAATTATTTTATAAGCAAAGACACATTATCACTTAACATCTCAAGCCTATCAGTCGCATTGTCAACCCGTGTCTAGACGCCTAAATACAGTTGTACAATGCACAAATAAACAAGATACAAAACACAAACTTCATACCGTGCATTTCTTATTTAGTATTATTAACACCGCTAAAAAATCTTAGTGGTTCAACAATGATAATGGACTAACCACATCATACTGTAAACCATACTCGCCTAATGCACAAGTTGTCGCTTCTTGGTTTTCCTCACATTCTCATGAACTGGATTTCCAACTATCTAAAAAATAGAACTCAGAGAGTAATGTTCAATTCTGCCCTTTTTAAGCAGATCATTGTTTATTCAGGAGTACCCCAAGGTAGCCACCTCGGACCATTGCTTTTCAATTTATTTATTAATGACCTTCCGTCTATAATGAAGAATAGTGCTGTTCTGATGTATTCAGATGACGTTAAGTTATGCCTCGCTTATAAGGATCCTATTTCAGCTTCTTTGCTGCAAGCTGATCTTGACATCTTCAATTCATAGTGTAAAACCAATCTAATTGCAATAAATTGCTCAAAGTGCAAAGCCATGCCTTTTTGCAGGACACAACCTGTGCATGTTCAATACTTGTTAGACGGCCATCTTCTTGAGAATATATCTCAAATCAATGACCTAGGCATCTTAATTGATCGTAAACTCTCCTTGAATTATCACATTGAGTTCATGGTAAATAAAGCCATGAAGGTCTTAGGTTTCATTAAGCGTCGGTCTAAGGAATTCAATGACCCTTATACGACCATCCTTGAGTATGGATCCTGTATGTGGTCGCCACAGTATCAGACTTACAAAGTCAAAATCGAGACGGTGCTTTAGCACTGAGAAAATTAAACTGGTCACCACAGCTTAACCTACCGCCATATCCTTGTAGATTACTATTAATTAATCTTCCTTCTCTTTCTCACCGTCGCACTATGCTGAGTGTAACTTTCATTCTTAAACTTATCAATGGTGATTTGTTAAGCAAGAGTCTTCTATATTCACTAATAAAGCCTTAATCTTAGAACATTTACTCACACATTAATCACATAACCTCTGGTGGTGGTCATTGAGTTGATTGGGTTTTTCTTGGTTTCCCCAATCCTTGCAACAAATGTTAAATCAATTTATAATGTACTTACCCCATAATTTATTATTTAATTAATTATTTATTTTTTTTATTTTTTAATTCTTTTTAATTAATTCTAAGGTTTTATTTTTAAAAATATTTATATTTAATTTCTTGATTTTTAATTTTAATGATACTTTTTACGAGCAATGTTTGTATGGGTTCAGCACTTAATTAATAAATAACAAAAAAATATGACACTTTTTAATCAACTTCTGTCGACTGCTAATAGTTGACATTAAATAAATAAATAAATAAATATTGAACAGTAAATTAATTTATAAAATTAAAATTTTTTACCGATTTTTGACCTTGCAAAAATGTCAAAAAAGTAAAAATTTTAAAATCGGAATTTTTTAGATACGGCTCTGATTATTCTTTAAATCGCTATAAAAGGTTTATTACATGTTTTGCATAATATAGCAAAGAAAGTGAAAAATTTAAATAAACTGGATTTTTGGTTAAAAAAATTGAGACTTTTGCAACTTTGAGAAGCCAAAACTTAGCTAAAAATCAATCGATTTTCCATATTCATGCCTTTCTGGATACTGTTTTGATTATACTTTAAATCGGTATCAAATGTTTATTATAAATAAATATGGCAAGGAAAGTGAAAAATTTAAATAAATCTGTTTTTTGTTAAAAAATTAAGACGTTTGCACTTTTGAGAAGACATAAGTTAACTAAAAATCAACCGATTTTCAAAATTTTTGCAATTGTGCGAATGGAAAAACATTACATTCTTACATTTGGAATCTATGTCAAAAATATTAACATATTGTCAGTTTTAATTTACGACCCATTTTTTGCCATTTTTGCACATTAACTCCTGGCAAAAATGTCAAATAAATTAAAATTTGTAAATCGTAATTTTTGTGCCCAATCGATTTCTGGCATCAAAATGAGTATAAAAATCTTTATCGCCCTTGATTAGGAACCATATTTTAGAAAATATGGCCACAGTATTGAAAAATGGTCAAAACAGCTTTATGAGCAAAAATTGATATCTTCCTCATCTTTGAAGAACAATAACTTTTTCACAACTGCGCCGATTTGCTATATTTATACCTTTCTTAATTCGGCTTTGATTATACATTAATTCGGTATAAACGGTTTATAATATGTTTTGAAAATTACATACTTGAATTTAAGTTTAATAATTTTAAAATTTTTCCTGAGCCGTCTATTTTGGGTGTTCCTTCTTCAAGTAGCTCACCGCCGGAGGTAAGTATTTCTCCGGTTTTTACTGCTGAAAATATTCCTCACAATTCCTTCTGCAGCTATTTCAAACCCACGTAGCTCTAAATCCAATAGACCCAAGAAAGATAGGCCTTCCAATGATATGCCTCTTCTATCATCAGAGGTTAATCATCTTCGGGTGTTTAATTCCCCTAAGCATCCCGCGCCGGCATATGTTCTTGCTAGCGTAGTGGAGGCTCCCAGACCTCTAAAGTCTGTACCTAATAGACGCCTGGCATCTGACACTTCAACTGAAGATGTTAAGGCGTATATTTTAAACAAATTTAATAATTGTCCCAACATGTCCGTTGAGAAATTCAAATTTAAGCATCGTAGATAAAATTCCTCCTTGAAGATATCTGTCCCCACAAGTGCATTTAGTACTATTTGTACTAATGCTTTTTGGCTGGATGATATGGTTGTAAAGGAGTACAGTCCTCAAAATACACATAAGTCTTCAGAATCCCCTTCTCTTCCTACTGATGTTCCGTCAAAAAACTATTAAATTCTTCCATTCTGTTTGATTATCAGAGGCCTTGTTAGAGGCCTTAAGTCAAAACTTTATAACCTTCATGTAGATAGTTTTTCCATCGAACATAACATTTTGGTATTTACTGAGACCTGGCATAAGCCTAATATTCTTGATGCATCTATACTTTCACCTCTTTATGTTAGTTATAGATGTGAAAGAATGGATAAAAAAGGTGGTGGTGTCCTTATTGCGATAAAATTTAATCTTATATCGCAATTAGTAAATAACTCTAATGTAGAAATGTGTGTGAAATATGTGTGAAAGTGCGAATTCATAACATTAACTTATATATTTCCTGTTCATATATTCCTCCCCAGTCTTATTTATCTGTATACCTAGCTCACTTTACGGTAGTTCAATCTTTGTCCAGCATGCATTTTGATGAAGACTGTTTGGTAGTTGTTGGTGACTTTAACTTGCCCGATGTTATTTGGTCGGGTAACAACGACTTAATGACTTCTAATGAGTTTCTGTCGGGACTTCTTGAACTATCTCTATCTCAGGTCAACTCAATTCGAAATAGCAGGAACCGAATACTTGATCTTGTCTTTGTATCAGATCAGGTATGCGATACTGTTGTAAGAATTAATCCTTTAGTTTCACCTGAAGATGTGTTCCACCCCAGTTAAGAGCTCGCTATTTTGCTGTCACCATCCGGGCAGCTAAATAATAATAATAAAATGTGCGATTAATATTTTTTATTGAGCTATTAACTCTATTTTTGATATGAATGTTACTAGGGTGTATCATTCTAAGTCCACAAAACTTCCTTGGTTCTGTAGGCAACTTTGTAGACTTAAAAATTTGAAATCTAAACTTTACAAAAAATTTAAATTATTTGGTAATTTGCAAAAGACCCTAAACAGTTTTACAACTTTGAAAATCTAAAACGCCGAACTGCTACATATCCTTCTTCCTTAACTCTAATCGAGAAAACAGCTAGTACCGACCAATATATTTCGGACTTATTTGCAGATTTTTCCAGGATACTTATTCGTCTAAGATTTGCGATTCTAAGTGTCCTTATCCTTATAGAATTTATCCATCTAACTCTGTTTTCGGTCCGCAGATTACGGAAAGTTTGTTAGGTTGTGAGCTGTGTTTGGTTAAGCCATCTTTTTCTCCTGGGCCAGATGGGGTGCCTGGCTGTATTCTCAGATACTGTGCTAATTCGCTCTGTAAGCCAATTCTTAAATTTTTTGTTTGTCCGCTTCGACCGTATTATTTCCTAAGTTATGGAAAGAATCTTATGTTATTCCCTTACATAAAAAAGGCTCAAAATCTGATGTCATGAACTATAGAGTTATTTCTAAGTTGTCTGCTATTCCTAAGTTATTCGAGAAAATCATTACTTCTCAACTCCAACACTTATGTAGCTCAATCATCTCACCAACCCAGCATAGCTTTGTGAGATCCAAATCTACTACCACATACTTATTGGAACTCTCCTCTATTGTAATTAGTGGGTTTCAGAATACGATGCAAACGGACTTTATCTACACTAACTTCAGTAAAGTATTTGATTCTGTGAACCATACTCTCCTAATGCTCAAGTTATCGCTTCTTGGTTTTCCTCATATTCTTATGAACTGGATTCCCAATTACCTTAAAAATAGAACTCAAAGAGTTATGTTCAATTTTGCCCTTTCTAAGCAGATCTTTGTTTATTCAGGAGTGCCCCAAGGTAGCCACCTCGGACCATTGCTTTTCAATTTATTTATTAATGACCTTCCGTATATTATTGAGAATAGTGCTGTTTTGATGTATGCAGATGACGTTAAATTATGCCTCTCTTATAAGGATCCTATTTCTGCATCTTTGTTGCAAGCTTATCTAAATATTCTCAATTCATGGTGTAAAACCAATATTATTGCCCTCAATTGCACAAAGTGCAAAGCCATGACTTTTTGCAGAACACAACCTGTGCATGTTCAATATTTGTTAGACGGCCATCTTCTTGAGAATATATCTCAAATTAATGACCTAGGCATCTTAGTTGATCGTAAACTCTCATTCAACGATCACATTGAGTTCATGGTAAATAAAACCATGAAGGTCTTAGGTTTCATTAAGCGTTGGTCTAAAGAATTCAAAGACCCTTATAGGACTAAACAGCTTTACGTCTCTCTGGTACGTCCCATTCTCGAGTATGGGTCCTGTTTGTGGTCGCCACAGTATCAGACTTACAAAGACAAAATCGAGTCGGTGCAAAAGAAGTTTCTAATTTTCGTACTAAAAAACTTAAACTGGTCACCACAGCTTAACCTACCGCCATATCCTTGTAGATTACTATTAAATAATATTCCTTGTCTTTCTCAGCGTCGCACTATGCTGGGTGTAACTTTCATTCTTAAACTTATCAATGGTGATATTAACTCGCCTTTCTTGCTTAACAAATTAAACTTTTCAGTTCCTATCAGATCTACCCGTTTCTTTTCCTTATTAACAATTAGCACTTGCCCTACTAATTACCTTTAGCATGAACCTTTTAGAGTACTTTGTTCTGAGTTTAACAGTCTTTACGGGGTTATTAGATTAGAGTCGCCTGTTTCTACTAATAAAGCCTTAATCTTAGAACATTTACTCACACATTAATCACATAATCTCTGGTGGTGGTCATTGATTTGATTGGGTTTTCCTGGGTTTCCCAATCCTAGCAACAAATGTTGAATCAATTTACAACTACTCACACCAGAACTATTTATTTATTATTTTTATTTCTTTTAACTTAATTCTAATTTTTTATTTTTAAAAATAAATATATATATATTTAATTTAATTTTTTTTTAAATATAATTTTAATGTCTGTCGACTGATTATAGTTGACATTAAATAAATAAATAAATAAATAAATAAATAATGAAATAAATAAATAAATAAATAAATAAATAAATAAATAAATAAATAAATAAATGAATAAATTAATAAATAAATAAATAAATATATAAATAAATAAATAAAAAGCAGGCTTCGTGTCCATCGTGAGCATCGTCAGTTGCGTGCACCACATCCACCAGCCAGATGACAGTTTTGGGCAGTCAAGTAGTGCCTCCGATAGGTCTCGTCGAATTCGACGGCCGGAGCTTAAGCTCCCAACATTTTCTGGTGGATACACTGAATATGCAGATTTTGCTTCAGTCTTCAACACATTGGTGAATGATGATCGACACCTTGAGCCTATGCAGAAGTTCCAGCATCTCAGCTCTTGCCTTTCGGGATGCGCCTTGGAATCGATTTGTTCTCTAGAGGTCTCGAGCTCGAACTACCCCGTGGCCTTGGAGATTCTTCGCAAGCGATTCAGCAACAAGAAACTCGTGTTTCAGGCCCACGTGATGGAGATCTTAGCGTTCCGGCTCGCAGATCCTGCTTCAGCCACATCTTTGAGAGCATTTGCGGACAAGGTAAATGCACACATGCGTGCATTGCAGTCGTTAGGGAATTTGGAACAGATAGCAGGCTACATGGTCATTCTTATAATCCTGCAAAGGTTGGACAGGGCAACACAATCTGACTGGGAAGAAAAGTCAGCCATCGACCAAGTGCCCACCACCGACGGGTTCCTTCAGTTCTTGGACACACGATGTCAGCGCCTTGAAAGTCTGCAACATGCCATGGACGCGTTGTCGGCTGGCATTCCAAGTAAGTCAAGACCTAGCACAAGTCGGAAGGCTCTAGTCGTTACTCAGGGTAACCCTCACTTCTGCGCATGCTGCGAAACTAGTAGAGATGAAATATACTCGTGTCCTCGGTTTTTAGATATGACGGAGTCACAGCGTTACCATTACCATGTCTTCTCAGCCAGATGCTGCGCTCTCAGTACCACAGCAATATAGAGCACTTGCTGCTCAGAGTATTCAGCCAACAACCGTTCTCCTAGCGACGGCTGTCGTTCTTGTTTGGGATCGACGTGGATCACTAGTGCCATGCCGCGCTTTGTTAGATTCGGGATCTCAGCTGCACATGGTCATATCCCGATTTGCTAATGCTCTGCAGCTAAATAGGTCACGCTCTAGGACAACTGTAGCTGGCCTCGGTGACTCTGCCGTCACCACTGACGGATCCACAGTGAGCATCCGTCTGCAATCTCGGATCTCAGAATACTCTACAACCTTCACGACACTCGTATCTCCTGCAATTACTGACTGCCAGCCCAGCTATAAGATGAACACCTCTGCTTGGAATATTCCCGACAACATAGCTCTAGCTGATCCAGAATTCAACATTCCGCAACGAATAGATATTATTATTGTTGCCAGTTTATTTTATGAGCTCCTATGTATCGGGAAGATCCACTTGGCTTCAGGATTGCCTGTATTACAAAAAACTCGGCTTGGTTGGGTGGTCTCCGGTGGAGGCGGGAAGACTAATGGTTTCGATCTAATATCTCACATCAAGGAGCAGCATGATGCGGAGAGACCCTAAGTCTGTGCGCATTGCAACGAGGGATTCGGTCTTCGATCTGAACTTAAGAAACATTCCATTGTCCATACGGGTGTAAGGCCATTCTCACGAAACACCAATCTCACCAAGCATTTGCGAATTCAGAGGACCGTGAACCATTCATTTGCCAACGATTTCCGTGCTCTTTCCAAACTCCAGTGGAACTCATGCAGCATACACAATCACATTCCAGCATCATTTGCGCGCAAGGATAAGTTGCTAATTCACCAGCAAGTGCACTTTAAGCGTCACGCGGTGTAACTCCAGCAACCGAATGCAAGACTTGCCATGAATTTAACGGTAGTAGAGCAGCAGCAGCAGTTCCAAATTCCATTTCATCCGTACGTGGAAGCAGATGCCGTTGGGCAATTACAGCCGCAAGCCTATCAGCAACAGATGCCGCTGCAACCCAAGGCGAAGTCATCTTCGAAGGAATCTCGAGGTGTCCGATGCGATGTCTGCGACAAGACTTTCCAACGTGGACGAGATCTGCAGCAGGGTTTCAATAGGCGTGAGCAGCTTCAACGACATGAACTGAAGACGTACCATGCGAGCTGTGTGTCTGCTTCCTCAAAGGATTCAGTTGAAAGAGAAGCTTCCAACGGGGGGAGTATGTCGGGAGCAGCATAAGGTTCAGTGGCTGGAAAACTGTAATGGTCAGGCTGCCGATAGCGACTGCGCTGCTCTCTCTCGCTCCAACTGTTCTTACAGCCTCGCAGCTCGACAGAGGTTTCTTACATATTCATTTGTCTGCATTACAAATAACACATTATCTCTTTACATCTCTCACATATTGGTCGCATTGTCAACCCGCGTCAAGACACCGACGTTTTCGCAGTTGTACAGTGCACAAATAAACTACACACAACACAAACTTCATACCGTGCATTTATTTATATTATAAACGCCGCTAAAAAACCTTAGTGGTTTAACAGTTAAAATTTTAAAATCGGAATTTTTTGTTAATAATCGATTTCTGGCATTAAAAAGATTATAACAAACTTTCCCGCACTTGATATGGAACCATATTTTAGAAAATATTTCCACAGTTTTAAAATATGGTTAAAAAGGACCTTTTTGAGCAAAAAATGATATCTTCCTCAACTTTGGGGAACCATAACTTTCCCACAACTAACAAACTTTCCCGCATTTGATTTGGAACCATATTTTAGAAAATATTTCCACAGTATTAAAATATGGTCAAAAGAGCTTTTTGAGCAAAAAATTATATCTTCCTCATCTTTGAGGAACCATAACTTTCAACAACTTAGCCGTTTTTCCATTTTTATGCCTTTTTGGAAACGGCTTTGATTATACTTTAAAACAGCATAAAAGATTCATTATATTATTTGAAAAATATGGTAAGGAAAGCGAAAAATTTGAAAAAACGTGTTTTTTTCTTCAAAAAATTGAGATTTTTGCAACTTTTAGAAGCCATAACTTAGCCATTCGAACGTAAGGGAAATGCTAAGTCCACTCAACCAAGCCGCAAAGCAAAACTGCGGGCGATTGACTTAATCAATGAATCAACGGCAAATTCACGATCTACTGTGCTAGGAAACAACCGCTTTGCATCGTTGGCTGATGAAGCGCTCAATGCTATGCAGATAGAGTTACCAGAGACTGTGAAGCAGGGGATGATATTTCCAGGGAAAACGAGCCTAGACCAGGAGCAAAAGGACTACCTAAGCCACCTGCAATTTACGCACCAAATGTCTACAATCCTAATACTTTCGAGCAAACTACAGTATTCGCATTTCAAAATTTGGAGTGTCGCGCATATATACGAAAAACTTTAGCCTTCCGATCAGTTGTGAGGAAATTACATGAAATGAACTGCCAATTTTGGCACCACCAGCTTAAGAAAGAAAAGCCATTTAGAGTAGTTGTAAAGGGCATGCACGTCAATGTACCAAAGGAACAAATCTCTCAGGCCTTCGCGTACAAAGGCTTTGAAACAGTGAACATTTACTGCCCAAGAAAACATGACTGGCGTAACGAAATCAACGCAGAGGATGATGAAGATACCGTGGTATTCAAGACCAGACAAAATGTCTTCTTTATTAACTTAAATCAAGAAAATGGTGTATCTGATGCTCTAAAAATTACACAGCTCGGCAGGTATCAAGTCACTGTAGAACGAGCACCACGCAGAAATAAGATTCTGTAATGTACGCGGTGCCACATATCCATTCATTCCAAAAATTATTGCGTGCAGAATCCCATTTGCGGCAAATGCTCAGACCCTCACAGCACTGACTCTCCACTTTGCACAAGTGAGAGCTTTCTGTGCATAAATTGCGGTGGCGATCACGCCTCCTCTGACAGAGAATGCCCAGTTAGAAAACAGAAAGCAGTAAAGCTCCGGGAAAGGACACGTTTAACTGAAATGGCTAGCAGAAACAACACAACGCCTCACGGTTTCATCCCAGCTGAAACTGTTAGGTGCAATGTGTCATACGCAGATATTGTGCGGCCCAAGTGTAACACGGTCAAGTACTAACACTTTGGAAGCTAACACCACAGCTCTGAATGACTCTGGCCAAAACATTAAAATTGTTGTTATAGAAAATACGTGAGATCAATGGTAGAATGTATCAACTGTTTAAACAAATTCAGGAAACTGTTGAATCAAACAAGGCCTTTCGGGAACTAGTGCAAGTTCTGATCTCTAACATATCAAAATGATTCAATCAAACATTAAAATCGGGTTGTGAAATGCACGAGGTTTATCCAAGACTTCTGAAGAACTCCGGTTATTCCTCCGTGAACACAAAATCGACATCATGCTGGTAACAGAAACTCACATGCGTGAAGGACAACGTATTTTCTTTTGAGGCTTCCACGCTTACCATGCCTTTCACCCAAATGGCAATAGCAGAGGTGGAGCAACTGTTCTGGTGCGCTCTAACCTTAAGCACAGCCCTGAGCCAGCCATTGCAACAACCAATCGTTAAATAGCATTAATTGAGTCCCTGTATCTTCCCCATAGAGAGCAGTTTTCGATAATAGAATTTGAGACAGTACTTGCTACGTTTGGACACAAATTCATAGCGGGTGGAGATTTCAACGCGAAACATTCGTGGTGGGGCAATTCTCGGGCATACTCCCGAAGTAAGCAGCTGCAAGAGACCATTGCTCATGGGCAGTTTCAAATTTTAGCTACAGGAGAGCCAACATTTTACTCCGCCAACTCACGACTAACTCCGACAGCACTGGACTTCTTTATAACCAATTGGTATCAAATCTGTAGGTTTAAAGTGAACGCCACTCACTCTCAGCCCGCTCAACTACTTGCCCGAATCGCGAACATAACAATATTCAAGGCTCAACTGGAGGAACTCAATGACTTGGAACCTGCACTGCATACTGCGGAAAACATTGACGATGGTATAGAACATTTCATGAGCACATTGAAGCGGGCAACATTCGAACCAGTCACAACTTCCTGACGCAATGGCGGCCCTATTATACAGAACACTAGCCAATAGACTGCTCAAAGTACTGTACCGTAGAAAAGAGCAGCTAATTAATAATTTTCTGGAATACCTGGGTACTGATAATACTACGAGTTAATCTCTTTGGAAGATCACTGAGCGCTTTAAATCATAAGCAATGTCGAAAACAGCTTTACGAAACCCGGCAGGCGGTTGATACAGAACGAGTTGTGACAAGGCGGAAGCGTTTGCAGATAACCTAGAGCAGAGATTCAAGCCTTTTGACTTTACCCATGAAATACACTGCAGATTAGTGCAAACAGCGCTGGACTCGCCGTCCCAAATGGCATTGCCTGCTGAGCCGGTAACATTAGAAGAAGTGAAACAAGGAGTGAAAAAAAGGCGCCTGGTGAAGACCTGCTCGATAACAGGTCAATAAGGATACTCCCTGATGGTGCTCTGCAGTTTCTAGTGCGGATCTACAATAGCATTTTGCGTGTTTACTACTTTCCCAAGGCATGGAAAAGAGCCGCGATAATTATGATACTAAAACCAGGAAAACCGATAACCAAAGTGGAGTCTTACCGGCCCATAAGTCTCCTCTCATCACTTGGCAAAATGATGGAGAGACTAATTTTAAATAGGATTCTTGCTTTAGACGAGGTACAGCAGACGCTCCCCAAGTTTCAGTTTGGCTTTCGAAGGCAGCATGGCACCCCTGAACAACTGCATAGGGTGGTTAACTTCGTCCGCTTTTCTTGATATCCAACAAGCCTTTGACAGATGCCTTTGTGGCATCCTGGCTTGTTCTATAAGGCTAAGAAGGTGTTGACCCCACAGCTATTTACACTTGTAAAAAGCTTTCTGGACGGGCGGTCGTTTAGCGTATCACTTTCTGAGAGCAAGTCGACCGTCAGAAGGATCGAAGCTGGTGTTCCGGAATGCAGTGTTCTAGGTCCGAGTCTCTACTCCATATTTACTGCTGATATGCCCAATCAATATGCGATCTCGGAGTTAGAACACAGAGACACTTTCATTGCCACATACGCTGATGACACCGCAGTGCTTACTAAATACGACAAACATATTTCATGCCACGAGTGCACTACAAGAGTACTTGGACTCTTTTCAAGAATGGGCGAAGAAATGGAATATTTGCGTCAATGCTAGCAAATGCGCCAATATAACCTCCACCAATAGAGTCCGCAGCTGGCCCCGGTGTAACTCTAAATGGAAGCGTTATAAGTCACTCGTCAGCTCATAAGTACTTGGGTGTCACTCTGGTCAGAAGTCTAACTTTTGGCAAGCATATATCGGCATTACAACACGCTTACAAAAACAAAGTGTCCAAGATGTCCTGGCTTCTGTCTTCCAATAATAAGCTATCTCTGGCAAATAAAACTAAGATCTATAAGGTTAAACTAGCTCCTAGCTTCTTTTACGCTATCCAAGTGTTTGGAATTGCAGCCAGTACATATATAAATAAATTACGTGTACTGCAAGCCAAAACTTTTAGAAAAATTTCAAACGCTCCCTGGTATATACGAAACAGAGACATTGAGCGAGATCTGAATGTTCCACTGATTGGAGACAGGATTCAAAAGATGCCAGCAAATAGAAATATCGAATAGAAATTATCTTAGACCCCAATTCCTAATCAAGATTGTCTTAATTGTAAATACATTAAATTTCCAACCATAGTTTATCTAGACATAGTTTTACTTTTAATTATAATTTTCTCATTAGCTTAAGTTACCACAAAGGTAATAGAATACTCATCATCTGTATATCATTATTTCAAATAAATACGATTAATAAGAAAAAAATATAACTTAGCTAAAAATCAACCGATTTTCAAAATTTTTGCATTTCTGTCAATAGAGTTGGTAATATTTTGAATGTACATCAAAAAAATTGTTCATACTGTCAGTATGAAATTTTTTACCCATTTTTGACCTTGCAAAATATCAATAAAATAAAAAATTTAATATCGGAATTTTTTGGATACGGCTTTAAATCGATATAAAAGTTTTATAAAAAATATGATACATGAAAAATATAGCAGAAAATAAAAAATTAAAAGAAACTTGATTTTTGGCTAAAAAATTTGAAACTTTTGCAACTTTGAGAAGCTAAAACTTAGCTAAAAGTCAATCGATTTTCTATATTTATGCCTTTATGGATACGGCTTTGATTATATTTTAAATCGGTATCAAATGTTTATTATAAATAAATATGACAAGGAAAGTGAAAAATTGAAACAAACTTGATTTTTGGTTAAAAAAAATTGAGACTATTGCAAGTTTGAGAAGCCAAATCTTAGCTAAAAATCAATCGATTTTCCATATTCATGCCTTTCTGGATACTGTTTTGATTGTACTTTAAATCGGTATCAAATGTTTATTATAAATAAATATGGCAAGGAAAGTGAAAAATTTAAATAAACCTGCATTTTTGCATTTGTGTGAATGGAAAATCATTACATTCTTACATTTTGAATCTACGTCAAAAATATTGTCAGTTTTAATTTACGACTTATTTTTTGCCATTTCTGCACATTAACTCCTAGCAAAAATGTCAAATTAATGAAAATTTTTAAATCGTAATTTTTGTGCCCAATTGATTTCTGGCATCAAAATGAAAATAAAAATCTTTACTGCCCTTGATTAGGAACCATATTTTAGAAAATATGGCCACAGTATTGAAAAATGGTGAAAACAGCTTTATGAGCAAAAATTGATATCTTTCTCATCTTTGAAGAACAATAACTTTTTCACAACTGCGCCGATTTGCTATATTTATATCTTTTTTAATTCGGCTTTGATTATAGATTAATTCGGTATAAAAGGTTTATAATATGTTTTCAAAAATACATACTGTAATTTAAAATTAATAATTTTAAAATTTTCCTGAGCCGTCTATTTTCGGTGTTCCTTCTTCAAGTAGCTCACCACCGGAGGTAAGTATTTTTCGGTTTTGACTACTGAAAATATTCCTCATACAATTCCTTCTGCAGCTATTTCAAACCCGCGTAGCTCTAAATCCAATAGACCCAAGAAAGATAGGCCTTCCAATGATATGCCTCTTGTAATCATCTTCGGGTGTTTAATTCCCCTAAGCATCCCGCTAGCATAGTGGTGGCTGCCAGACCTCTTAAGTCTATACCTAATAGACGCCTGGCATCTGACACTTCAACTGAAGATGTTAAGGCGTATATTTTAAACAAACTTAATTATAATTGTCCCAACATGACCGTTGAGAAATTCAAATTTAAGCATCGTAGATAAATTTCCTCCTTGAAGATATCTGTCCCCGCAAGTGCATTTAGTACTATTTGTACTAATGCTTTTTGGCTGGATGATATCGTTGTAAAGGAGTACAGTCCTCAAAAGAGACATAAGTCTTCAGTACTCCCTTCTCTTCCTACTGATATTCCGACAAAAAACTAATAAATTCTACCATTCTGTTTGACTATCAGATGCCTTGTTAGAGGCCTTAAGTCAAAACTTTATAACCTTCATGTAGATAGTTTTTCCATCGAACATTACATTTTGGTATTTACTGAGACCTGGCTTAAACCTGATATTCTTGATGCATCAATACTTTCACCTCTTTATGTTAGTTATAAATGTGAAAGAATGGATAGAAAAGGTGGTGGTATCCTTATTGCGATAAAATATAATCTTATATCGCAATTAGTAAATAACTGCCCCACTAATATAGAAATGTGTGTGAAATATGTGTGAAAGTGCGAATTCATAACATTAACTTCTATATTTCCTGTTCATATATTCCTCCCCAGTCTTATTTATCTGTATACCTATCTCACTTTACGGTAATTCAATCTTTGTCCAGCATGCTTTTGGATAAAGACTGTTTGGTAGTTGTTGGTGACTTTAACTTGCCCGATGTTATTTGGTCGGGTAACAACCACTTAATGACTTCTAATGAGTTTCTGTCGGGACTTCTTGAACTATCTCTATCTCAGGTCAACTCAATTCGAAATAGCAGGAACCGAATACTTGATCTTGTCTTTGTATTAGATCAGGTATGCGATACTGTTGTAAGAATTGATCCTTTAGTTTCACCTGAAGATGCGTTCCACCCCACTTTAGAGCTCGCTATTTTGCAGTCACCATTCGGGCAGCAAAATAAAACACATCCTACGACTAAACACTACTGCTTTAGTAAAAGTAAACTGTAGTGATCTTAACATTTTATTTAATAATTACGATTGGTCGGAATTGTACTCTTCTAATATTTTAGAAGATGCGATTGATATTTTTTAAAGAGCTATTAACTCTTTTTTTGAAATGAATGTTGCTGGGGTGTATCATTCTAAGTCTACAAAACTACCTTGGTTCTCTAGGGAACTTTGTAGACTTAAAAATTTGAAATCCAAACCTTACATAAAGTTCAAATTATCTGGTAGGCCTACTGATTTTTCAAGGTATGTTATAGTGCACACTTAACTCGCTGTAGATCACAATTTGCAAAAGACCCTAAGCAGTTTTACAACTTCGTAAATTTAAATCGGCGAACTGCTACATATCCTTCTTCCTTAACTCTAATCGAGAAAACATTTTAATTTTTTAGTAGGGTGGAAAGGGGTGTTTTGGCACACTTTTTCATACAAACCTAGGAGTGTTTTACTAGTTGTGTAGAGCAAATGAGTGTCCGATAAGTGAAAAAATCATTCCTGTAGGAGTGTTTTTACTAGTTGTGTAGAGCAAAATGAGTGTCCGATAAGTGAAAAAATCATTCCTGAGTGCGATCGATAAGTGAAAAATGCAACCTTGTGCTATGTGAGTGGGAGGTTTGAATTTGAGTTTGTGAGTAGTGATCGTGATAAGTGAAAAATGCGACCATGTGTTATGAGAGCGGGAGGTTTGAATTTGAATTTGAATTTGCGAGTTGTGAAGGTCGGAATCTGGCTTGGATGCTTCAGCCCGTGCTTCAGCCCGTGCTTCGGCCCGCATGTTGAAGTTCAAGCGCATGCTTGAAGTGTGAGTTATCATGTTTTTTTTTTTTTACCTTGAGACTCACCATTATAAATATTGAACTAATAATTAGAAGATTAGAAAGAAAAAATAATTGGCACAGCCGAATGTGTAGTAGTTGATAAGCCTCAAAAAGTCTCAATGTTTCTTGGTTAAGTACACTCATGAGGAAATAGATTTTTTAGAAAATGTGTGTGTGTGTGTGTGTGTGTGTGTGTGGTTGCAAGATTTTGGAGTCCAGTATAAGAAAAGGCTTATGAATATTGAACTAATAATTAGTTCAGAAAGAAAAATTGTTGAGTAAAGACCTGCTTTAAATTTTAAAGAACAAGGAAAATGAATAATTTACCAATTCAAGTAAATGTTGTCACATCAACGACACATCCATGGGAAAATCGGTTTGATCAGGAATTTATCAACTATGATGATGTGTCTGTGGCTTCAACTCATATGTCTGAAGCGTCGAGCGTTGAAAATCTCAATCAAATTTCGGAGGATGCTGCTCGGATCCAAGCGGGGAGAATACCATTTGCTATGGTCAACGCGCAGCCCCCAATCATAGACATCAGTGAAGATGAAAATTGGAATGAATAATATTAGCATATTTAATTATAAGAAATGCTGAATTTATATGTACGCATTTTTAAATATATTAAATTTCATTACAAATTTCAAATATCTCTTTCATTTATTTGTTGATCCAATTTATGATCTCGTTTTTAGAATTACTAAATGCATATATTATATTTTATTACAGCAAATGTATCTTATGTTATATATATTTATTAAATATATTATATTATTTTTTACAACAAATATATCTCTTTCATTTATTTTTAATTCGTTGCTCTAATTCATGATATCGTTGCATTATCTTTAATGCCTTCTCTAAGACATTCACAATGCTCTCATAAATACTTTGAAGAGCGTCATCATCCTCCTCATCAGTTGCTACTGTTGTTGATGTTGTTGTTGTTAAAATTGTTACATTTTTCATCATATATAGTATTTTTGTGGCAGCATATAAGTTCCTTACATCTGTGACGTCAATCATATCATCGAACTCTTGACAAAATTCTCGTATTCGTATTAACAACAAGGACAACAGATCAATCATGGAATAATTCAACATGTTTTGCTTTCACTTCTAGAATTCGACTGAACTTTTAGTTTTAGGAGTTGCTCTATGACAATAGAGAATAATTGTTCTATGGCATTAGAGAATAATTTCATCATAAACCGAAAAAAAAACCCATTAAAATTTTCAAAAATAAATATTCAGTTTTTCATTATCAAATAAAGTAAAGTGCTACGCTGACCGCGATAAGTTTCATCGAAAAAAACAAAAAAAACATGTGTTTTCATTATCAAATAATAAATGTATATTTACATTTAATTTTTTTCTAAATAAAAATTTTAAACATAATTACATTTTATTTTTTCTAAATAAAAATTTTAAACATAAATGTCCACAATTAAAAGTGTTGTATTTTTGCTCATTTCTATAGTTATATTCAATAGGTGGTGGCCTTAAATAGTCGACAACTTCAATCGGTGGCTGCAAATCACCAAAACTATCAAAGTATTCCTTATAATTTCCATTTTTGTAATATGCTACCCAATGTGTGCCCCTACCGCTTTCATTATCCAAATTTATTATACCACACTCCTGCATCCATGGTTTCATCGGTAGACGATCACGCATGAAAACGCCACGAAAGTGTCTCAAATGTTGTCGTCCAAAAGCGGTCAAGTCAATATCGGTAAGTGCTCGTTTGGGTAGCATATCTAGCGGTTTTTTGGATGTGCTCTATAAAAGAGTCCATAGCCTCTTTTGTATGGTTTCAAGTAAAGTCCCTTCCCCATTGCAATTGACTCCATATATCTATTGTGTCGGGTTGCCTCAGCCAATTGCTCCTTTCCATTTTTAACATCATTTACGGCTTTGGCAATAGCTGACCCACCACTTGCTAGACCACCAAGCGCTGATAATGCAGCCATAATTGGCACCAGTGGTAAGAATCCACCAATTTTTGGTATTGGTGTCACTCTCGGAATTATTGTTGCAATGTTTTTCCTCATCTTCTGTCTACGGAAACTCGGTGGGATTGTTTGTTGTGTTATCTGAATTGCTTCATGTAAACTTGAGGGACTTTTTCGCTTCAAAATACGTTTTGTATGTCTCACAAGGTGTGTGAATGATTTTTTATTGTTCAAGACCGCCGGCTGTTGTCGTCGACCACGACGACGACGACGACGACGACGAGGTTGACGAGATTTCCTCTTGTTCTTCATACCTAGACCAAATTTCGTTTTTGTTTTCATAGCATTTGTCACAAACCAGGCAGCAGAACGTTCTCTGATACCACTATCTATTGCTTTAACACGCTGCCAAGCTTTTTCGGCTAATACAGCGTCGGCACGATGTCGATTATCCAAGTCTTTGAATTGTGAATACGCAATATCGTGTTCTCTACACGCTGCATCTAATGGATTGATACCCTTGTCACCACGCTTTAAACGCTCAACAAGTTTTGTGCCTGGTCCACAAAACTGATATCCGGGCAAATGAAGTTCTACAGGCAATTTATCAATTAGGCTGTTGACAAATCCACCGCCAGTTTTAGACTGACTTGCATTTAATTTTCGTTTATAATTTATTCTCATTTTTTTGTTTTATGTTTTATAATTATTTTACTAGTGTTTGTGTGTGTGTGTGAAATATCAACTGATCTGTTTCCAATGCAAGTTCGGATTAAATGAAAAAGTTAATAAATATCAATACTTATAGTTTTCCACTATTAGTACTCAATAAAATGCGATTAATAAAGCATCATAAACAAATCAAAATACGAAATGTCGATGACATTTGCGGTGAGGGTGATAGAAAAAAAAAATTGTACATAGTCCGTTGTTACCCAATTCGATACGTGCCCTTATTGTGGGACCATCTAATTGCGGTAAGACAAATGTCATGATAAGTTTAATCGAGAGTCCAAATGGACTTAAATTCCAAAATATCTACATATATTCCAAGTCGTTGTATCAACCCAAATATCAGTATTTGATGAAATTGATTAAACCAATTAAAGGAATACATCTGTTTACGTTTTCGGATAGAGAAAAAGTGTTAAGTCCAGATAAAGCTCACCCACATTCAATAATGATATTCGATGATGTAATCTGTGATAAACAAACTGCAATAAGAGATTACTTTTGTATGGGTCGTCATAAGCATATCGACTGTTTCTATCTATGTCAAACTTATACAAAAATACCAAAACATTTAATACGTGACAATGCCAATTTAATTATAATATTTAAACAAGATGAAATGAATATTAAACATATTTACAATGATCATGTCATAGGCGATATGACGTTTAAACAATTTATTAAAATTTGTGAACAATGTTGGAAACATAAATACGAATTTGTCGTCATATGCAAAGATAATGATATTGACAAGGGGCGATATAGAAAAGGATTTGATAATTTTATACATTTATGAATATCAGCTTACGATCAGCTTACGATCAGCTTACGATCAGCTTACGATCAGCTCTCGATCAGCTTATCAAAAACAAAACCAAAATCAAAAAAAATATATGTATATAGAGAAAGGATAATATATAATTTTATCTAGTAAATAAATGAGTATTGAAGGAATAACATCAACAATGAGGAAATTAAATACCAAAAAATCTAATGTATTGAATGATTTGATTCAAACAAGATTAGTGTTGAATAAAAAATTAAAGAGTATGAAGACGAATGAACAGGATAAAATAAATATGTTGGAAAATACCTTTTAAACCAATTACAAAACCATTGAATGTAATTGCTGAAAATTTGATGAAAAAAATATATACATAACAAACAATAATAAATATCAAAGACAACAACAACAACCTAAAAGACAACATGAAAGAATAAAATATCCAACATCTGATTCAGTACTAAGGATTACACGAAGAAAACTCAGTCCAAGTAACACAGATAAACAACAACAACAACCACAACCACAACAGCAACAAAAAGTTGCTATAAAGCGCGAAAGAGGTTATGATGGATCCGATGATGATATGGATGTTGCTGATATTGGGATTGATTTTGATAGGATGTCAAAACGACAAAAAAGGAATTCCCAGACCTTCCTGATAATAGTAATTTTGACACTAGTTCTGATGAGATCCTTAAGAGCTACAATAATTTTTTAGAGGCACAAAAGGTGAAATATCCAGATTTATTAGCAAACACAGATAACGATGATAGCAAAACATCAACACTGCAACGAAATAAATCAAGTTTAAGACGAAAAAAAATATTAAATAATGATTCTTCTGATCATGATGATGATGATGACGATGACACAATCCAAAAGAAATTTGCTAAAACTTTGCAAAATAGTAATTCTATGCTAGAAAAAAGTTTTAAAATCAATGGACCCAGATATTACAATACTAAAAAAGGTAGAAATGTGACAAAATCAAACACGGATAATAAAACATCAACAAAAACAACAACATCATTGCAACGAAATAATAATTTATTATTCGATGTTATACCAAGGAAAAAATTTAAATTTGATGATGACACAATCCAAAATAATAGTTCAATGCTAGAAAAAAGTTTAAAAATTAATGGGCCCAGATATTACAATACTAAAAAATGTAGTAACTTAACAAAACCTGATAATTTTGAATTTATAATAAACGACAACATCAACAGAAATAAACGAAAGAAAAATCGCTCGACGATGAAGCAAGGAAAAAGTTAAATTTGATGATGCATACTTTGAGGCTATTAATGAAAATCAGAATATCAACAAAACAATGCCAAGAGAGCATAGTATTAGTAAAAGAGTTCCCAATAAATCAAGGTTTCTGAAAAACATACAGCTTTTGAAAAGTAAAAAACAATTGGATATGCTGTATGGATTGAATATAAAAGCAAACGGTGATTGGTATTATGCAAATAATAAATTGAAATATAATAACAACACCATTATTATCGATAAATTAAAATGGAAATTGACATCCGGTCTATTTGAATTGTTATTCCATACGAAACCGTTGCATTATTCGACTAAAGACTTGAAAAATTATCGAGAAATTTTGATTATAACAAACGCTCATAAACGAAACTATCAACTGAATTCACAAATTAAAGGGAGTAAATCATTTAAATATCAACATATCATAAAAAATTTATTTAAACCTAAACTAGCACTTTCCGGAAGAGGTGTATTTACAACAAAATCATATCTAGGAAAACCTCACGGATATAGATATTGGGATGATCCGAATGAACTAATAGAGAGATTACGTTTACTATTAGCGTCTGAGAGCGCCGGAAATACGAATCATAGAAACGAAATTGTATCTATTTTGGAGGAACTTAGAGAGGCAAATATAATAAAATGAATCAGATTAACAAATTTGGTGAAACCGTTTCGCACTCTCATTCATCATCGAATGTCTCAAGTCTGCAAAAATTTGTGATGCATCAACAAAATAAGACGGAAAGTAATTTGGAGAGTCTGAGAAAGGACATAAATATATTAACTGCTAGACTAAATGATCGAAATACATTTCTTCAATCTGACATCGAAGGTAATGTAAAACCCATTTTGGATAGTCTGAGAAAGGATATAAATATATTAACTGGTAGAGTAGGTGATATAAATGCAGCTCTTCAAACTGACATTGAAGATAATGTAAAATTCATTAAAGATACATATGAGGAGTTTGCACTACTTATCCATAAAAGGTATATAGAAGGATTGGAAAATTATATGAAAAACATTGAAAATTTTATCTTTGAATGGATCATTAAGGATAAAAACGAAGAAGAGGTGAAAAAAATTAAAATAAAATATCCTACTATTAAATGGTTAATAAATAAAGAGCTCGATGTATGAAGACATGAATGCAGATAAAAGACATATCATTGAAGAGTTGCATAAACAAGGACGAAAAAATTTCATCAGACGTCGTGTTATAATGAAAGGAATTGATGATTTATGGCAAGCTGATTTAGTTGAAATGATTAATTATGAATTATATAATAGTGGATATCGTTATCTTTTAACTGTCATTGATACGTTTTCTAAACAAGCATGGGCTGTAGCTATTAAAAACAAAACGGCGGACAGCGTTACGAAAAGTATGAAAAGCATTTTCGATGACACACAACGAAAACCAAAAACTTACAAACAGATGACGGTAAAGAATTTTATAATAAATCATTTCAAAATCTGATGAAATTAAATCATATTAATCATTATTCAACTTATAGCATTTTAAAAGCGAGTATAGTCGAGCGATTTAACCGAACAAACAAAAATATGATGTGGAAAGAATTCAGCTATCAAGGTAGCTATAAATGGATTAATATTTACAAGGATTTAATTGCTAAATACAATAATACATATCATAGAACAATAAAAATGGCGCCAAACGATGTAAATAAATCAATTGAAAAATTACTCCTCGACAGTGTGTACAGTCATTTGAAAATTATGTATAAACCTAAATTCGAAATAGACGATAATGTTCGCATTAGTAAATACAAACATTTATTTGAAAAAGGCTATACACCAAACTGGACAACTGAAATATTTAAAATCAAAAAAATACAAAATACTAATCCTATTACATATATATTAGAAGATTATCAGGGTCATATTGTTAAAGGTGGTTTCTATGAATATGAGTTATCGAAAACTAAATTCCCCGACACATATCTAGTGGAAAAAGTCATTAGACGACGGGGAAATAGAGTATATGTTAAATGGTTAGGATTCTCATCAGAACACAATTCATGGATTAATTTGTGAATATATGTAATAGTAGTATATGTCGGTGGGATGGAACACACAACACTTCATTCGATTCTGAGGCGTTAAGATGTCAATAACATTGACGCTAACCGGTGATACATCAATACTTACGGCGGATTATTTTCCACCAATTGAGCTTAATGGAAACTATCAGTGTGCCTTAATAAGTTTAGATACATATCATTCGATTCCAAACGTTGATGTAGAAAATAATAAATTTCACATTGGATCCCATATGATTACAATTCCGGTTGGCTCATACGAAATCAACGACATCAGTGAATTGCTTAAAAAAGAATATAACAAACTAAAAGATGATTCAAACTCCACTACAAGTGATGGACAATTAAAAAATAATCGATTTTATGTGCAACCAAACTATAACACTCTACAAACCGAAATTTTCTCTTCAAGAGATCCAATCTATTTCAATAAACCGCAATCAATTGGTTCATTATTAGGATTCACATCAAAAGTATTGGAACCTAAAATACTACATTCATCGGATAAGCAAATTGATATTACGAAAATCAATACAATTTGTGTACAATGTAATATTATAAACGCATCATATATAAATAACGAAGTCGCACACACATTGCATCAGTTTGCACTTGCTGTTAGTCCTGGCTTCAAAATAACTGAGATACCACATAATGTAATATACTTGCCGCTGAATACAAAACAAATACATTCAATCACTTTAAAAATCGTTGATCAAGACGGTACTCTAATTAATTTTCGCGGTGAAAGACTCACAATAAGGTTACACTTAAAACCAATAAAATAATGATTATATACAACAAAAGGTCGTCGACATTTAACCCATCCTCACTCACTTTTCTAACGTCAAGCCGATCAGACGATACGTGTGTAAACTATAAGAATAATCAACAACAACAACAACAACCACAACAACAACAACAAAAAAGACAAAAAACATTAACCGAGCGTAATAAACAATTTCTATTGGATTTGGGTTATAAATTGAAATAAAAAAATATACATATATAAAATGTCACATTTAATTAATGTATTAGAGAAGCCTACCATTGATAATTCAATAATAAAAAAAGACTATCATAGTTATACATCTTATTTGCGATCGTATGACAACAACGATGAAATTCGGATTGCAATACAAAATCAAGATTTGTATGTCTTACCAAGCGAAAGTTTTCTACACATTCAAGGTCACATCACAAAATTAGATAATTCAATCGCAACCGATGTACATTTATTAAATAATTGTATGGCCTATCTGTTTAATGAAATACGATATGAGTTAAACGGTATTGAAATCGATCGCACACGACATTTGGGTGTGACAACCGATTTAAAAATTATTTATCAATGAGTCAATTTCAACAGAGTATATATCAAAATTCTGGATGGTCAATGGATACACCTTTAAAACTCGAAAAGGGTAACTTTAATTATTGTATACCGTTAAACATGTTACTTGAGTTTGCTGAGGACTACAACAAAATAATACTTAATGGAAAACATGAACTAATTCTACTACGAGCAAAGGATAATGAGAATGTTTTCAAAAGTAATGATGTCGCCGGCTCCATATCAAAATACAAGCTAACGATTTCTAGCCTTGTGTGGAAAATACCTCATGTTCAATTGTCAGATAGCTATAAATTAATCATGTTTAAATTAATTGAAAAACAAACACCATTATTGCTACCCTTCAGAAGTTGGGATATCTACTTTAATCCAGTAGTTCCAGAGAGTACTTCATTCATCTGGAATGTGAAGTTAGCTGCTGAAACTGAACGTCCTCGACATATTATTATCGCATTTAAAAGTCCGGATAGGAAGCTAATTCATTGTGATTTAAGTGATGTGAAAGTTTTTCTCAACTCTGAAATGTATCCATACGATGGGTTAAATCAAAATTTTAAAATAAATAGATATGCTCTATTATATGATATGTACGCGAATTTTCAGAAAAGTTATTATGGACGTGAGTCTCAACCATTATTAACGTTAGAGAAATATAAAACTGTTGCCCCCATTATTCATTTGGATGTGAGTCATCAAAAATGAAGCAATCAAAAGTGGTCCAATTGATATACGAATTGATGTCAAAACTCTGAACAATATTCCACCACAGACGTCAGCATATTGCATAATAATTCATGATAAATTATTTGAATATACACCAATGACAAATGAAGTGCGTAAAATCCTATAAATACATGGGCACGAAAATCATTTTCCAACAGTTTTTCGTTAAGCGCGCAGAGTCAAAGCCAACCATTGAGACAGATGACATCGATTCCTATATACAACTTTTTACATATGAATATTGAATAATTGAAGAAAAAATGTTTTCAAAAAAATTATTAATTTTAATCAAAAATTTCTAAACATTTTGTCACCTGAGGATAAAGAAAAACTTTTAAATATCCATATGCGGTTAGAGCATATTGAGAATTTAAATATAATTTATAATCAAAATGAAACATCACATAATGATAACAATGATGCTGATGATGATGATGATGATGATGATGATGATGATGATGATGATATAATTGATAGCTGCAATCAACAAAAATTGTTATATAAACATGAGGCATGCCAAATTATGACTTCTTATCTCATTTTGTAAGTATATTTATACATATGCATACTGAACTCACATTGAGGGTAATCTTATTATTTCTAATTATAGATCAACACCATCCACATGAGTAATACAGTAATAGTGTTCTCACACAACCAAGAAATTTATTTCGATAGCAGACATATAAATAATATAATATATTAAATAAAAATATATATAACAAAAGATACATTTGCTGTAATATATGCATTTAATAATTCTAAAACGAGATCATAAATTGAATCAACAAATAAATGAAAGAGATATTTGAAATTTGTAATAAAATTTAATTTATTTAAAATGTATACATATAATTAAATATGCTAAAATTATTCATCCCAATTTTCTTCGACAACGACTGGAGGCTTTGAAAAGTATTCAGATGACATGTTGAATCTATTATCCTCAAAGTACTGATATTCGGTCCTTGTGCATATCAAATAATAGTCTCCATTGATATGCTGTTGTTTACATATGCATAGTCCTCGTCGAATCGCAGCAGAGAAATCTTCGTCTCTTATTCCGTGATACTTTTCTGGCAAATAAAAATCACCTATCCTTAAATTCAGCTCCAATGCAAACACATTATCAAAGTGCACCTTGAACCTTTTAAAGCTCAGCACTCGATATGTTTTGTTAAGCTCCAAGTCCTCCATGGTTAGGACCTGATTCCCGTTGACATTCTCGAACAAACTCTGAATTTTCTCCACTGCGGAAGGGTCTCCCTTGCAGTTTATCGTTTTGGAAGTTCATCTTTACTATACGATTTATTGAATGAAACTTTAAGAAAATGTATGCCCCTTTATATGCTATTTCATGGCTCCATAATTGCCACATTTTACCATGAGAAAACAATCGTTCCCATACATGACTCCAAAATCTTGCAATCACACACACACACATTTTCTAAAAAATCTATTTCCTCATGAGTGTACTTAACCAAGAAACATTGAGACTTTTTGAGGCTTATCAACTACTACACATTCGGCTGTGCCAATTATTTTTTCTTTCTAATCTTCTAATTATTAGTTCAATATTCATAAGCCTTTTTCTTATACTAGACTCCAAAATCTTGCAACCACACACTGAGGCTTATCAACTACTACACATTCGGCTGTGACAATTATTTTTCTTTCTGATCTTCTAATTATTAGTTCAATATTTATAATGGTGAGTCTCAACGTTAAAAAAAACATGAAACACTTTTAATTGTGGACATTTATGTTTAAAATTTTTATATAGAAAAAATAAAATGTAAATATACATTTATATGATTTTTTTCGTTTTCTTATATCTCTCTTTCTAAACGCATACAGCTTAAGGTATATCTTTATGACCCCATGCAAGGGTGTCTATATTATTGTCTATAATATAACGCTTATCATCTAAATAGTTTAATGCGACTTTTGTATACTCTTGAGTATAAATTTGATGTAATTTAGAGTTAAACATGTACATTGTTTCAATTTTTTTTTCTTTTTTGTATAGACATTCACGAAAATCGTCAGAAGTCAATTTGGAAGTTACACTCATTTTTACACCTTTAGCTTTATTTATCTCTGTTGTTGCATTAACAATATTGTTTATTTATTTATTTATTTAATGTCAACTATAAACAGTCGACAGAAATTAATTAATATGTAACAATTACAATAAAATTTAAAAATGATTAAATTAAATATATAAAATAAATTATATATATGTTTAAAAATTAAAAAATTAGAATTAAATTAAAATAAAAATAATAAATAAATAGTTCTGGGGTGAATAAATGTAAATTGATTCAACATTTGTTGCTAGGATTGGGGAAACCCAGGAAAACCCAATCAAATCAATGACCACCACCAGAGATTATGTGATTAATGTGTGAGTAAATGTTCTAAGATTAAGGCTTTATTAGTAGAAACAGACGACTCTAATCTAATAACCCCCGTAAAGACTATTAAACTCAGAACATAGTACTCTAAAAGGTTCATGCATAAGGTAATTAGTAGGGCAAGTGCTAATTTTTAATAAGGAAAAGAAACGGGTAGATCTGATAGGAATTGAAAAGTTTAATTTGTTAAGCAAGAAAGGAGAGTTAATATCACCATTGATAAGTTTCAGAATGAAAGTAACACCCAGCATAGTGCGACGGTGAGAAAGAGAAGGAAGATTAATTAATAGTAATCTACTAGGATATGGCGGTAGGTTAAGCTGTGGTGACCAGTTTAAGTTTCTTAGTGCGAAAATTAGAAACTTCTTTTGCACCGACTCGATTTTGTCTTTGTGAGTCTGATACTGTGGTGACCACAAACAGGACCCATACTCGAGAATGGGACGTACCAGAGAGACATAAAGCTGTTTAGTCGTATAAGGGTCATTGAATTCCTTAGACCAACGCTTAATGAAACCTAAGACCTTCATGGCTTTATTTACCATGAACTCAATGTGATCATTGAAGGCGAGTTTACGATCAAGTAAGATGCCTAGGTCATTGATTTGAGATATATTCTCAAGAAGATGGATGTTATTATATATTTTAGGAATTTGCAGCAATGTATTAAGCATGGAATGATTTTAAAAAAAATCCATCGTGTGTTAAAATTTGATCAATCCGAGTGGCTAAAAGTCTATATAGACTGTAATAATCATTACAGAACGTTAGCTGTTAATGATGTACACTGCATTGTTCAAAAGTTTGAAAAAATTTTTTCTCAAAAATTACATTGCTGCAAATTCCTATGGTGAATTATATATTTATACTTGTGTGTTAGATCACCAATCAATTTCGTAAAGCGTATGTTTTCATTTTTTTGTTTTGCGGACAAAATGGCAAATCATTATGAGAGTTGTGTAAATTTTCGCTGTACTCCAAGTCTACCTCTAAGATATATCCAATTGATGAATCATTCATATATGTGTTTACATCAAAATTTTCCAAATCTCTGCCTTCTAACCATTTAAAATTTCTATATGGAATAGGTTGCGACATGGCATATCCATATAAATTATTCACATCTAAATAAACAATATAATTTGATTCTTTGTTACAATCGTCTTTTAAATATTTATTATTTGCTATTGAATGTCGTTTACTGCATTGAACAAGTCCACCCCTAATCCCGTTCATTATAAAATTATACATATCAATGTCGGTGAGTAACTCTAATTCTATTTTCGTTGTTTTCAACATAGCGTCCCATGAAAGACCAGGTGTCGTATAATATTGACACGGATCTAAATTATAGATTTTTTTTACATACTTTTCTAAAATTTTCGAAAATGTCGCATAACAAAAGCACATCTATCTTTAAGTATAACAATAAATAATCTAACAAATCCTCACATTTAAAGACATTCCATACGTTTTGTGCATGCGCATAATTCTCTTGCGTGCAATTCCTATCAGTTAATTGATTGTAAAAATTTTCACGTTCGGGCAATTGAGTGTCTTTCAATCGTTCGATTGAATTTAAATAGCTATAGGGAAATATACCTTTACGTTTAACTAATTGAAATTCTTCAATATTTGTATAAAATGATTTTATAGTGCATAAATTTGAATCGGTCAAGTAACCTTGTTATCCAGACTAGATGGCACAAACCTAAACGAATCTAAAAATCTTAGTTCTATACATTCTTGATGATCGATATAAATTTTCTTCGATATAGATATATAAAATTCTTTGTTTAACGGTATTATATTGATATCACCTTCGATTTGTGATAATTCTTTCACAAATAAATGACAATCGTATGCAGAGAGATTGTGAAAAAATATCGGGGAAAAATTTCGGTAATTTAAAATTTAAGTTACATTCATTATGAGCAGCGCCTCTATATTCACCTGTTAAATGACAATGATCTAAAACCTTATCGCTTTCAGTGAGTAAATTTCCGCATATATGACAATTTTTGTTCTAGTTGAAAGGAATTTGATTGTTCAATTGTTAATTGACAAGGTTGAATTGGTTTTAAATGATTTTTGTATAACATTAAACAATCGTTATATATGCTCTGTATGAAATGTGATGTACAGTCTTTGCCATGATATATTCTATGTATATTCAAGTTGTTATTATATGAACATTTTATGTAATAACTGTATGCATATGGTATATGTTTTTGAATTAAATTTATATTATCTGAACTCTTAATATCTATCTCTTCTAATATACATTCAAAATCGCTATATACTACAAAGGGAACGTCTAATTGTTTTTTATAATTCTTAAATCTTAATATCGAATTATCGGTATTCATTTCCGGCATCTCAGTTACAATTTTATTACACTCTAGACTATGACGTTTCAGCTTGTCGTTATCATAGAAATGTTGTAGACATGTGTTGCATAAATACAATTTTGCTTTTTTCTTTCCCAATTGCCTGCTAAGAAGTCTAAAACGAAATAAATCATAAGAAAAGATAATGGAATATTTAAATTATCTTAATGCGACTTACCGTGAAATATTTTTGATCCAAACATAGTGATATTTGTCATCTTTTTCGAGCAGTAACAAGTATATTTTGTGTAATACGTTGTGAGTTTTATTATTGGTGAAATAATATGGTCCGATTATTGTGCTGTCATCTGTGTCCAATCCCAAGACCGTTATACTAATTTCAGGATTATTATTCTCAAACGTTTTAAGGCTATCGACCGGTGTCGGAAACTCTAATCCCATGAAATTTAATGTTTTATTATTTAAAGTAATTATATCCGATTTAATGTCATAAATTCCCATTCTCTTGTATAAAGAAATTCTAAAGCTATTCCTAACAATTGCATCAGCCTCAGCATGAAAGACGGCTGATATTAATACCCATTTAAAACAATAAACGTCATTATTTTTCACATTAACACATGCTTTTTTATTTGATATTTTTGTTGGAAGGCGAATATAATTTGAACCCCTTAGCGGTTGATACTTATTTATATTCACTTCTAAATACACTATTTCAGTTAATGACCAACCGCTGTCTCGTTCTTGAAATTCACTCATTTCATTTTTTATATAATTATATAAATTATTAATCATCTCATTTAGTTCATTGTCTTTGTTGCCACATGTTGTCAACTGTAATACTACCATTTTCGTTTGGTGTGATTTAAGATCGAGTTGGTAATAGTCTTCACTTTCTTTAATTAAAACATAATTGCAAAATAGTTCAAAATTAAACTTTATATTTATATGCTTGTTTAGTGCGTCTTTTATTAAATTTTTCACTTGTTCATCGATTAACTGAAAAAATTGTGTAATATTTAAACATTGCTTATCGGGATTTTCAATCATATACGATTCAATGCGATTACGGAATGCACTTCTTACACGTTTTAAGTTTAAGTTTATTCGCACGCTAGACAACTGTTTATGCAAATTTGTACGCAAATGATGTATCCATTTAGTGTTCGATACATGCTTTTTACATAAATCGCAATAACGTGTTGCATTGTTGATATTAGTATGCACATTTCGTATGTGTCGTCTCAAATTGACATTATTCTGAAAAGTTTTTCCACAAAATTCACATAGAGAAGACATTATTTTTTTTTTTTTTATTTAAAACGTTTTATTGTATTTTGTAAAAAATTTTAGAGTATAATTATTTGTACACTTTATTTAAAATGTTTTTATTTTATCTGATGCAAATTTTAAATTATAATTATATTCGCCAACTTTTTCTTTAATTAAATAATGTTGTTGTTGTGATAGGGCGAGTATGTCCTCCTTCGACAAACTATTGTAGCGTTCTGGTAAAAACACTACATAGTCTTTGAATGTTAACATTACTCTCTCACCGAATCGAGTATTCCTTTTATCAGCCGAAATAATAGGAATCATTGTGTTAAAGTTGAGATTTTTAATGCTCTTGATTGGTCTCTTGTATGAAATTCCAATTGAGTTCAACTTCTTTTGTAACCTCAGAATCCGAATTGATGTCCGTCATGATGTATAGCTTAAGATCTGGTTTGTAAGGCTAGATGGTTGCTTTGTAAATAATTTTAAAGTATAATTCGCTGCTTATATAGCAGAAAATAATAGGCTTGACAAAAAATTCATTGAGACTTTTGAGGCTTATCAACTACTACACATTCGGCTGTGACAATTATTTTTTCTTTCTGATCTTCTAATTATTAGTTCAATATTCATAAGCCTTTTTCTTATACTGGACTCCAAAATCTTGCAACCACACACACACACACACACACACACACATTTTCTAAAAAATCTATTTCCTCATGAGTGTACTTAACCAAGAAACATTGAGACTTTTTGAGGCTTATCAACTATTACACATTCGGCTGTGCCAATTATTTTTTTCTTTCTAATCTTCTAATTATTAGTTCAATATTTATAATGGTGAGTCTCAAGGTAAAAAAAAAAAACATGATAACTCACACTTCAAGCATGCGCTTGAACTTCAACATGCGGGCCGAAGCACGGGCTGAAGCATCCAAGCCAGATTCCGACCTTCACAACTCGCAAATTCAAATTCAAATTCAAACCTCCCGCTCTCATAACACATGGTCGCATTTTTCACTTATCACGATCACTACTCACAAACTCAAATTCAAACCTCCCACTCACATAGCACAAGGTTGCATTTTTCACTTATCGATCGCACTCAGGAATGATTTTTCACTTATCGGACACTCATTTTGCTCTACACAACTAGTAAAAACACTCCTACAGGAATGATTTTTTCACTTATCGGACACTCATTTGCTCTACACAACTAGTAAAACACTCCTAGGTTTGTATGAAAAAGTGTGCCAAAACACCCCTTTCCACCCTACTCCCATTTTTGACCTTGCAAAATATCAATAAACTAAAAAATTTAATATCGGAATTTTTTGGATACGGCTTTAAATCGATATAAAAGTTTTATAAAAAATATGATACATGAAAATATAGCAGAAAATAAAAAATTAAACGAAACTTGATTTTTGGCTAAAAAATTTGAAACTTTTGCAACTTTGAGAAGCTAAAACTTAGCTAAAAGTCAATCGATTTTCTACATTTATGCCTTTATGGATACGGCTTTGATTATATTTTAAATCGGTATCAAATGTTTATTATAAATAAATATGACAAGGAAAGTGAAAATTGAAACAAACTTGATTTTTGGTTAAAAAAATTGAGACTATTGCAAGTTTGAGAAGCCAAAACTTAGCTAAAAATCAATCGATTTTCCATATTCATGCCTTTCTGGATACTGTTTTGATTGTACTTTAAATCGGTATCAAATGTTTATTATAAATAAATATGGCAAGGAAAGTGAAAAATTTAAATAAACCTGCATTTTTGCATTTGTGTGAATGGAAAATCATTACATTCTTACATTTTGAATCTACGTCAAAAATATTGTCAGTTTTAATTTACGACTTATTTTTTGCCATTTCTGCACATTAACTCCTAGCAAAAATGTCAAATTAATGAAAATTTTTAAATCGTAATTTTTGTGCCCAATTGATTTCTGGCATCAAAATGAAAATAAAAATCTTTACCGCCCTTGATTAGGAACCATATTTTAGAAAATATGGCCACAGTATTGAAAAATGGTCAAAACAGCTTTATGAGCAAAAATTGATATCTTTCTCATCTTTGAAGAACAATAACTTTTTCACAACTGCGCCGATTTGCTATATTTATATCTTTTTTAATTCGGCTTTGATTATAGATTAATTCGGTATAAAAGGTTTATAATATGTTTTCAAAAATACATACTGTAATTTAAAATTAATAATTTTAAAATTTTCCTGAGCCGTCTATTTTCGGTGTTCCTTCTTCAAGTAGCTCACCACCGGAGGTAAGTATTTTTCCGGTTTTGACTACTGAAAATATTCCTCATACAATTCCTTCTGCAGCTATTTTAAACCCGCGTAGCTCTAAATCCAATAGACCCAAGAAAGATAGGCCTTCCAATGATATGCCTCTTGTAATCATCTTCGGGTGTTTAATTCCCCTAAGCATCCCGCTAGCATAGTGGTGGCTGCCAGACCTCTTAAGTCTATACCTAATAGACGCCTGGCATCTGACACTTCAACTGAAGATGTTAAGGCGTATATTTTAAACAAACTTAATTATAATTGTCCCAACATGACCGTTGAGAAATTCAAATTTAAGCATCGTAGATAAATTTCCTCCTTGAAGATATCTGTCCCCGCAAGTGCATTTAGTACTATTTGTACTAATGCTTTTTGGCTGGATGATATCGTTGTAAAGGAGTACAGTCCTCAAAAGAGACATAAGTCTTCAGTACTCCCTTCTCTTCCTACTGATATTCCGACAAAAAACTAATAAATTCTACCATTCTGTTTGACTATCAGATGCCTTGTTAGAGGCCTTAAGTCAAAACTTTATAACCTTCATGTAGATAGTTTTTCCATCGAACATTACATTTTGGTATTTACTGAGACCTGGCTTAAACCTGATATTCTTGATGCATCAATACTTTCACCTCTTTATGTTAGTTATAAATGTGAAAGAATGGATAGAAAAGGTGGTGGTATCCTTATTGCGATAAAATATAATCTTATATCGCAATTAGTAAATAACTGCCCCACTAATATAGAAATGTGTGTGAAATATGTGTGAAAGTGCGAATTCATAACATTAACTTCTATATTTCCTGTTCATATATTCCTCCCCAGTCTTATTTATCTGTATACCTATCTCACTTTACGGTAATTCAATCTTTGTCCAGCATGCTTTTGGATAAAGACTGTTTGGTAGTTGTTGGTGACTTTAACTTGCCCGATGTTATTTGGTCGGGTAACAACCACTTAATGACTTCTAATGAGTTTCTGTCGGGACTTCTTGAACTATCTCTATCTCAGGTCAACTCAATTCGAAATAGCAGGAACCGAATACTTGATCTTGTCTTTGTATTAGATCAGGTATGCGATACTGTTGTAAGAATTGATCCTTTAGTTTCACCTGAAGATGCGTTCCACCCCACTTTGGAGCTCGCTATTTTGCAGTCACCATTCGGGCAGCAAAATAAAACACATCCTACGACTAAACACTACTGCTTTAGTAAAAGTAAACTGTAGTGATCTTAACATTTTATTTAATAATTACGATTGGTCGGAATTGTACTCTTCTAATATTTTAGAAGATGCGATTGATATTTTTTAAAGAGCTATTAACTCTTTTTTTGAAATGAATGTTGCTGGGGTGTATCATTCTAAGTCTACAAAACTACCTTGGTTCTCTAGGGAACTTTGTAGACTTAAAAATTTGAAATCCAAACCTTACATAAAGTTCAAATTATCTGGTAGGCCTACTGATTTTTCAAGGTATGTTAGCGCTTAGTCTGGCTTTGATACTATGAACCACCGTTGCTATAGTGCACTTAACTCGCTGTAGATCACAATTTGCAAAAGACCCTAAGCAGTTTTACAACTTCGTAAATTTAAATCGGCGAACTGCTACATATCCTTCTTCCTTAACTCTAATCGAGAAAACAGCTAGTACCGATCAATATATTTCGGACTTATTTGCAGATTTTTTCCATTATACTTATTCGTCTAAGATTTGCGATTCTAAGTTTCCTTATCCTTATAGATTTTTTCCATCTAACTCTGTTTTCGGTTCGTAAACTACGGAAAGTTCGTTAGGTTGTTAGCTGAGTTTGGTTAAGCCATCTTTTTCTCCTGTGCCAGATGGGGTGCCTGGCTGTGTTCTCAGATACTGTGCTAATTCGCTCTGTTAGCCAATTCTTAAACTTTTTTGTTTATCCTTCTCAACTCCAAGACTTATGTAGCTCAATCATCTCACCAACCCAGCATGGCTTTGTGAGATCCAAATCTACTACCACAAATTTATTGGATCTCTCCTCTATTGTCATTAGTGGGTTTCATAACTCGATGCAAACAGACGTCATCTACACTGACTTCAATAAAGCATTTGATTCTGTTGTAGTATGTGCATATATCGTGGGTACAAAGTACCAATAAGTAAACGGCAACACTTTGTTGCACTATATAAATAATCGCTTTTGGCGCCTCTGCCGCTACCAACGGCAGATTGGTAGCGAATAATTATTTTATAAGCAAAAACACATTATCACTTAACATCTCAAGCCTATCAGTCGCATTGTCAACCCGTGTCTAGACGCCTACATACAGTTGTACAATGCACAAATAAACAAGATACAAAACACAAACTTCATACCGTGCATTTCTTATTTAGTATTATTAACACCGCTAAAAAATCTTAGTGGTTCAGCAATGATAATGGACTAACCACATCATATAGCGACCGTTACAAAGAGCTAAGGCTCTTCGGATGTGATAAGAAATGGCACCTTAAAGTGAAACAAACAAAAGCGAAAAGGGAAATCGCATCAAAATAAATATTAAATGAAAAACTGTGAAATAAATAATTATAAAAATTGAACATAAGAAGCAAGAAAGAAAACTAATGAATGACCGCAAAGCCGACCGTCAAACAGCCTGATCCTATAGAGCAAAGGGATCTGCCAAGCCTTAGAGAGGCAATAGAGGTAGACCCAACCGCGGGACCAAAGCCCTTGACCATTAAAGAGTACAAGGCACGGACAGCAGCGAGGGAGCAGCCACCTAAAAAGAAGCTAGGTGGCTGTCGTATAAAACTACTCAGTGCAAGTAGACTTAACATCGAGTTGCTGAAGACGGCAACTAACGAAGAAGACCGACAGCGCTACAAAGAGCGCCTTGCGGCTGTCACCATTCAACTTCGTGGTGCGAAGTAAAGCGGCGAGCTGCGTTAAACGCTATAGCTCCAACCGCCCAAATATTATTAAGGTTGCCAATGCGGTTCCCGCTGCAACAACAAATATTACTAACTTATTAAGACCCCATTTTCATACCTAACACATTATACTCAGTCTTAAATTTAATATAAGTAAAATATTGTAAAATTGCTAATTGCTATCTATGTAAACTGAGTATAATGAAATCATTCATTAAATAGGGAAATGGTATAGAGTTTTAATATATCTCAAAATAACAGCAGTTTTAATTGATAAATTATTCAAGATATATCTATGTCTTTAACTAAAACAAAAAAAAAAGTTTATCATTATGGAACAAAGTCGAAAGCAGACGACAACACCGCAAATGTGGTAAATACAGTAGAGGTCGTGTACATGTGCTACTTTTGATTTTAGTGATAATATCAGCAATCAATCTGGCACTAAAGATATATCTACTACACAAAAGATCATTGAGAAAGACCTATATGAGTCGAGCCAATGATCTAGAAAAATATAAAATTAAAATATAAAATAATTTTATAACACAGCGTAGTACAGGCCATACCCAGTAACACCATAGGGGACAGGTGAGACAACATCGCTAAAATGTACCTACATGGAATGGCTAAATTTAGTAACAGCCATAAACAATATTAGAGATGCTTTTGACCAATCATATAAATGCATCAAGAAAAACGCGCTGATAAAAACTCAGATGCTAATTTTCCACATAAAGGTATTGATATCGCAATATAACGCGTTTCAAACCCTAATAGTTAAAATCAAAGACAAACTTACTGAAGATCATAAAGCTCAATGCTTAAATGTTCTTAAATGCGAATCACCTGACGTTATAAAAGCAAAGTTAATGAATGCTCAACAGAAAGGCAAGACAGCATCCCAATATGCGACCGAAATAGACACTATGCGTAAGCAGCTAGAAGTAGCTTACATAGACGGTGGATTAGACGCCGACAATGCCGACAAATTCGCGACAAAAGAGTCGATATCGGCAATGATCAAAAATTGTGCCAATGAGTCACTAAAAATGATCTTAACAGCAGGTACATTTAATACATTCAATGATGCAATGGAAAAATATATACATTGCTGTACAGAAATGACAGGCAATTCTAATAGAGTTTTATTTTATAATGGGAACAACAGACGAGGTAACTATAATGCCAACTATCGAAGTAGAGGCAGAAATAATTACAACCAGAACTATCATCATGGCTATAACAATATCGCGGCCGCGGTAATAACAGAGGTGGAGGTAACCGAAAGGGTAACCAAAACCAATATAACAATCAAACCCAAAATGACAATAACAACCGAAATGTGCGTAATGTACAATCGGAAAACAGTCAGACCCGTTAAGCAATCAGCAGTAAAAGTGTTTAAATTAAACCTAAATCTGAGTATATTCATGAAAGCAAATAACCACAAAACGAACACAGTCCTCACATTATTAATAAACACAGGTGCAGACATTTCATTGCTAAAAGACAAAGAAAAAGAATATAACAATTTAAATGTCAGTAATATATCCAATATTACAGGTATTGGGCAAGGGACCATACAGTAAAACAATTAATAAAGAAGTCTTAAAAATAACAACTAGATCAAAAACGGAATATGAAAATTCAAGCAAACATATATCAAAAGTAGAAACAAAAAATAAAAATGAGCAAATTATAGAAAAGCCCAAAGTCTATGAAGTTGTCAACAATAATGACACAAAAAAACATGTTTTAATCAAAATAGATTTGCATTTCTGTCAATGGTATTCATCATGTTTTGAATGTACATAAAAAAATTGTTCATACTGTCAGTTTTAAATTTTGACCCATTTATAACCATTTTTGCTTACTAACTGCTTAAAAAATGTAAAAAAAGTGAAAATTTTAAAATCGAATTTTTCAGCCCAATGGATTTCTGGTATCAAAATGATTATAGCAAACCATCACGCACTTGATTTGGAACCATATTCTGGAAAATATGGCTGTTAAACAACTAAGGTCTTTTAGCGGCGTTAATGATATAAGCTTAAAGAAGAACACGGGATGAATTTCGGTTTTGTGACGTTTATTGTGCACTGTACAACTGTGAAGAACGTTGGCGTCTTGACACGGGTTGACAATGCGACTAATTTGCGTGAGCTTTAAAATGACAATGTGAAGTTTGTAATTCAGACAATTGAATATGTTAGAAGCCGCTGCCGAGCTGCGAGGCTGTAAGAACAGTTGCAGAGAGTGAGCAGCGCAGTCGCTGTCGGCAGTCTGACCATTACAGTTTCCACTGAGCCTTATGGTGCTCCCGACAATGGCCACAGTATTAAAAAATGGTCAAAAACAGCTTTTTGAGCAATAGATGATATATTCTTTATCTTTTAGTAACAATAACATTCTTAACAACTTAGCCGATGGTGTTAATAACATTTTAAATCTACGTCAAAAAATTAACATACTGTCAGTTTTAATTTTTTAACAATTTTTTTTTCCATTTTTGCACCATAACTCCTAGAAAAAAATTTAAAAAATGAAAATTTTTAAATCGTTATTTGTTGTGCCCAATCGATTTCTGGCATCAAAATGAGTCTTAAAAACTTTACCTCATTTGATTTGGTATATGGCCAAAATGATAAAAAAAAATGATGAAAAATGATCTAAAAGAGCTCTTTGAGCAATAAATGATATCTTCCTCATATTTGAGGAACCATAACTTTTTCACAACTTAGCCGATTTTCCATATTTATGCATTTTTGGATTCGGCTTTGATTATACTTTAGATCGGTATCAATGTTAATTATAAATAATTATGGCAAGGAAAGTGAAAAAATTAAATAAATATCTTTTTTTTAAATAATTTTAGACATTTCGACTTTGAGACGCCATAACTTAGCTAAAAATTAACCGATTTTCAAAATTTTTGCTTTTGTGTCAATGGTTTTGATTACATTTTGAACCTACGTCAAAAAAATTAACATACTCTCAATTTTATTTTTTTTAAACATTCTTGAAGTTATTCCAAAAATGTCAAAAAATTTTAAATTTCAAAATCGGAATTTTTTGTGCCCAATCGATTTCTGGCAGCAAAATGAGTAAAAATGAATAAAAACTTTACCGCACTTGATTTTGACCCATATTTTAGAATATATGGCCACGGTATTGAAAAATGGTCAAAAACAGCTCTTTGGGTAAAAATTAATATATTCCTCATCTTTAAGGAACCATAACTTTTCCACAACTTAGCCGATTTTCCATATTGAAGCATTTTTGGATACGGCTTTGATTATACTTAAAATGGGTGTAAAACGTTTATTACATGTTTTGAAAAATATGGCAAGAAAAGTGAAAAATTTAAATAAATCTGTTTTTCGTTAAAAAAATTGAGACTTTTTCAACTTTGAGAACCAATAACATAGATAAAAATCAACAGATTTTCAAAATTTTTGGATTTGTGTGAATGGTTTTGATCACATTTCTAATGTACATCAAAAAATTCACATTCTGTCAGTCTTAATTTTTGACCCGTTTTTTTCCATTTTTGCACATTACCTCCTAGCAAAAATGTCACAAAATTTAAAATTTTAAAATCGGCATTTTTTGAGCCCAATCGATTTCTGGCAGCAAAATGAGTCAAATTGAATAAAATAATTTACCGCACTTGATTTTGAGCCATATTTTAGAATATAGCCACGGGCTCTTTGGGCAAAATATTAAATATTCCTCATCTTTAAGGAACCATAACTTTTCCACAAAATTTAAAATTTTGAAATCGGAATTTTTTGTGCCCAATCGATTTCTGTCATCAAAATGAATATAACGTTGGTTGTTGTACAGAGTAGACGCGTCTAATTTTGGTCTTATTAAATCACTGAATTCTGTAATTCTTAATACTTTTAAATGTTTAATACTTTTAAAGGTGCCAATTTAAACAATATTATTGTGTAGTGCGTTATTACTGGTGCTAGTGTCAAACTTCGTGTGTTTGCTATTAAATAATAGCATTATCTTGGTATATTTTGCAAAGAGTGCACGTCGCTAATAGCTGTGTGTATTTCTTTTTCGCTTACTCTCTTCGTTTACTTTTCGTTACTCTCCTAACTTTGCGCTCTCTCATTGCATGCTTATCTGTATAGCTTGCGCTCTTAACGCCAGTTCTTAACATTAACTGTATCTTATTGTCTCTCTTTTGCTTTGTTTCATTGTGTCATTGCTTTTTGTTATCCTACAGCACTCGACACAAGTTTAGTTACATTTCAAATATAACTCACTTCTTATTATTTCTCAATTTCTATTTTCGTTTCTCATATCTCCTTATATCATGACTTCGTGCTGTGTTGTAGCGGGCGGGAATGTATTCCTGGGGTCCTAGGGTGTGTGATTCCTGTGATATTGAGCGGCGAAGAATCCGCTGCTCGTCGCTGTTTAGTTGAGTGGTCAGCTACTGTTATGTGTCCGCTGCTGTTGTATGTACGTATGTACATACGTTGATGAGCTGCGGAGTGAGGGGGGAGTGTAGTTGGGGAAAACAGAACGCGGGGTTGCACTTGTTTTAAATTAACTGTTGCTTTATTTGGCAACTTTCGGTGGGGCACAAGAGTATGAGCAGAACTGAATTTGTTTCAAAAACAAAGTGTAAAGCAAGTCGGGGGTGACTTGCGAGATATTTCTTTTACTTATAAGCTTAATTAGCGATGGTCAACTCCACGATAGCCGATCGTCGGGTATCGATACTATCGATGGGGAGTATCGCGTTTGTTTTTAAATCCATAAAAACAAAACGAAACAAATGTTGTAGCGGGCGGGAATGTATTCCTGGGGTCCTAGGGTGTGTGATTCCTGTGATATTGAGCGGCGAAGAATCCGCTGCTCGTCGCTGTTGAGTTGAGTGGTCAGCTACTGTTATGTGTCCGCTGCTGTTGTATGTACGTATGTACATACGTTGATGAGCTGCGGAGTGAGGGGGGGTGTAGTTGGGGAAAACAGAACGCGGGGTTGCACTTGTTTTAAATTAACTGTTGCTTTATTTGGCAACTTTCGGTGGGGCACAAGAGTATGAGCAGAACTGAATTTGTTTCAAAAACAAAGTGGGGGACCGATGTTGGGAGTAGTTGCCGTTTTCTTAGTCCTGCTGCTTTGGGGTAAAGGGGAAGCAGTAGGCTTCGCAGCAGTCTTCCACTGGCAGTGCGATCGGCATCGGGGCGGGTTCCGAGGCCTAGGCGGCCGCAGCTGGGACTCTACCGACTCGAGGTGCAGCAATGAGTGGTGATCTCCTCCACACTTGCGACATCCCTGGAGAGTCCGGCATGATGTCCCTGAATGCTGATGGGCAAGACAATTGGGGCAGTACCGTTTGGCGAGTACTACCGAAGCCTCTTCTCCGCAGTCATCTGGAGGAATCGCTGACATTGACGGAGAGCGTGGAATCCCTTACAGGCCCGGCATCGAAAGGTGCTGGGCTGGTCCTCAGGCGCCGTATTCTGAAATGGACGACATCGAAATGAGATTTTCTGAACAGTGGTCGTGGATGGCTGATGGGACAGAGGGTCTTGCAGTCCAGCTTCCAAAGGCAGCGGCACGAGGGGTGTAGAGCGATTGTCTTTGCAAAAGACTTCCTGGCGACGACAACGCTGATTCCTTTGGGTCGTAGAGGTTGTCGGTGGCACTCTTGGGATCGCTGGAGGCGGAAATTGCTCAGATGTGAAAGCCTCTCCGGACATTGGAGAGCAGTCCTTTGGATGGAGTTCAGTCTCGGTGGGCCGCTGCTGTCGAGGACTCGCATTGATAAGATTGATGCGAGCGGAGAGCGATGCGATCAGCTTTGCCGTGGAACGAGGAATCGGACCCGTGAGAACCCAGCCGAAAATAGTTTCTTGGCCGAGCAGAGTTCCGCAGAGATTCGGTTTGAATCCTCCCAATAGAATAGACGGAAGGATATCCGATCCTATCAGGAGATCAATCTCTGAGCTTCGGCAGAAGGATGGGTCTGCCCACTTGAGGTGTGGGAGATTATGGAAAACGCCGTGGGGTATCCTCGTTGACGGAAGGTCTCCAGCGAGGTGTGGGAGCACATAGGCTGTTGCATCAATGCGCACATTGGGCTTAAGAGGGGACCCAATCTGGAAGCCACACACTTTGTGTGATTGGGCCTGAGTCCTCTGACTCAAGCCGGACACTTGAGCCAGAACTGGCTGGAAAGGCAACTGGATTGAGTTGCTGAGTCGCTCGGAAATAAAAGTCGCTTCGGATCCAGAGTCGAGCAACGCGCGAGCGGGGTATGTCACACCTGCGTGACATATGTGGACAATGGCAGTGCCCAAGAGGACTCCTCGCGTGTTGGTAGCAAAAAGGCTTTGCACAGTGTTGGAAGTAGTGGACTGTATGTTGGACAGAGGATGATCCGGAGCGCTTGAGGCAGCGAGAACGGTTGAAGTGGAGAGAGTCGCGACTCGGAGCTGAGACGTCGCGATGCAGAAGGGTATTGTGTCGCCGTGTACAGACATAGCAGCTATGCTGACTGGGACAGTCACGGACTTGGTGACTGCGGGCGAAACAATTACTACATAACCCACTTTGAGTTATGTATGTCGACCTCTGTTGGACCGACATCTGCAGGAACTTGGTGCAGACACGCACGGGGTGATTCTCTTTGGAGCAGAGATCACATTTTGGAGCCGCTAACCTGATGATGGATCTGTAGGAGTGTATCCGATCCGGTCCTGAGCTTCTTGAAGTGACCTTGGAATGGCTGGCTCCTAGGGGCTGACGGTTCGAGACGGGCGATATGACATCCTCGATGGCTTCAAGAGTGAGATATCGTTCTCCGAGGAATCTGTCCATCTCTTGCCAGGTGGGGATGTCATATTTCCTCAATAAGCTGTGCTCCCAAAGGGCAAGGGTCGCCTTAGGAAGCTTGGAGGAGCAAAGAAATATAAGGAGACAATCCCAGTTGTCTGTGGAGACGTTAGAGTGTTCTAACGCTGTCAGACAACCGTGGATTGTGCTCTGTAGTCCTTTGAGTGCATCTGCAGTCTCTGAGGTAACTGGAGATAGGTTGAAAAGGGTTTTAAGCTGACTATTAACCAATAGCCGCTTATTTTCAAACCTTTCAGAGAGAGCGGCCCACGCTGAACAGAAGCCGTCGTTAGTCAGCGGAGATCGTGCTACAATTGCCTTGGCCTCGCCACTTGTTTTGGCGTTCAAATGGAACAGCTGTTCTACGGCAGTCAACTGAGGGTTGTTGATGTAGATCGCCGTAAAAAGGTCTCGGAACGTGGGCCATTTGGAGTAATCCCCGTGGAACACCTCAATGTCGCAGGGGGGTAGTCGACAGCCAGTGGAAATGGCAACTGTAGGAGAGGGAGGAGCTGCAGGACGGAGCAGAGTAGATGCATCGTCAATCTGCTGGCTTAGCATGGCAACACACTGCTCATATATGCTGTAGCAGTGGTCGTAGGTCGACTCCATGGCCAAAACATCATCGCTCAGTTCCTTAGGATTGAGAACCCGAGAGCAACGCTCGTACTCAGACTCAACTTTGTGCCACAAGGATTTAATGTGGTCACGGCGGACTTGGAGGGTGTAGAGAGTAGAAGTTCCTCTCGAGGGTCTGTTGAGTCGATCATTAAACTTAATAAGTTTTCTTGCGATGGAATTAAAGTCGGAAAGGGCCATGACAGATGTGGAGTGACTTATAGGTGCAGCAGCGGAATGGGTCTTGTCGTTAAGACGAGAAGACGACGGGCTTGGGACAGGCAAATTGAGGCCTGCTGGAATGGGCGATATGGAGAATCGCCTGACACTGTGTGGTGCTGCAACAGATGAAGTTCGTCGCTGTGATGATTTGTCACCGATGGGCATCTGGTGCTAGCACGACCGAAAAAACAGTGTATTACCGATTCACAGTGCCCAGGTGGATCTAATTAGATAACCACAGGTGTAGAATAACACAGTTGGATAAGCAAAAAAACACAAACAAATGCTTGCTTATCTTTAAAGTTGGACGTTGGTGCGTGAATGTGAGTGAACAGCGCAAAGAAGACAAGCTGATAACGGACGGCCGGTCAGCAACTACAGATACAAAACCACACACACACGTATTGAGACGTATGCTTGTATATATGTATGTATGTATAGCTGTAACTCGGCTCAGCTGTAACTTCTTGCCGAGGACGTTCAACTTTGCGTTTCGTTTTGTTTTTATGGATTTAAAAACAAACGCGAGACAGTTGATCTTTTAGAAGAAATCACACTTGTACTTATCTGGATATAAGCTTTGAGATTCCCGCGGTGCGAGCCGGTAAAGACGAAAGGATATTCGTCCCGAAAGGATATTCTATCGAAAGGATATTCGATCCGGCTCGAAGGACCAAATGTTGTAGCGGGCGGGAATGTATTCCTGGGGTCCTAGGGTGTGTGATTCCTGTGATATTGAGCGGCGAAGAATCCGCTGCTCGTCGCTGTTGAGTTGAGTGGTCAGCTACTGTTATGTGTCCGCTGCTGTTGTATGTACGTATGTACATACGTTGATGAGCTGCGGAGTGAGGGGGGAGTGTAGTTGGGGAAAACAGAACGCGGGGTTGCACTTGTTTTAAATTAACTGTTGCTTTATTTGGCAACTTTCGGTGGGGCACAAGAGTATAAGCAGAACTGAATTTGTTTCAAAAACAAAGTGTAAAGCAAGTCGGGGGTGACTTGCGAGATATTTCTTTTTCTTATAAGCTTAATTAGCGATGGTCAACTCCACGATAGCCGATCGTCGGGTATCGATACTATCGATGGGGAGTATCGTGTGGAGCAGCCGGATCAGCTGCTCGGCGTTGCCATCTGACGCAAACATGCTGCATTAAAGTCTGTAAGGTAAAGTCCGATCTTAAGGCAGATTTTATTAGCTGCTGGTTGTGTGACAATCTAGCTCATGTTAAATGTGCAGGTTTCACCGCGCGTGTAAAAGATTACATCGCTAATAAGATGGGTCTTAAATGGTGTTGTGCAGCTTGCCGTGAGACGGAAATTAATATGCAATCATTTGCAATGCATATGCGCAATAATTTCTGAGCTTTAAAAATAAACTTTGACCTTGTTCATAAGGAATTCCAAGCAATGGAATTTAAGTTTAATTATTTTAAAATTTTTCCTGAGGCGTCTACTGTGGGAGTTCCTTCTTCTAGTAGCTCACCACCCGAGGTAATTATTACTCCGGTTTTGACTACTGAACTTGCTCTTCAAACAATTCCTTCTACAACTATTTCAAACCCCCGTAGCTCTTAATACAATAGACCTAAGAAGATAGGTCTTCCAATGATATGCCTCTTGTAGCATTAGAGGTTAGTCATCTTCGGGTGTTAAAGCATCCAGCGCCAGCAAATGTTCTTCCAAGCGTAGTGGAGGCTGCCAGACCTCTTAAGCCTGTACCTAATAAACGCCAAATTTTTATTTCTCTTTATTTATTTATTTTTATTTAATTTTTTCATCAGACACTTCAACTGAAGATGATAAGGCGTATATTTTAAACCAACTTAATAATAATTGTCCCAACATGACCGTTGAGAAATTCAAATTAAAGCATCGTAGAGAAATTTCCTCCTTTAAGATATCTGTCCCCACAAGTGCATTTAGTACTCTTTGTACGAATGCTTTTTGGCTGGATGATATGGTTGTAAAGGAGTACAGTCCGCAAAAGAGACATAAGTCATCAGTACTAATAAATTCTTAAGTCAAAACTTTCTAACCTTTATGTAGATAGTTAAACCTCGAACATAACATTTTGGCATTTACTGAGACCTGGCCTAAAACCTGATATTCTTGATGCATCCATACTTTCACCTCTTTATGTTACTAATAGATGTGATAGAATGGATAGAAAAGGTGGTGGTGTCCTTATTGCGATAAAATCTAATCTTATATCGCAATTAGTAAATAACTCCCCCACTAATATAGAAATGCGTGTGAAATATGTGTGAAAGTGCGAATTCATAACATTAACTTCTATATTTCCTGTTCATATATTCCTCCCCAGTCTTATTTATCTGTATACCTAGCTCACTTTACGGTAATTCAATCTTTGTCCAGCATGCTTTTGGATAAAGACTGTTTGGTAGTTGTTCGTGACTTTAACTTGCCCGATGTTATTTGGTCGGGTAACAACCACTTAATGGCTTCTAACGAGTTTCTGTCGGGACTTCTTGAACTCAATCTATCTCAGGTCAACTCAATTCGAAATAGCAGGAATCGAATACTTGATCTTGTTTTTGTATCAGATCAGGTGTGCGATACTGTTGTAAGAATTGATCATTTAGTTTCACCTGAAGATGCGTTCCACTCCACTTTAGAGCTCGCTATTTTGCAGTCACCATCCGGGCGGCAAAATAAAACACATCCTACGACTAAACACTACTGCTTTAGTAAAAGTAAACTGTAGTGATCTTAACATTTTATTTAATAATTACGATTGGTCGGAATTGTACTCTTCTAAAAGTTTAGAAGGTGCAATTGATATATTTTATACAGCTATTAACTCTACTTTTGAAATGAATGTTGCTAGGGTGTATCATTCTAAGTCTACAAAACTACCTTGGTTCTCTAGGGAACTTTGTAGACTTAAAAATTTGAAAACCAAACCTTACAAAAAGCTCAAATTATCTGGTAGGCCTACTGATTTTTCAAGGTATGTTAGCGCTTAGTCTGGCTTTGATACTATGAACCACCGATGCTATAGTGCACACTTAACTCGCTGTAGATCACAATTTGCAAAAGACCCTAAGCAGTTTTACAACTTCGTAAATTTAAATCGGCGAACTGCTACATATCCTTCTTCCTTAACTTTAATCGAGAAACAGCTAGTTCCGATCAATATATTTCGGACTTATTTGCAGATTTTTTCCAGGATACTTATTCGTCTAAGATTTGCGATTCTAAGTGTCCTTATCCTTATAGAATTTTTACATCTAGCTCTGTTTTCGGTCCGTAAACTACGGAAAGTTCGTTAGGTTGTTAGCTGAGTTTCGTTAAACCATCTTTTTCTCCTGGGCCAGATGGGGTGCCTGGCTGTATTCTCAGATACTGTCCTAACTCGCTCTGTTAGCCAATTCTTAAACTTTTTTGTTTATCCTTCTCAACTCCAAGACTTATGTAGCTCAATCATCTCACCAACCCAGCATGGCTTTGTGAGATCCAAATCTACTACCACAAATTTATTGGATCTCTCCTCTATTGTCATTAGTGGGTTTCATAACTCGATGCAAACAGACGTCATCTACACTGACTTCAATAAAGCATTTGATTCTGTTGTAGTATGTACATATATCGTGGGTACAAAGTACCAATAAGTAAACGGCAACACTTTGTTGCACTATATAAATAAACTCAAGTGGACGTGAAATACGATCACCCACTTAGGTCTCAAGCGAAGACAGCATTCACGCTAAGTCAGCATTCCCACGCTGACCGCGTGCAATGCATATATATGCACATAAGACTCTCTCTCTCAAATATAGTATATAGGATATATATATGCTTTTGGCGCCTCTGCCGCTACCAACGGCAGATTGGTAGCGAATAATTATTTTATAAGCAAATAATGCTGTGCTAATTCGCTCTGTAAGCCAATTCTTAAACTTTTTTGTTTGTCCGTTTCGACCGTATTATTTCGTGCGTTATGAAAGGAATTTTATGTTATTCCCTTACATAAAAAAAAGCTCGGACGTCATGAACTTTAGAGAAATTTCTAAGTTGTCTGCTATTCTGCTATTCCTAAGTTATTCGAGAAAATCATTACTTCTCAACTCCAACACTTATGTAGCTCAATCATCTCACCAACTCAGCACGGCTTTGTGAGCTCCAAATCTACTACCGCAAACTTATTGGAACTCTCCTCTATTGTCATTAGTGGGTTTCATAGTACGATGCAAACGGACGTCATTTACAATGACTTCAGTAAATAATTTGATTCTGTAAACCATACTCTCCTAATGCAGAAGTTGTCGTTTCTTGGTTTTCCTCACATTCTTATGAACTGGATTTCCAACTATCTTAAAAATATAACTTAGAGAGCAATGTTCATTTCTGCCCTTTCTAAGCAGATCTTTGTTTATTCATTACTTTTGAATTTATTTATTAATGACCTTCCGTCTATAATGAAGAATAGTGCTGTTCTGATGTATGCAGATGACGTTAAGTTATGCCTCGCTTATAAGGATCCTATTTCAGCTTCTTTCCTGCAAGCTGATCTTGACATCTTCAATTCATGGTGTAAAACCAATCTAATTGCCCTAAATTGTACAAAGTGCAAAGCCATGACGTTTAGCAGGACACAACCTGTGCATGTTCAATACTTGTTAGACGGCCATCTTCTTGAGAATATATCTCAAATCAATGACCTAGGCATCTTAATTGATCGTGAACTCTCCTTCAATGATCACATTGAGTTCATGGTAAATAAAACCATGAAGGTCTTAGGTTTCATTAAGCGTTGGTCTAAGGAATTCAATGACCCTTATACGACTAACCAGCTTTACGTCTCTTTGGTACGTCCCATCCTCCAGTATGGGTCAAGTTTGTGGTCGCCACAGTATCAGACTTACGAAGTCAAAAATTAAACGATTTTCAAAATTTTTGCATTTGATTACATCTTAAAATAATGTACAAAAAACCTGTATATACGGTCAGTATTATATTTTGACCCATTTTTTGAATTTTTTGCACATTAACTCCTAGCAAAAATGTTAGTTATGAGGAACCATAACTTTTCCACAACTTAGCCGATTTACAATATTCATTCCTTTCTGGATACGGCTTTGATTATACCTAAAATCGGTATAAAAGGACTATTATATAATTTGAAAAATATGGCAAGGAAAGTGAAAAATTGAAAAAACGTGTTTTTTGGTTCAAAAATTGAGACTTTTCCAACTGTTGAACCACTAAGGTTTTTTAGCGGCGTTAATGATATAAATCACGAATGAAGAAATGCACGGTATGAAGTTTGTGTTTGTGTGTAGTTTATTTGTGCACTGTACAACTGCGAAGAACGTCGGTGTCTTGACGCGGGTTGACAAGCGACCAATATGTAACAGATGTAAACCGAGAGTAAATAAAATATTTGTAATGCAGACACATGAATATGTAAGAAGCCGCTGCCGAGCTGCGAGGCTGTAAGAACAGTTGGAGAGAGAGAGCAGCGCAGTCGCTATCGGCAGCCTGACCATTACAGTTTTCCAGCCACTGAACTTTATGCTGCTCCCGACATACTCCCCCCGTTGGAAGCTTCTCTTTCAACTGAATCCTTTGAGGGAAGCAGACACACAGCTCGCATGGTAGTACTATTGGACGTCTTCAGTTCATGTCGTTGAAGCTGCTCACGCCTATTGAAACCCTGCTGCAGATCTCGTCCACGTTGGAAAGTCTTGTCGCAGACATCGCATCGGACACCTCGAGATTCCTTCAAGGATGACTTCGCCTTGGGTTGCAGCGGCGCCTGTTTCTGATAGGCTTGCGGCTGTAATTGCCCAACGGCATCTGCTTCCACGTACGGATGTAATGGCACTTGGAACTGCTGCTGCTGCTCTACTGCCGTTGAATTCATGGCAAGCCTTGTATTCTGTTGCTGGAGTTGCACCGGGTCACGCTTGAAGTGCACTTGCTGGTGAATCCGCAACTTATCCTTGCGCGCAAATGATGTTGGACAGCGATCGCATTCGTACGGCTTGACCTCGGAATGTGATCGTGTCTTTGCTAGAAGAACGGTTGATGGCCGAATACTTTGAGCTCTATATTGCTGTGGTGCTGAAGGCGCAGCATCTGGCTGAAAAGACATGGATACTTGATCCTGCGGAACATAATGGTGAAGCAATGTGTGATGCCTTTCTGTACATTGGCGACAATGGCTGGCATTACAGTTCCGAACAGTATGCCCGAACTTCAGGCAATTAATGCATCTTCCGAGTCGAAAAGCCTCCTTGTAACGCTGTGTTGCCGTCATATCCAAAAACCGAGGACACGAGTAAATTCCATGTCCACCAGTTTCGCAGCATGCGCAGACGTGAGGGTTACTCTGAGTAATGACAGGCGACTTCCGACTTGTGTTATTTGGAATGTCAGCCCATAACGCGGACATGGCATGTTGCAGACTTTCAAGGCGCTGACATCTTGTGTCCAAGAAATGAAGGAATCCGTCGGTTGTGGGCACTTGGTCGATGACTGACTTTTCTTCCCAATCAGATTGCGTTGCCCTGTCCAACCTTTGCAGGAGTATCTGTACGACCATGCAGCCTGCTATCTGCTCCAAGCTTCCTAACGACTGCAATGCACGCATGTGTGTATTTACTTTGTCAGCAAATGTTCTCAGAGTGGTTGCTGAAGCAGGATCTGCGAGCCGGAGTTCTAAAATCTTCATCACGTGGGCCTGGAACACGAGTTTCTTGTTGCTGAACCGCTTGCGAAGCATCTCCAAGGCCACGGAATAATTCGAGCTCGAGACCTCTAGAGAACAAATCGATTCCAAGGCGCATCCCGATAGGCAAGAGCGGAGATGCTGGAATTTCTCTATAGGCTCAAGGTGTGGATCATCATTCACCAATGTGTTGAAGACCGAAACGAAATCTGCATATTCCGTGTACCCACCAGAAAATGTTGGGAGCTTAAGCTCAGGCAGTCGCATTCGACGAGGCCTTTCGGAGGCACTACTTGACTGCCCAAAACTGTCGTCTGCCCTCATGGTGGATGAAGTTGGTGCACGCAACTGACGATGCTCAAGATGAAGGCGAAGTCTGCTCTTAAGTGACAAGATCAGCTCATCAAACTTGTCACGCAGTTCACTGCCGATCTCGTCGTAATCTAGCTCCTCTAGACTATTGTGAGTGAGATTAAACGTGGCTTGCATCTCTTCGACAAGTTCAAGCCGCACCATGATTTCGGCTGCACTATACGACTGAACACACTCCTCATGCAGCGTTTGGTCCAACCGCATTACTCTGTTAAAGATTGACGTCGACTTTCGCTTTAGATATGGAACCCTGTTTAAGGGTGTACCAATATCTCCGGACGCGACTGTGCTTGGCAGCTCGTTTTGCATGTTGTACTTAATCCAAATATAATTTCTAAACAGCTGAAGCAAACGAACACAGCACAAAGAGAGCGCGCGATAACGGTCAGACTTAGGTTCACGAGTATGCTTGTGTGAGCGCACAAGTTGAAACGTTCAAATACTAATTGCACCAACAACGTTTAACTGTTCGCAGCACAGTGGTTCGCGACACGCGTAAACTTAGTCAAATTATAAATGTTTGTATTGCGCGAATATTGTTTCTTCACTTATTTATATCTCGCCGGGGCCTCCAAATGTTGAACCACTAAGGTTTTTTAGCGGCGTTAATGATATAAATCACGAATGAAGAAATGCACGGTATGAAGTTTGTGTTTGTGTGTAGTTTATTTGTGCACTGTACAACTGCGAAGAACGTCGGTGTCTTGACGCGGGTTGACAAGCGACCAATATGTAACAGATGTAAACCGAGAGTAAATAAAATATTTGTAATGCAGACACATGAATATGTAAGAAGCCGCTGCCGAGCTGCGAGGCTGTAAGAACAGTTGGAGAGAGAGAGCAGCGCAGTCGCTATCGGCAGCCTGACCATTACAGTTTTCCAGCCACTGAACTTTATGCTGCTCCCGACACCAACTTTGAGAAGCCATAACTTAGCTAAAAATCAACCGATTTTCATAATTTTTGCATTTCTGTCAATTTTTAATAGATCATATTTTTAATGTATATCAATAAATTGTTCATACTATCAGTTTTAAATTTAATCCCATTTTTGATCATTTTTGCATACTAACCCTTACAAAAATGTCAGAAAATTGAAAATTTTAAAATCGGAGTTTCTGTGCCCAATCGGTTTCTGGCATCAAAATGAAATCTTTCTCAATTTTGAGGAACCGTAATTTATCCACAACTTAGCCTATTTTCCATATTTATACATTTCTGGATACGGCTTTGATTATACTTTTAATCGGTATAAAAGGACTATAATATAATTTGAAAAATAAGGTTCATTATATGTTTTGAAAAATATGGCAAGGAAAGTGAGAAATTGAAAAAAATGTGTTTTTCGGTTCAAAAAATTCAGACTTTTCTAACTTTGAAAAGCCAGAACTTAGCTAAAAATCAACCGATTTTCAAAATTTTTGCATTACTGTCAATGGTATTGATCATATTTTAAATGTACCTCAACAAATTGTTCATACTGTCAGTTTTAAATTTAGACCCATTTTTGATCATTTTTGCATACTAAAAAATAAAAAAATCCTTGCAAAAAGGAATTTGTTGTGCCCAATCGATTTCTGGCATCAAAATGAGTTTAAAGAACTTTACCGCACTTGATTTTGACCCGTATTTTTGAATATATGGCCACAATACTGATAAATGGTGAAAAATCATCCATTTTAGGAAAATGATATTTTATTTTTTTTTTTATTTATTTGTTTCTTTAATGTCAACTTTAAACAGTCGACAGACAATTACAACGTAACATTAAAATTAAATTTAAAAAATAATTAAATTAAATATATATATATATTTATTTTTAATAATTAAAAATTAGAATTAAATTAAAAGAAATAAAAATAATAAATAAATAGTTCTGGGGTGAGTAAATATAAATTGATTCAACATTTGTTGGTAGGATTGGGGAATCCCAGGAAAACCCAATCAAATCAATGACCACCACCAGAGATTTTGTGATTAATGTGTGAGTAAATGTTCTAAAATTAAGGCTTTATTATTAGAAACAGACGACTCTAATCTAATAACCACGTATAGTCTGTTAAACTTAGAACAAAGCACTCTAAATGGGTCATGCATAAGGTAATTAGTAGGGCAAGTGCTAATTGTTAATAAGGAAAAGAAACGGGTAGATCTGATAGGAATTGAAAAGTTTAATTTGTTAATCAAGAAAGGCGAGTTAATATCACCATTGATAAGTTTAAGAATGAAAGTTACACCCAGCATAGTGCGACGGTGAGAAAGAGAAGGAAGTTTAATTAATAGCAATCTACTAGGATATGGCGGTAGGTTAAGCTGTGGTGACAAGTTTAAGTTTCTTAGTGCGAAAATTAGAAACTTCTTTTGCACCGACTCGATTTTGTCTTAGTAAGTCTGATACTGTGGTGACCACAAACAGGACCCATACTCGAGAATGGGACGTACCAGAGAGACGTAATACTGTTTAGTCGTATAAGGGTCATTGAATTCCTTAGACCAACGGCTAATGAAACCTAAAACCTTCATGGCTTTATTTACCATGAACTCAATGTGAACATTAAAGGAGAGTTTACGATGCCTATGTCATTGATTTGAGATATATTCTCAAGAAGATGGCCGTCTAACAAGTATTGGACATGCACAGGTTGTGTTCTGCAAAAAGTCATGGCTTTGCACTTTGAGCAATTGAGGGCAATAAGATTGGTTTTACACTAAGAATTGAAAATATTTAGATCAGCTTGCAACAAAGAAGCGGAAATACGATTCTTATAAGAGAGGCATAATTTAACGTCATCTGCATACATCAAAACAGCACTATTCTTAATAATAGACGGAAGGTCATTAATAAATAAATTGAAAAGCAATGGTCCGAGGCGGCTACTTTGGGGCACTCCTGAATAAACATAAATCTGCTTAGAAAGTGGAGAATAGACAATAGAGGAGAGTTCCATTAAGTTTGCGGTAGTAGATTTGGATCTCACAAAGCCGTGCTGGGTTGGTGAGATGATTGAGCTACATAAGTGTTGAAGTTGAGAAGTAATGATTTTCTCGAATAACTTAGGAATAGCAGACAACTTAGAAATAGCTCTAAAGTTCATGACATCAGATTTAGAGCCTTTTTTATGTAAGGCAATAACGTAAGATTCTTTCCATATCTCAGGAAATAATCCGGTCAAAACGGATAAACAAAAAAGTTTAAGAATTGGCCTACAGTGCGAATTAGCACAGTATGTGAGAATACAGCCAGGCACCCCCTATCTTATCTTATATCTTCCTCATCATTAAGGAACCGTAACTTTTCCACAACATAGCCGATTTTCCATATTTATGCCTAAAAAAAGGTATATAATATGTTTTAAAAAATACATACTGGAATTTAAGTTTTATAATTTTAAAATTTTTCCCGAGCCGTCTATTGTGGGTGTGCCTTCTTCTAGTAGCTCACCACCGGAGCTACTAGAAGAAGGCACTACACTCCGGTTTTGACTACTGAAAATATTCCGTATACAATTCCTTCTGCAGCTATTTCAAACCCGCGTAGTTCTAAATCCAATATACCCAAGAAAGATAGGCCTTCCAATGATATGCTTCTTGTATCATCCGAGGTTCATCATCTTCGGGTGTTTAATTCCCCAAAGCATCCCGCGCCAGCAAATGTTCTTCTTAACGTAGTGGAGACTGCTAGACCTCCTAAGTCTGTACCTAATAAACGTAATATTTTTATTTCTCGCCTGGCATCTGACACTTCAACTGAAGATGTTAAGGCGTATATTGTAAATAAACTTAATAATAATTGTCCCAACATGACCGTTGAGAAATTCAAATTTAAGCATCGTAGAGAAATATCCTCCTTTAAGATATCTGTCCCCGCAAGTGCATTTAGTACTATTGTAAATTTATTGAGACCTGGCTTAAACCTGATATTCTTGATGCATCTATACTTTCACCTCTTTATGTTACTTATAGATGTGATAGAATGGATAGAAAAGGCGGTGGTGTCCTTATTGCGATAAAATCTAACCTTATATCGCAATTAGTAAATAACTCCCCCACTAATATAGAAATTGTATAAGTGAAAGTGTGAATTCATAACATTAACTTGTATATTTCCTGTTCATATATTCCTCCCAGTCTGATTTATATGTATACCTAGCTCACTTAACGGTAATTCAATCTTTGTCCAGTATGCTTTTGGATAAAGACTGTTTGGTAGTTGTTAGTGACTTTAACTTGTCCGATGTTATTTGGTCGGATAACAACGACTTAATGACTTCTAACGAGTTTCTGGCGGGACTTCTTGAACTAAGTCTATCTCAGGTAAACTCAATTCGAAATAGCAGGAACCGAATACTTGATCTTGTCTTTGTATCAGATCAGGTATGTGATACTGTTGTAAGAATTGATCCTTTAGTTTCACCTGAAGATGTGTTCCACCCCAGTCTAGAGCTCGCTATTATTCTGTCCGGGCAGCAAATTAAAACACTTCCGACGACTAAACACTACTGCTTTCAGAAAGTAAACTATAGAGATCTCAATGTCTTATTTAATAACTACGATTGGTCGGAATTGTACTCTTCTAAAAGTTTAGAAGGTGCAATTGATATTTTTTATACAGCTATTAACTCTACTTTTGAAATGAGTGTTCCTAGGGTGTATCAATCTAAGTCTACAAAACTACCATGGTTCTCTAGGGAACTTTGTAGACTTAAAAATTTGAAATCCAAACTGTTGAAAAAGTTGAAATTATCTAGTAGGCCTACTGATTTTTGAAGGCTAGCGCTAAGTCTGGCTCTGATACTCTGAACCACCGTTGCTATAGTGCATACTTAACTCGCTGTAGATTACAATTTGCAAAAGACCCTAAGCAGTTTTATAATTTCATAAATCTAAAACGGCGGACTGCTACATATCCTTCTTCCTTAACTCTAAACGAGAAAACAGATAGTACCGATCAATATATTTCGGACTTATTTGCAGATTTTTTCCAGGATACTTATTCGTCTAAGATTGACGATTCTAAGTGTCCTTATCCGTATAGAATTTATCCATTAACTCTGTTTTCGGTCCGCAGATTACGGAAAGTTCGTTAGGTTGCGAGCTCAGTTTGGTTAAGCCATAATTTTCTCCTGTACCAAATGGGGTACCTTGCTGTGTTCTCAGATACTGTGCTAGTTCGCTCTGTAAGCCAATTCTTAAACTTTTTTGTTTGTCTGTTTCGACCGGATTATTTCCTAAGTTAGGGAAAGAATCTTATGTTATTCCCTTACAAAAAAGGCTCTAAATCTGATATAATGAACTTTAGAGCTATTTCTAAGTTGTCTGCTATTCCTAAGTTAATCGAGAAAATCATTACTTCTGAACTCCAACACTTATGTAGCTCAATCATCTCACCAACCCAGCATGGCTTTGTGAGGTCCAAATCTACTACCACAAATATATTGAAACTCTCCTCTATTGTCATTACTGGGTGTCATAGCTCGATGCAAACGGACCTCATCACCACACTGAGTTCGGTAAAGCATTTGATTCAGTAAACCATACTCTCCTAATGCACAACTTGTCGGTTCTTGGTTTTTCTCATATTTTTATGAACTGGATTTTCAATTATCTTAACAATAGAACTCAGTGAGTAATGTTCAATTCTGCTCTTTCTAAGCAGATCTTTGTTTATTCAGGAGTTCCCCAAGGTAGCCACCTCGGACCATTGCTTTTCAATTAATTTATTAATGACCTTCCGTCTATAATGAAGAATAGTGCTGTTCTGATGTATGTAGATGACGTAAAGTTATGCCTCGCTTATAAGGATCCTATTTCAGCTTCTTTCCTGCAAGCTGATCTTGACATCTTCAATTCATGGTGTAAATCCTAAACACAACCTGTGCATATTCAATACTTGTTAGACGGCCATCTTCTTGAGAATATATCTCAAATCAATGACCTAGGCATCTTAGTTGATCGTAAACTCTCCTTCAATGTTCACATTGAGTTCATGGTAAATAAAGGTCTTAGGTTTCATTAAGCGTTGGTCTAAGGAATTTAAAGACCTTTATACGACTACGTCTCTCTGGTACGTCCCACCCTCGAGTATGGGTCCTGTTTGTGGTCGCCACAGTACCAGACTTACAAAGACAAAATCCAGTCGGTGCAAAAGAAGTTTCTAATTTTCGCACTAAGAAACTTAAACTGGTCACCACTGCTTAATCTACCGCCATATCCTAGTAGATTACTATTAATTAATCTTCCTTCTCTTTCTCACCGTCGCACTATTATGGGTGTAACTTTCATTCTAAAACTGATCAATGGTGATATTAGCTCTCCTTTCTTGCTTAACAAATTAATATTTTCAATTCCTATCAGATCTACTCGTTTCTTTTTCTTATTAACAATTAGCACTTGCCCTACTAATTACCTTTTGCATGAACCTTTTTGAGTACTATGTTCTGAGTTTAACAGTCTTTACGGGGTTATTAGATTAGAGTCTTCTAGATCCAATAATAAAGCCTTAATCTTAGAACATTTACTCACACATTAATCACAAAATCTCTGGTGGTGGTCATTGATTTGATTGGGTTTTTCTGGGTTTCCCCAATCCTTGTAACAAATGTTGAATCAATTTATAATTTACTCACCCCAGAATTAATTATTTAAATATTATTATTTTTTATTTTTTAAAAATATTTAGTTAATTCTAAGTTTTTATTTTTAAAAATATTAATATTTAATTTCTTGATTTTAAATTTTAATGATACTTTTTACGAGCAATGACAAATTGTCCATGGAATGTCCGTGAACCATCCAGCAGTAGCCATATTTGCTAATTTGGCGCGACACTAATAATCCTGTCTGTCAATGGTATTGATTAATCTCAAAAAAGTTAAAATTTTAAAATAGGAATTTTTTGTGCCCAATCGATATCTAGTATCAAAATGACTATAAAAAAACTTTAGCGCTCGTGATTTGGTACCATATTTTAGAAAATATGGCCACAGTATTGAAAAGTAGTCAAAAACAGCTCCTTGAGCAAAAAATTATACTTTCCCCATCTTTGAGGAACAAAAACTTTTCCAGATCTTCGCGGACTTTCCATATTTATGCATTTCTGTATGCGGTTTTGATTATACTTTAAATCGGTATCAAATGTTTCTTATAAATAAATGTGGCAAGGAAAGTGAAATCTTTGAATATTTTTTTTTTTTTGGTTAAAAAAATTTGACTTTCGCAACTTTTAGACGCCATAACTTAGCTAAAAATAAACCAACTTTCAAAGTTTTTGCATTTGTGTGAATGGTTTTTATTACATTTTGAATCTACGTCAAAAATTTTAACATACTGTCAGTTTTAATTTTCGACCCATTTTGTGCCTTTTAAGCACATTAACTCCTAGCAAAAATGTCAAAAAAATTAAAATATTAAAATCGAAATCTTTTGTGCCCAATCGATTTCCGGCATCAAAATGAGTATAATAAACTTTACCGCCCTTGATTTGGTAGCATATTTTAGAAAATATGATCACAGTATTGAAAAATGGTCAAAAACAGATCTTTGGGCAAAAAATGATATCTTCCTTATCTTTAATGAACCATAAATTTTCCTTTCCATTACTTTAACTTTTATTCTATTACATATTTTGAAAATATGGCAAGGAAACTGAAAAATTAAAATAAACCTGTTTTTTGGTATACAAAATTGAGATTTTTTTAACTTTGAGAAGCCAAAACTTAGCTAAAAATTAAACGATTTTCAAAATTTTTGTATTTCTGTCAATGGTTTTGATCATATTTTGAATATACTGTCAGATTTAAATTTTAACCCATTTATGCCCATTTTTGCATACTAACCCCTTGCAAAAATGTCAAAAAAGTGTCTGGAGCAGCATAAGGTTCAGTGGCTGGAAAACTGTAATGAACAGGCTGCCGATTGCGACTGCGCTGCTCTCTCTCTCTACAACTGTTCTTACAGCCTCGCAGCTCGGCAGCGGCTTCTTACATATTTATTTGTCTGCAAATAACACATTATCTCTTTACATCTCTCACATATTGCTCGCATTGTCAACCCGCGTCAAGTCACCGACGTTCTTCGCAGTTGTTCAGTGCACAAATAAACTACACACAACACAAACTTCATACCGTGCATTTCTTATTTATATTATAAACTCCGCTAAAAAACCTTAGTGGTTTAACATTTGGAGGCCCCGGCAAGATATAAAAAAGTGAATAAAATAATATTCGCGCAAGACAAGCATTAACAGTTTGACTAAGTTTACGCGTGCCGCGATCTACTCTGCAGCGAACAGTTAAACATTGTTGTTGCAAATAGTGTTTGAACGTTTGATCTTGTGCGCACACACAAGCCTACTCGTGTACCGAGCTTGATCGATATCGCGCGTTCTCTTTGTGCTGTGTTCGTTTGCTTCAGCTGTTTAAGAAATTATATTTGGATTAAATACAACATGCAAAACGAGCTGCCAAGCACAGTCGCGTCCGGAGATATAGTCTAGAGGAGCTAGACTACGACGGGATCGGCAGTGAACTGCGTGACAAGTTTGATGAGCTGATCTTGACATTTAAATAACATTGGTTGTTGTACAGAGTAGACGCGTCTGATTTGGCTCTTATTAAATCACTTGAATTCTGTAATTCTTACTGTTGTTTAATACTTCTAAAGGTGCCAATTTTAACAATATTATTGTGTAGTGCGTTATTACTGGTGCTAGTGTCAAACTTTGTGTGTTTGCTATTAAATAATTGCATTTTATTTGTATATTTTACAAACAGTGCGCGTCGCTAACAGCTGAGTTTATTGCTTTTTCTTTTTTGCTTACTCTCGTCTGTTACTTTTCGTCACTCTCCTAACTTTGCGCTCTCTCATTGCATGCATATCTGTATAGCTTGCGCTCTTAACGTCAGTTCTTAACATTAACTGTATCTTATTGTCTCTCTTTTGCTTTGTTTGCATTGTGTCATTGCTTTTTGTTATCCTACAGCACTCGACACAAGTTTAGTTACATTTCAAATATAACTCACTTCCTCATATTTCCTTACATCATGACTTCGTGCTGCATTTAAGTCTGTAAGGTAATGTCCGATCCTCAGGCTGATTTTATAAGCTGCTAGTTGTGTGACAATCTAGCTCATGTTAAATGTGCAGGTTTCACCGCGCGTGTGAAAGATAACATCGCTAATAAGATGGGTCATAAATGGTGTTGTGAAGCTTGCCGTGAGACGGAAATTAATATGCAATCATTTGCAATGCATACGCGCAATAATTTCTGTGCTTAAAAAAAAAACTTTTACCTTCTTCACAAGGAATTCCAAGCAATGGAATTTAAGTTTAATAATTTTAAAATTTTTCCTGAGCAAATGTTCTTTCTAGCGTGGTGGAGACTGCCAGACCTCTTAAGTCTGTACCTAATAGACGCCAAATTTTTATTTCTCGCCTGGCATCTGACACTTCAACTGAAGATGTTAAGGCGTATATTTTAAATAAACTTAATAATAATTGTCCCAACATGACCGTTGAGAAATTCAAATTAAAGCATCGTAGAGAAATTTCCTCCTCCAAGATATCTGTCCCCGCAAGTGCATTTAGTACTATTTGTACTAATGCTTTTTGGCTGGATGATATGGTTGTAAAGGAGTACAGTCCGCAAAAGAGACATAAGTCATCAGTACCCCCTTCTCTTCCTACTAATGTTCCGTCAAAAAACTAACAAATTCTTCCATTCTGTTTGCTTATCAGAGGCCTTGTTAGAGGCCTTAAGTCAAAACTTTCTAACCTTTATGTAGATAGTTAAACCTCGAACATAACATTTTGGCATTTACTGAGACCTGATATTCTTGATGCATCTATATTTACACCTCTTAATGTTACTAATAGATGTGAAAGAATGGATAGAAAAGGTGGTGGTGTCCTTATTGCGATAAAATCTAACCTTATATCGCAATTAGTAAATAACTCCCCCACTAATATAGAAATTGTATGTGTGAAAGTGCGAATTCATTACATTAACTTACATATTTCCTGTTCATATATACCTCCCCAGTCTGATTTATCTGTATATCTAGCTCACTTAACGGTAATTCAATATTTGTCCAGCATGCTTTTTGATAAAGACTGTTTGGTAGTTGTTGGGGACTTTAACTTGCCCGATGTTATTTGGTCGGATAACAACGACTAATGACTTATAACTAGTTTCTGTCGGGATTTCTTGAACTAAGTCTATCTCAGGTCAACTCAATTCGAAATAGCAGGAACCGAATACTTTATCTTGTCTTTGTATCAGATCAGGTATGTGATACTGTTGTAAGAATTGATCCTTTAGTTTCACCTGAAGATGTGTTCCACCCCAGTTTAGAGCTCGCTATTATTCTGTCACAATCCGGGCAGCAAAATAAAACACTTCCGACGACTAAACACCACTGCTTTCGTAAAGAAAACTTTAGAGATCTTAACTTTTTATTTAATATCTACTATTGTTCGGAATTGTACTCTTCTAATATTTTAAAAGATGCTATTGATATATTTTATAGAGTAATTAACTTTATTTTTAAAATGAATGTTCCAAGGGTGTTTTATTCTAAGTCTACAAATCTACCTTGGTTGTCTAGGGATCTTTGTAGACTTAAAAATTTTAATTCCAAACTTTACAAAAAGTTCAAATTATCTGGTAGGCCTACTGATTTTTCAAGGTATGTTAGCGCTTAGTCTGGCTTTGATACTTTGAACCACCGTTGCTATAGTGCATACTTAACTCGCTGTAGATTACAATTTGCAAAAGACCCTAAGCAGTTTTACAACTTCGTAAATTTTAAACGGCGAACTGCTACATATCATTCTACCTTAACTCTAAACGAGAAAACAGCAAGTACCGATCAATATATTTCGGACTTATTTGCACATTTTTTTCCAGAATACTTATTCGTCTTAGATCTGCGATTCTAAGTGTCCTTATCCGTATAGAATTTATCCATCTAACTTTGTTTTCGGTACGCAAATTACGGAAAGTTCGTTTGGTTAATAGCTGAGTTTGGTCAAGCCATCTTTTTCTCCTGGGCCAGATGGGGTGCCTGGCTGTGTTCTCAGGTACGGTGCTAGTTCGCTCTGTAAGCAAATTCTTAAACTTTTTTGTTTGTCCGTTTCGACCGTATTATTTCGTAAGTTATGGAAAGAATTTTATGTTATTCCCTTACATAAAAAAAGCTCTGACGTCATGAACTATAGAGAAATTTCTAAGTTGTCTGCTATTCTGCTATTCCTAAGTTATTGAAGAAAATCATTACTTCTCAACTCCAACACTTATGTAGCTCAATCATCTCATCAACCCAGCACGGCTTTGTGAGCTCCAAATCTACTATCACAAACTTATTGGAACTCTCCTCTATTGTCATTAGTGGGTTTCATAGTACGATGCAAACGGACGTCATTTACAATGACTTCAGTAAATAATTTGATTCTGTAAACCATACTCTCCTAATGCAGAAGTTGTCGCTTCTTGGTTTTCCTCACATTCTTATGAACTGGATTTCCAACTATCTTAAAAATATAACTTAGAGAGCAATGTTCATTTCTGCCCTTTCTAAGCAGATCTTTGTTTATTCATTACTTTTGAATTTATTTATTAATGACCTTCCGTCTATAATGAAGAATAGTGCTGTTCTGATGTATGCAGATGACGTTAAGTTATGCCTCGCTTATAAGGATCCTATTTCAGCTTCTTTCCTGCAAGCTGATCTTGACATCTTCAATTCATGGTGTAAAACCAATCTAATTGCCCTAAATTGTACAAAGTGCAAAGCCATGACTTTTTGCAGGACACAACCTGTGCATGTTCAATACTTGTAAGACGGCCATCTTCTTGAGAATATATCTCAAATCAATGACCTAGGCATCTTACTTGATCGTAAACTCTCCTTCAATGATCACATTGAGTTCATGGTAAATAAAGGTCTTAGGTTTCATTAAGCGTTGGTCTAAGGAATTCAATGACCCTTATACGACTAACCAGCTTTACGTCTCTCTGGTACGTTCCATCCTCGAGTATGGGTCCTGTTTGTGGTCGCCACAGTATCAGACTTACGAAGTCAAAATCGAGTCGGTGCAAAAGAAGTTTCTTATTTTCGCACTAAGAAACTTAAACTGGTCAATACAGCTCAACCTACCGCCATATCCTAGTAGATTAATATTAATTAATCTTCCTTCTCTTTCTCACCGTCGCACTATGCTGGGTGTAACTTTCATTCTTAAACTGATCAATGGTTATATTACCTCGCCTTTCTTGCTTAACAAATTAATCTTTTCAATTCCTATCAAATCTACCCGTTTCTTTTCCTTATTAACAATTAGCACTTGCCCTACTAATTACCTTATGCATGAACCATTTTGAGTACTATGTTCTGGGGTTATTAGATAAGAGTCTTCTACATCCACTAATAAAGCCTTAATCTTAGAACATTTACTCGCACATTAATCACAAAATCTCTGTTGGTGGTCATTGATTTGATTGGGTTTTTCTGGGTTTCCCAATCTTTGTAACAAATGTTGAATCAATTTATAATTTACTCACCCCAGAATAAACTATTTAATTTATTATTATTATTTTTTATTTTTTCATAATTTTTATTTAATTCTAAGTTTTTATTTTTAAAAATATTAATATTTAATTTCGTGATTTTTAATTTTAATGATACTTTTTACGAGCAATGACAAATTGTCCATGGTATGTCCGTGGACCATCCAGCAGTAGCCATACTTGCTAATTTCACGCGACACTAATAATCCTGTCTGTCAATGGTATTGATAATATTTTGAATGTACATCAAAAAGTTGTTCACATGGTCAGTTTTAAAATTTTGACTCATTTTTTGCCATTCTTGAACATTAACTCATAGCAAAAATGTCAAAAAAGTGAAAATTTTAAAATAGGAATTTTTTGTGCCCAATCGATATCTAGTATCAAAATGACTATAAAAAACTTTACATCGGTATCAAATGTTTCTTATAAATAAATGTGGCAAGGAAAATGAAAAATTTAAATATATCTGTTCTTTTTGTTTAAAAAAATTGGATTTTCGCAAATTTTAGACGCCATAACTTAGCAAAAAATCAATCAACTTTCAAAGTTTTTGCATTTGTTTGAATGGTTTTTATTACATTTTGAATCTACGTCAAAAATATTAACATACTGTCAGTTTTGATTTTCGACCCATTTTGTGCCATTTAACCACATTAACTCCTAGCAAAAATGTCAAAAAAATGAAATTATTAAAATCGGAATATTTTGTGGCCAATCGATTTCTGGCATCCATAACCATAACATTTCAACAATTTAACCGATTTTCCATATTCATGCCTTTCTGGATACGGCTTAGATTATAGTTTAAATCGGTATATAAGGTTTATTACATGTAAAAATATGGCAAGGAAAGTGAAATATTGGTAAAACGTGTTTTTTGCTTAAAAAAATTGAGACTATTGCAACTTTGAGAAGCCATAACTTAGCTAAAAATCAACCGATTTTCAGAATTTTTGCATTTCTGTGAATGGTATTGATCATATTTTGAATGTACATCAAAAAAATGTTCATACTGCAGTTTTAAATTTTTACCCATTTATGACCATTTTTGCATACCAACCCTTTGCAAAAATGTCTAAAAATTAAAAATTTTAAAATCGGAATTTTTTGTCACCAATCGATTTCTGGCATTAACATTATTATAACAAACTTTCCCGCACTTGATTTGGAACCATATTTTAGAAAATATTTCCACAGTATTAAAATATGGTCAAAAACAGCTTTTTGAGCAAAAAATGATATCTTTCTCATCTTTGAGGAACAATAACTTTTCACAATTGTGCTGATTTTCTATAATTATGCCTTTCTGGATACGGATTTGATTATACTTTAAAACGGTATAAAAGGATTATTATATGTTTTGGGAAATATGGTATGGAAAGCGAAAAATTTAAAAAAAAAATGTTTTTTTCTTCAAAAAATTGAGATTTTTGCAACTTTGAGAAGCCATAACTTAGCCGCAAAGCAAAACAGCAGGCGATTGACTTAATCAATGAAACAAATTCACGATCTACTGTGCTAGGAAACAATCGCTTTGCATCGTTGGCTGATGAAGCGTACAATGCTATGCAGATAGAGTTACCAGAGACTGATTGTGATGACATTTCCAGGGAAAACGAGCCAAGACCAGGAGCAAAATGACTACCAAAGCCACCTGCAATTTGCGTACCAATTGTCTTCAATCCTAATACTTTCGAGCAAACTACAGTATTCGCATTTCAAAATTTGGAGTGTCGCGCATATATACGAAAGACTTTAGAGCTTTCCGATCAGTTGTGAGGAAATTAACTAAAATGAACAGCCAATTTTGGCACCACCAGGCATGCACCTCAATATACCAAAGGAACAAATCTCTCAGGCCTTCGCGGACAAAGGCTTTGAAACCGTAAACATTTACTGCTCAAGAAAACCTGACTGGTGTAACATCGAAATCAACGCAGAGGATGATGAAGATACCTTGATATTCAAGACCAGACAAAATCGACATCATGCTGGTAGCAAAAACTCACATGCGTGAAGGAAAACGGATAATAGCAGAGGTGGAGCAACTGTTCTGGTGCGCTCTAACCTTAAGCACAGCCCTGAGCCAGCCATTGCAACAACCTATCGTTAAATAGCATAAGTGAGATTACAAACAGAAGAGGGTGGCGTTTTAATTGAGTCCCTGTATCTTCCTTCTAGAGAGCAATGGTCGAGAATAGAATTTGAGACAGTACTTGCCACGTTTGGACACAAATTCATAGCGGGTGGAGATTTCAACGCGAAACATTCGTGGTGGGGCAATTCTCGGGCATGCTCCCGAGGTAGTTTCAAATTTTAGCTATAGGAGAGCCAACATTTTACTCCGCCAACTCACGACTAACTCCTACAGCACTGGACTTCTTTATAACCAATGGGTATCAAATCTGTAGGTTTAAAGTAAAAGCCTCTCACGAACTTTCTTCGGACCACATCCCTCTTATTGCCGAACTGCACTCTCAGCCCGCTCAACTAAGGAATCGGCCTCTGCTACTTGCCCGAATCGCGAACATAACAATATTCAAGGCACAACTAGAGGAACTCAATGACTTGGAACCTGCAACATTCGAACCAGACACAACTTCCTGACGCAATAGCAGCCCTATTACACTCCAAACGCAGAGTAAGGAAGGAATACGCAAGAACAGGTGATACTATACCGTAGAAAAGAGCAGCTATTTAATAATTTTCTGGAAAACCTGGGAACTGATAATACTACGAATTACTCTCTTTGGAAGATCACTAAGCGCATTAAATCACAAACAATGCCGAGAACAGCTTTACGAAACCCGGCAGGCGGCTGGTACAGAACGAGTTGTGACAAGGCGGCAGCGTTTGCAGACAACCTGGAGCAGAGATTCAAGCCTTTTTACTTTATCCATGAAATACACTGCAGATTAGTGCAAACCGCGATGGACTCGTCGTTCCAAATGGCATTGCCTGCTGAGCCGGTAACATTAGAAGAAGTGAAACAACTTGTCTCAAAGCTACACCCAAAAAAGGCGCCTGGTGAAGACCTGCTCGAAAACAGGACAATAAGGATACTCCCTGATGGTGCTCTGCAGTTTCTAGTGCGGATCTACAATAGCATTTTGCGTGTTGGCTACTTTCCCAAGGCATGGAAAAGAGCCGCAATAATTATGATACCCAAACCAGGAAAACCGCTAACCGAAGTGGACTTTTACCGGCCCATAAGTCTCTTTTCATCACTTGGCAAAATGTTCAAGTGACTAATTTTAAATAGAATTCTTGCTTTAGACGAGGTACAGCAGACGTTCCAAAAGTTTTAGTTTGGCTTTCGAAGGCAGCATGGCACCCCTGAACAACTGCATATGGTGGTTAACTTCGTTCTAGAAGCCCTGGAACATAAAGAAAACGCAGTTGCCGCTTTTCTTGATATCCAACCACCCTTTGATAGAGTGTGGCATCCTGGCTTGCTCTATAAGGCTAAGAAGGTGTTGACCCCACAGTTATTTACGCTTGTAAAAAGTTTCCTGGACGGGCGGTCGTTCAGCGTATCACTTTCTGAGAGCAAGTCGACCGTCAGAAGGATCGAAGCTGGTGTTCCGCAAGGCAGTGCTCTCGGTCCGAGTCTCTACTCCATATTTCCTGCTGATATGCCCAATCAATATGCGATCTCGGAGTTACAATACAGAGACACTCTCATTGCTACATAAGCTGATGACACCGCAGTGCTTACTAAAAACGACAACATATTTCATGCCACGAGGGCACTACAAAAGTACTTGGACTCGTTTCAAGAATGGGCGAAGAAATGGAATATTTGCGTCAATGCTAGCAAATGCGCCAATATAACCTCCGCCAATAGAGTCCGCAGCTGCCCCGGGGTAGCTCTAAATGGAATATTTGAAAATAAAAATTTTACAGATTTGAAATAAATGAAAAATAAGAAAACTATGTTTGTCATGTTTTTGGTCCTCAAAATAAAATGTCTTTACATTTTTTTGTCAGTTTTTTTTTATCATCTGTCCTTGTTGCGCTGGCAACACTAGTCAGTGTACACATGTATTCGAAAGCACTGTAAATTTGCTTGCATGTATTAATTATTGAGTCTATCATGAGACAGGAGAACGTTATCAAAATATTGGAACACAATTTGGATCACAACCCTACAAAATTCAGACTCCAGGATGACTTGCAATCCTCTGCTCGCAATTGGTTACCAAAGGTGGTTGGCCAGATCGGACCTTTGAGAAGATCCAGCCAAATGAATTGATATTGTTTATTACTTTTTGGATAAAGATGTGATCTCTTACAACTAGGACAGTAATTTTCTTGCATAATTGTGACACAAAGGACAACAATAAAATTATTTTTGGTAGAAAACAGACATTTTCTTGCATATTTTGCTCTATGTTGTGATTTTGTGCTCTAAATATGATGCGATGTTAATGTCTTAAATGAGTAATACTAATTGCTAATATAATACTAAAATAATCTACATCAAAAAAATCCAACAACAGCAGCAACAGCAATTTCTCATGTGGCTGCAAGAGCAGAAACGCGAACAACTGCTACTAAATAAGCAGATTAGCCAACGTCAAGAAAGGCTTGAAAACTCGGTCAACGAAATAGCCAACATACTGAAGCATATGAACGGTGGTGCTTTGGCGCTCCAGTTTCATGACAACGTTGCATACCAACAATGAGCTCACTCAAGGTCCTTATCTGGAATGTCAACGGCATTGCAGGAAAAACTAGAGAAGTTGAACTCTTTGCGCACAACAACAGCATTGATATCCTTCTCTTAAGCGAAACTAGGCTCAGCCGAGGTGCCGTAGTCAAAATATTTGGTTATACATTTTACCCAGCATATAAACAGGTTACACACAATTATGGAGTTGGTGGTGCGGCGGTATTAGTGAAGAACTCCTTCGCCATTTCCCACGAGAGTCGTTGAAACGCAACTATTTCAAATGTCATCAGTTAAAGTTTCCACAGAGCTTGGAAACATTGAATTTAACGCCATTTACTGCCCACCTAGAAATAGAATTGATGAAAGAAATTTCAGCGGCTTACTTGCACAATGCGGGCACAGATATCTGATCGGTGGAGATTGGAACGCACGGCATTGGCTTTGGGGAGACAGTACTAACTCACCCAGAGGGCACGAATTAGTCGATGCCATTACAGCCAACGGGGCAAACATCCTTGCAACAGGTTCACCAACAAGGTATCCGTATGTGCAAAGACACTCTTCTTCTTGTATAGATTTTGCTGTGTACCATGGCATTCCAGAGTTTAGAGTCAACATCTCTCAAAACTGGGACCTAGACTCTGATCATGTAGCCCTTGTTGCTAGCCTACAGACAGACGGCATACATGTCAGCCGTAGCCTGCGCCTAATCACTAACCGTACTGATTTAAATGCCTTCAAACAGTACCTTGAACGCTCACCCCACTGGACTCAAGACTGGACTCCGGAGAAGATATTGAACAAGCAGTTGATATACTAACGGAAAACATACATAGAGCTGCTGCTGTCTCAACACCACCCAATCCGGTCTTACACCCACCAAGGTATGGCATTGTTCTCACAAGAGAGGCCAGAGACCTAATTAGAACAAAGAGGCGCCTACGTAAAGAGCAATTCGATCCCAAGATCCCTGGGACCGTTTGATGTGGAACAGGGCTGCATCACAGCTGAGAAAACTTCTCAATGAGTTAAGAAGCAACTTCTTCGAAGAAAGACTGGCTGGTATGGACTACTCTGTAGATAGTAACTACTCTCTGTGGAAATGCACTAATTCATTAAAGCGTCAACCCTTTAGACAAGTTCCTGTGCGTTGCCCTGGAGGCGAACTTGCTAAAAATGAAGAGGAACAAGCCAATACGTTTGGGCTTCACTTAGAGGAACGCTTTACTCCTTTTATTCGCCACGGCTCAACAGACAAGCGAAACAACCCAGAACCTGCAAAGCCCACTACAAATGTCATTGCCCATTAGGCCCATAAGGACTGAGGAAATTGCAGAAGCCATACATTTGCTACCTAAAAATAAATCGCCAGGCATTGATATGATCTGTCACAACACACTGAAGGCTTTGCCAACAAAGGCGCTTTTATATATTGCCCTAATCTTCAATGCCATCATCAGTGTCCAACTATTCCCAAGACAGTGGAAGCTGGCAGCGATCCTAATGATACATAAGCCAGGTAAACCGGAAGAAGATCCCGAGTCGTACCGCCCAATAAGCCTGCTACCGTCTTTATCAAAACTCTGGGAAAGACTCCTTGCTGATCGCATAACTGCCATCGTCAAACAAAACAACATACTGCCAGACCACCAGTTCGATTCCGAATGGGACACGGCACTGTTGAGCAAGTGCACAGGCTGGTCAAGCACATCCTACAGGGTTTCGACGATAAGGAGTACTCCAACGCAGTCTTCATTGACATCCAGCAAGCATTCGACAGAGTATGGCATGACGGCCTGTTGAACAAAATCAAGGACCTCCTACCTTCACCCTACTTTGGTATCCTAAAATCTTATCTAGAGGGAAGAGAGTTCAAGGTGAAGGTCAAAGACAAATATTCACGCAAATATGCTATGAGAGCAGGAGTTCCGCAAGGCAGTGTGCTTGGGCCGCTGCTTTATACACTGTTCACGGCTGACATCCCAAGCCCCAATGCTGAGCACATGGCATACCCCTCTAAGGCGCTAATTGCGACATACGCAGATGACATCGCCATCATCTACAATTCAAGCAATCATATTGAAGCAGCTAGAGGCCTTCAGAGATACCTAAACAGCCTTTCGGCCTGGTGCAACGATGGAACTTGAGAGTGAACCCAACTAAAACTACTAATCCTTGTTTCACTCTCAAAACGCTAATACCAACAACTCCGGAAATCCAGCTTGAAGGAGTCACCCTCGAACAGCCAACACAAGCCAAATACCTTGGCATTACCCTAGACAAACGGCTTACCTTTGGGCCGCACCTCAAAGCTGCTGTGCAAAGTGCAACCACAGATTGCAACAAGTACGGTGGCTTATGAGCAAAAGTAGCGCACTGCCTTTGAGGTGTAAAAGAGCCGTGTATGTACACTGCATTGTGCCAATATGGCTGTATGGCGTCCAAATCTGGGGTATTGCAGCAAAAACAAACCACAAAGGATACAAGTCCTGCAGAATCGGGTACTAAGGCAAATCACCAACTGTCCGTGGTACGTGCGAGGCTCAACACTGCACAGGGACCTCAAGATACATACAGTTGAGGAGCAAATTGGCAGACACACCAGCCGATACACCAACAGGCTAAGGGCACACCAAAGCCGTCTTGCAAGAGACCTACTACCTGCCCGACGACTCAGAAGGCTCAAACGACTAGGCTTCGCCAAAACGATCACAGAATCCATACTAACACAACAAACATAATATAATTTATTTAACATTTAACTCCCCATCAAAGGGGTTTGGCCCTCATAATACTTGCAATTATTGTGTGGTTAAGGTACGATGAGAAGTACGGATCCTACACTTAATAAATAAAAAAAAAAAAAAAAAAATCAAAAAAATCCAACGGTAATCGTTTTCTTGCATTACACACAGCTTGAAACAGCTGTACGCAGACTTTTCTTGCCAAAAAACTTGTGCATTTTTGGTTTTTTTTTATTTTAAATAAAGAAATAGATGAAGAGTAGCTATAATTATTGATAATAGATGTGTTTTTAATATAAATAATATAATTATATATTAATATAATAATATATGAGAAATTGGGGCAATATCTTCTACATAACTGTTTTTATATAACGTCAAAGTTTCGGTTAAAATTTGTACGCACACTTTCTGCCTAGTGTATAAACTAACTTATAAAGATATTAAGAAAAATAAATAAATTAAATAGAGTTCATCAAAGAAAATTTGTATAATATATTCGTATAGGGTATCAACATTATTTTTGATCTCTGTATGTTTTTCTGGATCTCTCTCCATTATCTCATATGGTTTGTAGTGCAATATTACTTTTTTTATAAAGTTTTAAAGCAATATTCTCCAAGGCTCACTTTTTCACAGAAATTTTCTAAGTATAACTGAAAAACAAAATTTATTGTTATCATATACAAAAAATAAAATGTTGCTTAGTTAAAAACAAGTTTCTTTCTAACTCATCGTGCGGTCCTTATGCCAGCATCCACGGCACGGCGATTATTAGCTACAAAAATTGTTTCATAGACATAAACAATATCACATATGATGACTCTGAAGTTAACGTCCTAGAAGATGTTAGAATCACCTTACCCAACCCAAACCTAATAATGGTAAAGAATAGCACAAGAGAACTTAATCTACGCTACTTATAACTGCAAAATCTCAACAACACGCAAAACATTTTTGAAGTCAAGGAATCAACCACGAATCAGCTTATCTCCCTGTATACACGGCTGGGAATACCATAGCTAATGTACTTTTAATCATCATCAGATTGCTGAAAAAGAGGACCATACTCCTCTCTTTTTACTCCGGGCGAGCCTCGAAAACATTTCGATCCGTCCCTCCCTTCATTCTGGCCGTCACTTTATTCCAGGGGGGGAGGAGTTACTACCACAGCTTCCCTGAATACCCTGGTTTGTTGACACTTTGTCCCACTTTGTAAACACAAGCTAGCAACGGCATTTGGCCTGTTGCTGACATTGCAGAGCAGTTCGTGGAGGAATGCACCGCCACTTGCTCTCCAACTAGATACCCATATACTGCTACGTTCATTGATTTCGCATTATATCATGGGATACTCAATTCGCAAATAAATATTAATGAAAGCTGGGATCTTGATTCCGATCACATTGCACTTGTAGCCAATCTGCTAACGAATGGAGTTCATGTCAGGCCAAGTCCTCGGCTGATCACAAGTCGGACTGAGCTGAATTCTGCTCTAGACTCTAAAGAAGATATCGAGAATGCAGTCGACATTCTAACTGATAATATTCATAGAGCTGCTTCTGCTTCAACTCCAGCAGAAATAGATGTTCGAACTAAAAGTTATGGAATTATTCTTGCAAGAGAAGCCAGGGAACTTAAAAAAGGCGCCTCCGAAGAAGAGCAATTCGCTCTCAGGATCCTGAGGACCGCGCATCAAGAGAATTACGAGCTGTTTTAAGGGAAACTCCGTAGCGACTTCTTTGAGCAAAAATTGTCATCTATGGATTACACCCTTGATGCAAAGTACTCTATTTGGAAGAGCATTAAATCGCTCAAACAATAACCCATTAGACAGGTTCCAATACGTTGTCCTGGTGGTAACCTTGCACAAAATGAATTAAAGCAGTCAAATGCTTTCGGTATACATCTGGAGTATCGCTTCAGTCCTTACAACTTTGCTTCGACTGAAGAGACTAGTGAAACTCATCAGAGTTTAGAGACACCACTGCGGATGTCATTGCCTATTAAGCCCATAAGGACTGAGGAAATATCTGAAATCATTCAATCGTTGCCTAATAGGATATGCTACTCTACTCTGAAGGCCTTGCCAACAAGAACAATTATATATATAGCATTAATTTTTAATGCTTTTCTAGAGTGCAAGAATTACTGTGATAATGAATCAAAATAACATCTTGCCTGATCATAAATTTGGCTTTCGAGGTGGACATGGTACTATTGAACAAGTGCACAGCTTGGGAAAGGATATCCTACAAGCCTTTGAAGATCTGGAGTCATCCAACGCGGTCTTTATTGAAATGCAACAAGCTTTCGATAAGGTTTGGACTGTTGGCCTTCTTTGTAACAGGTTGGCTGATAAGTCCCCGGTCTGACAAATAGATGGCGTCGCTAGTATTGAATGCATATTATTTTTATATAGTACAAATGATTCGTATCAAATTTTGACGTCTGTCAGTCAATTAGTTTGTGTTATTGTGAAAAAATGGAAAAAAAGGAATTTCGTGTTTTGATAAAATACTGTTTTCTGAAGGGAAAAATTACAGTGACTATTATATGGTGCTATTGGAGCGTTTGCAGTTCAAAATTGCGGGAAAACGGCCCCATATGAAGAAGAAAAAGGTGTTGTTCCACCAAGACAACGCACCGTGCCACAAGTCATAGAGATCGATGGCAAAAATTCATGAATTGGGCTTCGAATTGCTTCTGACCCCTGCGACTTTTTCTTGTTCTCAGACCTCTAACCATGTTGTTAAGCCACTAATAAAATAAAATTAAAAGACATGGGATGAATTTTGGTTTTTGTGACGTTTATTGTGCACTGTACAACTGTGAAGACAATGCGACCAATATGCGTGAAATGCAAAGTGAGAATAATTATTTAATAAAGTAATGTAGGCAGTGCAAGAAGAGAACAGTTGCAGAGCGTGAGCAGCGCAGTCGCTGTCGGCAGCCAGACCATTACAGTGTTCCAGCCACTGAACTTTATACTGCTCCCGACACACCCCCCCCCCCACGTGGGAAGCTTCTCTTTCAACTGAATCATTAGAGGGCAGCAGACACAGTTTGGCGATATCTCGCTTTGTAGTACCAGTGGACGTCTTCAGTTTATGTCGTTGAAGCTGCTCTCGCCATTTCAAACTCTGTTCACAAATCTTGCACAAAAATAAGGTGTCCATGTGCAGCGCTCTATGCCCCTGCAGATCTCGCTCACGCTGGAAAGTATTATCACAGACATCGCATCGGAAACCACGAGATCCCTTCGAGAATGACTTCTCCTTTGCTTTCAATGGCGTCTGTTGCTGTTTGTTGCTGTTGCTTGCGGCTGTAATTGCCTAACGGCATCTGCTTCCACGTACGGATGCAATGGCATTTCGAGCTGCTGCTGCTCTATTACCGATAAATTCATGGCAAGTTTTGTATTCTGTTGCTAAAGTTGCTTCGCGTCATGCATAACGTGCACCTGCTGGTTAATTAACAACTTATCCTTGCGCGCAAATGATGCTGGACAGCGACCGCATTGGTACGGCTTAATCTCGGAATGTGAGTTCCACAGGAGTTTGGAAAGAGCGCGGACACTGTTGTCAAACGAATGGTTTCACGCTCCTGTGGACTAGCAAATGTTTTATGAGATTGGTGTTGCGTGAGAAGCTCTTGGAGCAGACGTTGCAGAAGAATGGCCTAACGCCCGTATGGACAATCGTATGTTGTGTAAGATCAGATCGACGAACGAATCCCTCGATGCAATGCGCACAGACGTAGGGTCTTCTCCGCATCATGCTGCTCCTTGATGTGTGATTTTAGATCGGAACCAGTTGCCAACCAGGGTTGGCAATCAATAATTGCAGGAGCCACGTGCGCCGTGAAGGTTGTAGAGTACCCTGAGACCCGAGATTGCAGACATATGCATAATATGGATCCGTCAGTGGTGACGGCTGAGTCACCGAGGCCAGCCAAAGATGTCCCAGAGCGTGACCTTTTAAGAAGCAAAGCATCAGCAAATTAGGATGTGACCATGTGCAGCTGAGAGCCCGAATCCAACAAAGCGCAGCATGGCACTAGTGATCCATGTCGATCCCGATCAAGAACGATAGCCGTCGATAAGAGAACGGTTGTTGGCTAAATACTCTGAGCAGTAAGTGCTCTATATTGCTGAGGTACTGAAAGTGCGGAATCTGGCTGAGAAGACTTAGACACTTGATCCGGCAAATCATCACTGTGGAGCAATGTGTTATGGTTTTCTTTACATTGCCGACAATGGCTGGCATTACAGTTTCGAACAGCATGCCCGAACTTCAGACAACTAACTCATATTCCGATGCGACGAGCCTCTTTGTGAAGCTGTGATGCCGTCATATGCATAATTCCATGTCCACCAGCTTTGCAGCATGCGCAGACATGAGGGTTACCCTGAGTAACGACTAGTGCCTTCCGACTTGTGCTACTACTTGACTTACTTGGAGTGCTAGCCGATATCGCGGCCATGGCATGTTGCAGGTTTTCAAGGCTCTGACATCGTGTCTCCAGGAAATGAAGGAACCCGTCGGTGGTCGGCACTTGGTCGATGGCTGACTTTTCTTCCCAGTCAGATTGTGTTGCCCTGTCCAACCTTTGCAGGATTATCAGAATGACCATGCAGCCTGCTATCTGTTCCAAATTCCCTAACGACTGCAATGCACGCATGTGTGCATTTACCTTGTCAGCAAATGTTCTCAAAGATGTCGCTAAAGCAGGATCTGCTAGCCGGAGCGCTAAAATCTCCTTCGCGTGGATCAGGAACACTAGTGTCTTGTTGCTGAACCGCTTGCGAAGCATCTCCAAGGCCACGGTGTAATTCAAGCTCGAGACCTCTAGAGAACGAATCGATTCCAAGGCGCATCCCGATAAGCAAAAGCGGAGATGCTGGAATTTTTCCATAGGCTCCAGGTGTGGATCATCAACCACCAATGTGTTGAAAACCGAAGCAAAGTATGCATATTCCGAAAATTTTTGGAGCTTAAGCTCAGGCAGTCGAATTCGACGAGGCATTTCGAACACTACTTGACTGCCCAAAAGTGGCTTGCATCTGTTCGACGAGTTCAAGTCGCACCATGATTTCTGCTGCACTAAACGACTGAACACACTCGTCATGCATTGACGGTGTATTAATATCTCCGGACGCGTGCTTTGCAACTCGTTTTGCATGTTGTATTAAATCAGAAAATTTGCTTAAACAGCTGAAGCCAACGAACGCAGCACAAAGAGAACGCGCGATAACGGTCAACGTTTAACTGTTCGCAGCACAATCGTTCGCGGCACGCGTAAACTTCGTCAAATTGTAAATTGTAATAACAGTTGCAGAGAGTGAGCAGCGCAGTCGCTGTCGGCAGCCTGACCATCACTGAACCTGCTCCCGACACATGTGATGTAAAAGTCCTTCAAGGTGTACAGATTCTTCACTTATTAAATTTATTTAAAAAAAATTTACGTTTCGTTTATGTAAAAAAAGAGGGCTGGCTGAATTGTAATTGATTCTTGAAGATTCGAACTGTTAGTAATTATCAGGTAATGATTATTTTTGCGTTAAAATTGTCAGTGTTTCAATAAGTGAAACTGGAAAAGTCGAATTGGCATTGGCTGATTGTTTACAATATATTCATGTGTTCAACTAAATTTGTCATATTTATCATTTCAATCTCTTCAATGTTATTTTGAGTTATATTTTCCATAAATATAATTTTTTTTAATTTTAAAAATTTAATGTAATATCAAAATGATTATAATAATATTTGTCGGGAGCAGAAGCAGCTATTACAAAAATCATTAAAAACACAAGTCATAAGTAAAGCCATCAGCCATCATTAGCAGTTCCGCTTTATAACTTCTATCTTATATTAAAATAAAACTGTAATTCAAGTGACTGACATTCGTGACGGTTCTAATTCTTATTAAAGACAGGTCTATGTACGAAAGGTGCCTTTAAACTAAAAGGATTCCTCGAAACATTTGGTGACCCCGACATTATCAATAATAAATATATATTTAAACATCTTTTTAATTAGAGCGGATCTCAATAATTCGCTTTCGGTATTATTTCGTGTTTGGTGCTACTATAAGTAATCGTCTAAGCTGTGTTGTGCATCTTATCATAGGGTCAATATTCGATCCGCTTGCCCGTTAAGGCATCGTTTGATGACCTTTAATCGGGCTCTATGCCGGTTCAGAACACTGGAATTAAAGTTGTGTCGCTTTTATGAGGGAATATGCAGAGTTAGACCACATGTAGATTTCGGAAAAGAAGTCCAGTCATCCACAAAATTTTCTTGCCCATCGCTGTGTCCAGAGGCTGGATAGCACAACCACAAAACTTCGAGTTGTACTTGATGGATCTGCCAAGACTATTCCCGAACGAGCTGCTCTTCGCGGGGCCTTCTATTCAACCTAAGTTGTTCAGCAGCCTTATCTGGTTCCGCTTCTTCAAGGTCGCACTGTGTGGTGAGATCTGCAAGATATACAGATGCGTGCATCTTGTGGAGGGCTGAGTCGACACAGCCAATTCAGGAGTACCATTTAGAGACCGTCACATATGGAATGAGGCTTTTATGTGTATGACTTGATCACAGGAGGTAATTCAGTGAAGTCTTCCAAACGTGAAATTCTTTCTGCCATTGCAACGATCTAGTGGCAAGGTTAAAGGTATTCATACAAGCTCTTTGGAAGGATAGTCTAGAATGGGATGAGAGTCTACCTCAGGCAATGCATTACACATGGTTGGAACACGCAGGATAACGTCATTGGATTCCTTCAAGTTTTCGGCTTGTGGTGGAGCCAGGATCTTTATTGGAGATACATGCCTTTGTGATACCATCATGGCAGCGTATGGGGCAGCGATTTCAATGTACAATGTAAACACAAGTCATATGTGAAGCCATCAGCTGAGGCCAGCCGCTAGCAGACTGGCAGTCCCGCTTAAGGTTGCCATATGTTGCGATCGGTTATCTTCTGGTGATCCGTTTATCTTTTTGTATCTCTCTTGCTTTGTAACTTATATGGGTCATCTATGTGGGTCATGTTCCAAACGTGGCTGTTGTCCTTGGAATCACATTTCCGGAGGCGACAACGCCTATTTATTTGGATCGCAAAGGTCCTCTAGTGCAGGCCTGGAATGGGCGGAGGCAGAATAGGTCCAGATGCGATAGCATCTCCGGACATTAAAGAGGTGTCTTTAGGAGGGGGTAAAATTTTTATTGGTCACTGGTCTCAACTTCAGCTGTGGGATATGATGGAAAACCTTGTGTATCATCTTTGACAGAAGGTCTTCAGAAAAGTGTAGGTCCACATAGGCTGTTGAATCAAAGCGCACTTTGCGTTTACTTGGGGACCCAATCTGTAAGCCATACACTTTTTCATTTCGACTACTACGGTTTGTCCTTCACGTTGTCATAAGTGACTCACTATTCATCGCCAGTCATCCTCCGCTTCAAAAACGGGTGGATTTTGTTGCGATTCAAAAGCGATTCGCATGCATCCATACGGACAAAAAGTTTTTTTACGTCAAGTAGTGTGGTACCCATACATCGAGTTTCTTTTGAATCCAAGCTTCCTTCTCCTGCCCAGCTCTTGGCCGATGCTACGGCTGCTACTATGCCGGTCTCTTTCCATTAAATCAACGATTTTATCGCAATTTTCGACGACAGGCAAACAGAACGAAAACGTTGAAACCATCGATGTGCGGTTGAAATGGATACTCTATCGGGTCCAAGTCATCATTAGTTGTGAATCTGGAATTATCATATTTACTTTTATTAATTTTCTTTTTCTTTTTTATAATATATATATTATAATATAATATTTATATTTACTCCTCTATTCATTTCCGATAATTATCAATTTGTTAATGTTAATTATCAATTAGTTGAATTTCGCTTTTTACTAATGGGCATTGCATGGATTTGACAACAATTTGGGAGTCATTTCATTTTCGATTATAGCGATTTAACTGACTAATTCTATTTATTTGTGTATTATTACTAGGGGTACCTTCGAATATTAAAATGTCTGCAGGTGTTCCACCTGTTATATTGTTCATTGCTTAATGTTTAGTGCAATCTGCTTCCAACAAATACATATGATTCATTAATTGTATATTATATGAGGAAAATTTACAATAAATTATTTAAATTATTTTGAAAACTATCATAAATGTTTTAGAATCAGATATAGAAAATTCTTCCACAGCTAAAAACAATGACTGATTTCAAGCACTTGACTCTCTTAACAATCTGCGCTCGCTTAAGTTCTTCGACGCTCTTTCACACTCTTTTTGTTTTTGGGCTGAATTATTCGCTATCAGCATAGTTCAGTACAGTTCAGATCCCCATTTTTAGAAATATGTTATATATGTATTATAATATTTGAATAGTTATAATATTTTACAATTTAAATAAATAAATTTTTGATTTTTTTTTATATTTTTTCAAACATTTGATTTTCAAAAAATGTCAATTGCATCAAACTTGAACAAATTTTTGATGCCGATTCAAATTATACCCAAACCCATTTGCTTGCGCCCAAACATTTCACTAAATTAAATCATTCACACTCTTATGATTTTCCATGGCGCCACTTTGTGGAAAATTTTTGTTGTGATTCGCGAGTGTAAAAATTAATAATTAACTATTCGTGACGGTCGCGGTTAACATCACTGTACATACAGAGCCATATAAAAGATCACATATCTACACATCTACTATATAAAAATAAGTCGACGATAATAAGTGACGATATAACTTCAGAACGCATGAACCGATTTCCACATTTGCATTCGATGGAAAGGTCTCGGGCTCTGTGAGGTTTATAGCAAAAAAAAGGCAAAATTTTAACAGGAAAGCGGGAAAATCATTTTTTATATATACAGCGCCATTTCTAATACATAGCATGTACTGCAAAAAAAAATTTCATCTAGATGGCGCCGGTGTGTCATACATTGTCTGACTGTTACTAATTGTTCTCTGCTTAGTTCATTTCATGTGGCAAACCGGTATTGTGTTCACTGTGAAATTGTGGAAAAAAGTAACAAAATAAGTTGTGCGTTTCCTTACATTTTAATTGGAACCCGTCAAATCAATCACGTGTACGTGCAAATTTTCATTCAATTCCAATAGCAGGCATTTGTCTCTAAAGTGGTAAGTTGAACTGCGTAAATTATGTGGATGTGTGGTTAAATTCACCACTCTGTCCATAGTCCAAAACGCCTAAAGTACGACGTTCGAACATCGCCCGCCGAACAAGACATACAAGCCAGCAACAAGTGTATTCACAGAACTTAAGAGAAGAAAGACAAAAAAGACAAAGTGAAAACGCCCGATGGAGACAACGCGTGATCACACGATCATTGGCATCATACAATCGTTTGGCACTCCAATATGATCCCACTGCAAAAAACAATGATGATGAACATTTAGATATTGGACCAATGACGACTATATGCCGAAATGGCATACTGGGTTAAACTGGGTCCATTACTTACATTACCACAGCCACTCAAAAAATTTATCGATGGAAGTGATCCCGATTCATTTTCTTCAACATATCTTTGAATATAATAACTGCTTTCGCACGACTTCTTTTGGAGCTAATATCATTTGACTTGCAAGGTACCATGCCGACTTGCAAGGTAAAAGATACAACACACATAACCAATCACTCACAAAAAGTGAAAAAATACAATAAATTGCAACACTTAACAACTATGTTACATATACACCAATAAGCAATATCACGCATCGTGTAAATGGGGCACATCGTTTGTACGATGCGTTACAATATCTAATAATTTATTGGCAATGGCAAGACGGATACAACATCACGTTGAAGGTGGTCGATCCAATTACAGGTACAATACTCACACATTAATTATTGCAGATGAGTTGAATGCTTGCCTGAAGGCATCATCTTTATGATGCTAATGAGAGTTCAACTTCATAATGATCAAAGTGCTGCACAATTTTCCAAACAATTGTTAGCTGTTAAAAATGGAAAATTCCCAGTTGATGTGTGACATCTGGATTAATTACCAACGACTTTTGACGATTTGTAGACTCTCAATTAGCACTTATTGAAAATGTTCTTAAACATTAGTGAGAATTATCAGAATTATACTTGGTTGAGGCAAAGAGCAATTCTTGCTGTAAAGGATAATGATGAACACGCACTGAATTCCACCCTTCAAGAAAAAATTGGTGGCGATTTGGTGACATACAAATCCGTTGATTCCATAACAAATTCCGATGATGTAGTAAATTATCCCAAAAGAGTTTTTGAACTCTCTGGACTTACCATGATTTCCACCACATAACTTGCAACTCAAAGTTGTACTCGACTTTCGGTAAAAAGACCGAATTTGATTGAGACAATCATTATCAATGCACCGTATAACAGGTGAAAATGAATGTATTCTAACTCGAATACCAATGATCAGTCCGAATGATCATTGGTATTCCAGTTTAGAAAATCATTATTTTTCACATGTTATACGTTCCATTGATAACGAGTTGTCTCAAAGGAAACCATCCGCTTTGTTTGTGTTAACGTCAGCAAAATTTTTAAGTAAAAATGTGATTTATCAAAGAGCACTTCCATGATAGCCGATCATTTGCGAATCGATACTATCGATGGGCAGTATTTACGTTTGTATTCTCTTCCATTTACTCATGAGACGTTAACACTAAATAACACTTTATTTTTGTAGTTGAAATGAATTCATTAATGTTGTGAAATGAATCAAAATTTTTCCTTTTCAAATAAAAAAAAAAAAAAATTTCTTCATCTTTTAATCACCAAAAGAAATAAAGCGATACGAAGTTCGCCGGGTTTGCTAGTATATATATATATGTCGTGGAATGAAAGCTGTATTTGAATTGCGCGCCGTAGAACTGACTTTGCTGATATCGATACTCAATAGAGTTGCATGTACTGAATCTATCGATAGTGTTGCATAAGTTGTGAAGATTGTTAGTGTTGGGTAATGAGGGTTAGATGGGATAGTAGTGGTAACACTTTGCTATCGAGCGTGGCTCGTGTGTGACGATTAAGGTTAAGACCCTAATTAATTTAAAAAGCTTTGCAATATGGAGCAAAATAACAACAATCAATCTTCGACATCAGAAGTGGGATCCAGTCCTCGTCAACTAACCATGGAAGATCACTTGCGTATGTTGATGGAGCAGCAGCTTCGAAATTTAAATTTGGAATTGGCAAAAACTTTGCAAGCGTCGGTTCGAGAGCCGCAACAAAATGGCGTCGTTGCATTGCCGAAATTCAATGCCGATCTTTTGGGTACAGACGCAACGCAATGGTGCGCTACTGTTGATATTGTACTAACTGAGAAGCCAATACAAGGAAGTGCATTAATTCTGGCATTAAGCAAAGCGCTTGAGGGGACGGCATCGCCGAGGCTGTCACAAGTATGCTACGCAGGTATAACCTGGTCGGAAGTTAAGCAACTATTTGAGCAGAGATACACCAGCACGGAGACGCCATCAGCCGCATTTTTACATTTGCTTAACAGTCGTCCAAACGGCGGAGAATGTCTGTCGGTGTATGCAAGTCGCTTAGTGACGTCACTCTTGACAAAATGGCGAAACATGACGCCGAAGAAATTGCTGTGTCAGTCGTCTTGGACACTTAGCTTACTATGATCGCCGTATTCAAAAAATCGCCTACACTGCAAAAGTTCAAAACAGACGTGATTTGCAGTCGGAGTTGCAGGTGTTTACACTCGACAAGAGGTCACAGCATTTCGGAACCGAATATGTAGTATGCAAATCGAGTCAAGATGATGTCCATTAAATGACATCAATGCGGAAAAATGGGACACAAGAAGTCCTGAATGCAGGAGTCTGATGCAGAGCAATGGTGGTCCCCAGAGGCACGAGCTTCGAGAGTATAGAAAGAGCAGTATTACTTGCTATCGCTGTCACAAGCAAGGCCATATAGCATCACAATGTCTTCAAGCTGGAGGTACATCTGGAGCGGTTAAAGAGAAGCAAGTTAATCTATGCGTTGTGGATGAGCCTAAAACGAGTATGCTGCTGCAGGGTGAGAAATTTCCAATTATGTTCGACTCGGGAGCAAAGTGCTCATTAGTTAAAGAGAGCTTCTCAAATAAGCTAAGTGGAAGTAGAACAAACCATATTGTTACACTAAAAGGCATTGGTGCTGAAGGTGTTATAAGTACCAGCCAGATAAGTGGCGATGCGATAATCAATGAAAATTGTCTAAACATAATATTTCATGTAATACCAGATCAGTGCATCAGTGTGTTAGGTCGTGAAGTTTTAGCACAAGGAGTCTCAGCTATAGTGTCATGCGAAGGAGTCGAAATAGTAAAAGCTAAAACAAGGAATGTGTGTACTGCTGTATTCAACAACTCGTTTGATAATATTGAAACTGATGTATTTGCATAAGAGAAAAAGAAATTAATAATGTTATTGAAATCTTATTCAGAAGCGTTTATAATGGGAACTCCAAAGACTCGTGTTACCATAGGCGAAATGAATATTAGACTGGTCCATAAAAATAAAACTGTACAGAGACGACCATATAGATTTAGTCCAAGTGAGAGGGACCTAGTGCGAGACAAAGTGAAAGAGTTGTTACTGAACAAGGTTCTTAGACCCAGCAGTTCTCCATTTGCTAGCCCGGCATTGTTCGTGAAGAAAAAGAATGGAACAGCGAGGCTCTGTGTAGATTATAGAGAATTGAATGCGAATACTGTAGCAGATAAATTTTCTATACCTCTAATAGCCGATCAGATAGCTAGATTGTGTGGAGCGAAATTCTTTACCTGTTTAGACATGGCTAGTGGCTATTATCAGGTGCCCATGCATCCAGAGTCTATTGAATTAACAGCATTTGTTACTCCAGATGGACAATACGAGTCTCTTTCAATGCCATTTGGTCTTAAAAATGAGCGTGGGTTATATTGGGTTTGTTGCAGAGTTCATTGATTGCCTGCATAATGATGAGTCCCACATTAACCATAGTCTGAGAAATCCGCTTGATCTTGGAGCTCATCTCGTCCAGTGACTTGTGACACTCCTGCAGACGCCTGTTAGCCTCATACTGACGCCACTGCAGCTCCTCATTCAGCTGTTTCATGAGCTTATTTAACTTTTGCTGCTGTCGAACATTTCCACCCGCCATGATTTGGGATGTCAGTGACTTGGACTGCTCCATTAGCAGTCTGATATCCAGCTCAAAGTTGTGCTGCTTCTCGGTATTCACATTATTTTTGATCTCTCTCTCCATTATCTCATATGGTTTGTAGTGCAATATTATTTTTTTTATAAAGTTTTAAAGCAAAATTCTTCAAGGCTCACTTTTGCACAGAAATTTTCGAAGTATAATGAAAAACACAAAATTTTTTGTTAGCATATACAAAAAAAAAATGTTGCTTAGTTAAAAACAAGTTTCTTTCTAACTCATCATGCGGTCCTTATGCCAGCATCCAAGGCACGGCGATTATTAACTACCAAAATTTTTCCATAGATATAAACAATATCACGTTTGATGACTCTCAAGTTAACGTCATAGAAGATGTTAGAATCACCTTACCCAACCCAAACCAAATACTGGTAAAGATTAGCACAAGGGAACTTAATCTACGCTACTTAGAACTGCAAAATCTCAACAACACGCAAAACATTTTTGAAGTCACTTTATTTTAGGGGGATGAACAACCACGAATCAGCTTATCTCCCTGTACCCTACACGGTTTGGGACCTATCCCATTTTAAGCACTAGCTGAACTTTTAATCATCATCAGATTGCTGAAAAAGCAGGACCATACACCCTCTTCGTTTATTCCTGGATCAGCGACCTACACCGCCTACACCAACGAATTGACCAGCCGTCCCTACCTATCATTCTGGCTTCGTCACTTTAATTTAGGGGGATCCAGTTCTGATTGAACAGTCTTACGAACCCCTCCTAACAAAGACAATTCACACTAAGCGTAGGTATTGTTGACACTTTTATAACTCCCGGGACTTTGTAAACACAAGCCAGCTTAACTCAATCCAGGCCAAGATGTTGACATTGCAGAGCAGTTCATGGCAGAATGCACCTGCTGATCGTTCCTAAGAAAGACACAATCGCGGAACATCGAAATGGCGATTTTCCTGGATTACAGGAAACTTAATACAACTGTCCTACACCAACGAACTGACCAGCCAGCATAGTATGACGCATGGGCAAAGCTAGATATTTTCGGCGTTTTGTATTTACTTTGCAAGTCCAGTTCTGGTTGAGATGAGTCTTTACGAAATTGCTCCTTCAGGACAAAGATCTATTTTATTCATCACTATTTAAGTATTATCTAAAGTCTATCTATCTAGTAATCATTTTAGCATAGTCGTATCACTAATTCACAAGTAGCTTTTGTATCTCTGGAGGATGCAAAAGGATTCCCTGTGGTGAACGTACTATGCGTCGGTCCACAATTGTGGTTTTTAAAGCATCTTTAGACGACGTAAATTTAAAATGCTTATTAACCATGGAGGCACCTGTTTGGATCGTTCCTAAGAATTTTTTTTTTAGGCCCTACTCGCAGAAATGAATTTTTTCGGAGAAAAGGCGATTTGTCATATAGATTATAGGAAACAAATTTAATGATAAACTCACTTTCCCCAAATGACAAATACCCCATTTTTTTTTGACCAAACGATAAATACTAGGCCGCATGGGCAAAAGCTAGATATTTTTCGACGTTAGACCGTAGAAAGTGAACAAATCTAACAGGTTGCTAGTTGAATCTCTGATGATCCATTGCCAAAACTGCTCCTTCGATCAATATAAATGTTGGAATATCCAAATCTTATTTTAAGTTGTACATAACTATTGTACATCACTATTTAAGTATTATCTAATTGTACATAGTCTGGTCAGACATGAAGTAGATCTTCCTTGGTTTCTTTATCTTCTTTGTAAGTTCTTCAAGCGTGTACCTGTGGCGTGGTTGTGATTATAATAAAATATAAATAAATAATATAATAAATAATAAAGAATAATTGAATTATAAATACAATATAAACTATTTGTCTTTTCAACTATTGATAGTATCAATTTTTTAGTTTTACAATAGGTTATGGGCCCAGTCCATTCCTAGTGTTTAAAGAAAAGTTTTTGTTAGAAAAGCCGTTTACAGTAGTCGTCGAATCACAAGTATTAAGTTATGAGATTTATATTTCTTTATTCAACACGTCTTGTCTTGTTAAGAATTACTTTTAAACTAACTTATAAAGGCAAAAGAACACGACGAATGTGAGCCATGTGGCCGTTAGTTATCTTACACAGTGTCGATCATTTTGCTCGTTCTCTTTTTCTTCTTTGCTTTATCTTCTCTTTTGCTTGCAGTAGTAAAGATTTCTAAAAGATACAGAAACAATCCGCATATTGGTGTTATTACAAACATTCAACGCGCTGGTGCCCATGGTTACTTGTTAACTTACATACTTTTTACATATATCTGTGTACGTGCGTAAGTGAAAAACAGAAGTAAGATGGAAAAGCAAAGCGAAATATTAAGCTGCTTGATGGCGATAGATATTCCGAATGGAAATTAAGAATTCGGCATTATTTACTGAATTAGGTTTTTTAAAAGTAATAGATAACAATGTGCCATATGAAATAGATGATAATTTGGAAAAAGAAGAGTGTTGTGAAAAATCAACTATAATCGAACACTTGAGTGATTCTTCCCTAAATTTCGCTACAGGTGACATCTCAGCACGTCAAATTCTTACGAATTTGGATGCGAAGAAGTTTAGCAGCGCAGTACATGGCGTGAAAAAATTTATTACCAAATTTCCGAGTGAGACAACTATATTGAGTCACTTCGTCAGCTGCGGATACTAAGATGGACAATGTGACTCGCTGTTAACTCTTAATTAGTGCCAGATAGTCATTTACAGTTCCAAAGATATGTGATTGGCTGGCTGTGTTTTGCAGTTTGGAAAAGAACAATTGCAATTATGGTTCGGTGGTAGGCGTTAGGAATGAAGGATATACTCAAGGAACCGAACCTCGTTGCGTTGACAATGGACAATACTTGTACTGGCGCTTCAACATCAGAAGTGGGATCTGGCTCGCTTTCTAACAATGCAGATGGGCCTTGGCGAATAGAAATACAATTGCAAAATACAAATTTGGTTGCGCTCGTTATAACAATTCAATCTGAGACTACAATTAAATCCTTTGATTTTACCAAAGATCAACGCAGATCGTTTTGTCAGAAAATGCTGCAGCGCATTGGTTTATTACAACGTTTGATTCTAAAGTAAAACAAAAGTATGTATTTATTGAAAGAATTATCAAATTAGTGGTAGTGGTGGCATCTTGCGGATGAGTGTCAGCGTAAAAATTAACCAACATTGCAGTGAGGTATTGGTTCATGTTTTGGACAATGGCTATTTAAACAAGCATATTATTTTAGCAAAGATTCAAAATTATTGTCGGCAGCTGAAGCAGCGAGTTCAAAGTACAACGTAAACACAAGTCAAGCTGGGCCCCCATATGTTTTGCCACAAAAAATTTATTTTTTTTTTTTTTTTCGTGCTCGGGGAAAGGAAAAAACCTAAAAAAATAAAACACCACTTTAAATAAATGCAACTATTGGTCAACGACTGCATTTCCTGCACGCGCCAACAAAAAAAAAAAAAAAAAAAAAGCAGACAAAATTCAGTAGAAGAGCACCGATTTGAAACCGATATTGCGACACTTCCCACGGGCACTTGCAATTAACTGGAAAAATTGACAACAACAGGAAACGGTCAAAATTAATAAGAAATCATCAGCAGACTGCAATTAGCCAATTGCAGCCGACTGCACCATTGACAAGCCGTTGTCAAAATCTGATTTGCTGCTGCCTCCTTCGCTGCCACCGTCGGAGACAACGCCGCCAAAATTACATATTCACAAAGGCCAGATTAGGGAATCAGAATTAGAGCTTAAGTTAGTCTTAAATTTGCATTCAAACAGTAAAGTTCAATAAATAAATAAAAATAAAAGTTAATTTTTTTATTACTTCAATTAATAAAAATATTAAATTTAACTGGCGCCCTGAGCAGGACCACGGTTATAACACAATAAAGCAAAACGCCTCTACGTGTTCGCAAATAACAGAGCAAAACGCCTCTACGTTTGCGGCGTAACTTAGTGAAGTTACGGTTAAAAAGTTGTGCCAAGGCCAAGGGACAGACTCCCACCTTGCAGGTGCGAAAGGTGGCCCGAAACCAAAATAGGCAGTCAAAAGATCTGTCAAAAGTGTCCATTGTTGTGAAGGGTACGTCCCCATAACAACTTCCGTTTGAAGTGTCGACAACTGGATCCCCAGTAGAGGAAATCAAAAGGAGCAATTCAGACGACCAGGAAGGATGGCCACTATTCTGTATTCGTAAGCTTAAGAAAAATTTTATAAGAGAAAATTAAAAATCGAACAAATTGAAATTGATAAAAATAAAATTAGATTTAAGAATTAAAGTGATTAACCAAAGTGAAAATATTAATACATACATTAAACCTTGCAAAAATACAACAACTGATTACAAAACATTGTAGTATAAAATTGTGTAAAATTATAACAAATAATTGACTACAAAATATTGTAGTATAAAAGTCTCCAATCTTGCGATTCCCAACGAGGACCCTCCAAGATAGAAGGAGGAAACCAGCAACTGGTTTTCAAATTTTTTTCCTTTCCAAATTTAAATTTAAAGTACACTTTGTTTCCTCACCAATTTAATATTTGTGAAACTTTTATGATATCTTCCCTTTACAACCTTGACAATAAATTAAAATATTGTTTAACAAAATTTTATTTAAATATTTAAATCAAACTACATGTCAAATTCCAACAATTTAATACGACCCCCAGTACTAGATAACAGACAGGCAAATCAAAGCAGAAATATGAATCAACAAGAGTTGAATAATCACATCTCTAGAATTGTAGCGGAAGCTATTGCTTCCCAGGTACCAGAATTGATCAGGCAACCAAACAATCCACACCACAACTTCCTTAATGTCCCCAACCAAACCATTCTTCCCCAACACCGGACGAATCTCAATGACTTAGACAAGATACCAGATGTAGTTAAGAGCATTCGGGAATTCTCTGGTGACCGCAGAGAATTCAGCTCATGGAAAAAAGGAGTAGATAGGATTATAGAGAACTATACGGCACTGCAAGGCACTGTCAAATATTTCGGAATTATTCACACCATACGAAATAAAATTGTCGGCAATGCCGATACTGCTTTAGAATCGTATAATGTGCCATTAGATTGGACTGCTATTTCAAAGTGCTTAACAATGCATTACGCGGACAAACGCGATTTAAGCACATTGGAATATCAGTTAACAACTATTATACAGGGTGTCACACAAACAGTAGAAGAATTCCACGAAGTAGTTTATCACCACCTGTCCTTACTATTGAACAAAGTCGGTTGTATGGAACTGTCTCGAGAGTCAGAACAAATGATGACTAAGCTTTATAGAGATAAAGCTTTAGACACTTTATTCGAGGGTTAAGAGGAGATTTACCTCGCCTTCTCGGAATGAAAGAGCCTGAAGATTTACCCCAAGCTTTGCACTTGTGTCTGAAGATCGAGAATCAGACTTATCGCTCCAACTACGCCTTAGCAAAAATGCAAGCCCCAATATTTCGACCAGACACAAAGCCCATTCCATTGCCTAGAACTCTGCTCGCAAATAATTCATTTTCTCGACAGCCGCCACCAGTACCGCCTAGAACGAACTTACCAATGACACAACAACGTATGACATTTTTCGACCAAAGACCAGTACAACAACCATACACCCATCAACTATACCCAAGACGACCATTCATAACGAACCCCACTTTTGCACCGAATCGCCCAATGTCACCAAAACCGCTGCCTCGTCCTGAACCTATGGACGTAGATCCCAGCATCCGAACTAGACAAGTAAATTACATGAATAGACCACAGAACATTAAAAATGGGTAAACGCCCAGGAATCCCGACATACCATACTCCATATGCTGATAAACGACAACGAACATTCAACATAGAGAGTAAAATACATAACAGCAACGCTAGTGACAATGAACAAAACGGCGATATCGAACAAAGAGAATACGAACAACTAACACATAATCAAATAGATACAGACGATCATGGACAGACCTTTGACGAATATCAAGAACAATTCGAGGACATCTATGAAACTGACGAAAAATTAGAACATTACATGGACCTTAATTTTTTAGAGTGAACAGCTCCTCTTTACCATATTTTGAGGTAAGAGTAGGAGCAGACAAAACTCTTAAAATATTAATTGATACGGGATCTAATAGGAATTATATCAAACCAAGCTTAGTAATAAACCCCATTCCAAACTCTACGCCATTTGAAGCCATTTCAGTTGGAGGTAATATTAAAATTACCCACCATAAAATTGCTAACCTATTTAATATACGAGATGTACCTATTAAAATCTTTCTTTTGCCATCATTAAAATCTTTCGATGCTATTCTCGGCAACGATACTTTAAAAGAACTTCAAGCAGTAATTTATACCGACAAAAATTACATGATTATCAAAAATAACGTAAAAATAAATATTAAGGAGAAAAAAAATAGAAGCAGTAAATAGTATTAGCCCCCGTACAAACCACTTATCCGATCAACAGAAAGTAAATTTAGAACATTTACTTAGCAAGTACCCTAACTTGTTTTCCAAACCAGACGAGAAACTAACTTATACGACAAATGTGACTGCGGAAATACGAACAAATAACGAAACACCCGTCTATTCAAAATTCTATCAATACCCCATGTCTCTCAAGGACGAAGTTAATAAACAAATCTCAGAATTGTTAGAAAACGGTATTATTCGACCGTCTCGCTCCCCGTGCAATTCACCCGTGTGGATTGTACCTAAGAAATTAGATGCATCTAACGAAAGGAAATATCGAATGGTAATAGATTACAGAAAGTTGAATAAAGTAACAATTGTAGACAAATATCCCATCCCTGAGATTAACGAAGTGCTTGCTCAATTAGGCAATAATAAGCTATTTTCTGTTCTTGATTTAAAAAGTGGATTCCATCAAATCAAATTAAAACCTTCGGATGTAGAGAAAACAGCGTTCTCTATAAATAATGCCAAATTCGAGTTCACACGTCTTCCGTTCGGATTGAAAAATGCTCCTTCGATTTTTCAACGAGCCTTAGATGATATATTACGTGAACATATAGGGAAAATTTGTTATATCTACATCGACGACATAATCGTTTTCAGCCAAGATGAGAAGTCCCATCTCCAGAATTTGAACACCATATTCCATACCCTATACAGAGCCAATATAAAATGTCAACTTGATAAATGTGAATTTCTCAAGAACAAAGTTGAGTTCTTAGGATTCGTAATATCTGACAGAGGTATTGAAACAAATCCTGATAAAGTTTCGGCAATAGCCAATTATCCTACCCCAAGGACAATAAGAGAACTCCGATCATTCTTAGGTTTATCTGGTTACTACAGGAGATTTATAAAGGATTATGCAAAACTTGCTAAACCACTCACTATATTATTAAGAGGTGAAGATGGACATGTAAGCAAAAAAGCCGCCTTAACAAAATCAATAAGCCTTAATAAAGAAGCCATTGAAACATTTAGAAAATTAAAAAATTCTTTGATATCACAAGATGTAGTACTCAAATATCCTGATTTCAAAAAGGAATTTCATCTCACCACCGATGCATCAAACTATGCAATTGGTGCAGTTCTCTCACAGAACAATCAACCCATCTCATTCATATCACGAACCCTCTCCAAATCCGAGGAGAATTATGCAGCCAACGAAAAAGAGATGTTAGCCATCATATGGTCCCTTAAAGCATTACGCAATTACCTGTACGGTAAAGCCAAGGTAAAAATATTTACCGACCACCAACCACTTACACATTCATTAAGTAGTTGGAACGGCAATGCCAGAATTAAAAGATGGAAATCACACTTAGAGGAATATGACTATGAGTTGCTATATAAACCAGGTAAAGATAATGTAGTTGCAGACGCATTATCCCGAATTCCAAGCACAGATCAAGTAAACTCAGTCACTACTCATTAAGTAGTTGGAACGGCAATGCCAGAATTAAAAGATGGAAATCACACTTAGAGGAATATGACTATGAGTTGCTATATAAACCAGGTAAAGATAATGTAGTTGCAGACGCATTATCCCGAATTCCAAGCACAGATCAAGTAAACTCAGTCACTACTCTACTAGCGACGAGAGTTCAAGTCATGACCTCATTCCTAGTATGGAAGTTCCTATTAATGTCTTTAAGAACCAAATCTTCATCCACAAAGCAAATACTAATGATTATAAGTTCAGCATACCTTTTCCAATGTTTCATCGACATGAAATATATCTACAAACCTATGAGCCCGATTCACTAATACAAATACTTCGTAAATATCTTAACCCTTCCGTTGTCAATGGAATACAAACCTCTGAAGACATCATGGGAAAGATACAATCTATATACCCAGATAACTTTAGTGAAGTTAAAATTCGGTTTACGCAAAGCAAAGTTCAAGACCTTATAAAAGAATCAGAGCAAGAAGAAGAGATACTTAAAGTTCACAACAGAGCCCATAGAAATGCTATAGAAAATAAAATCCAATTATCCGAGAAATTCTACTTTCCACAAATGAAGAAAAAAATAGAAATGTTAGTTAAACAGTGCAAAGTTTGTAAGGAAGAAAAATATGATAGACACCCAACTAACCCTGTTTTAGAACAAACTCCGATGCCAGAATACCCCGGACAAATCGTCCACATAGACATTTATTCTACAGAAAAGAAGTTAGTATTAACCGCCATAGACAAGTTTTCTAAATTAGCCCAAGCCAAGATTATAAATTCCAAAGCAATAGAGGACATAAGAAATCCTGTAAGAGGCATTAGATTTCATTTCGGAGTCCCCAAGTATATCGTAATGGACAATGAAAAATCCTTCAATTCAGCCTCCATATCATTCATGCTCAAAGACCAACTCAATATACAAGTATATCGAGCACCCCCCCATAAGAGCACTGTAAACGGTCAAGTGGAGAGATTCCACTCAACACTATCCGAAATAATGAGATGCATCAAGAAAGACGGAATTCATAGAAATTTTTCAGAACTACTAGATCGAGCAGTTTATGAATACAATTACACAATCCATTCAGTAACAAAGAGAAGACCCCTTGAGATTTTCTTTGGTAGAACAATATCAACAAACCCCGAAGCTTATGAACAGACCAGACTTGACAACATAGAGAGACTAAAAAATAAACAAATGAAAGACCTCGAACGTTAAGATAAATACAAGATTAGGCTCCAAATTATCAGCAAGATATAAAAAAGGAAATTGTCAAAGAAAATAATAACACAACAATACTAACAGAATCAGGGAAGAAAATTCACAAAAGTAACATTCGAAATAATTAAATTCATCCTTTTAGGTTATTAATTCTATGCACTATGAAAAAGACGTATGGATTGCTAGATATCACCAACTATACTGACGCAGAAACCGCACTAATAAACATATTATCGACATAAATCACATCAAAGACACTTTAAATACCCTAAACTCATACGTAGAAAACGAATTAAAACATTCTAACAACTATCACACCCTTAAACACGAGCTAGACCAAGCATACTCCATCCTACAAACATTATCCCCAACCTCACATAGCAGAAATACAAGAGCGATTAATTTGTTAGGAACAGCCTGGAAATATATTGCAGGTACACCAGATCACGATGATCTTGTTTTACTTGAAAAAAATATAAATAATCTTATAGATAATAACAATAACCAAGTTTTGATTAATAATCAGTTCCAAGACCGTTTTTTATTTTATTTATTTTTATTTATTTATTTTTATTTAATGTCAACTATACACAGTCGACAGAAATTTAAAATTAAATGTAAAATTAAAATTAAATTGAAAAATGATTAAATTATATATATTAAAGGAATTAAAGGAAAATATGAAATAAAAATAATAAATAAATAGTTCTGGGGTGAGTAAATGTAAATTGATTCAACATTTGTTGCTAGGATTGGGGAAACCCAGGAAAACCCAATCAAATCAATGACCACCACCAGAGATTAATTGATTAATGTGTGCGTAAATGTTCTAAGATTAAGGCTTTATTGGTGGAAATAGAAGACTCTAATCTAATAACCCCGTAAAGTCTGTTAAACTCAGAACAAAGTACTCTAAAAGGTTCATGCATAAGGTAATTAGTATGGCAAGTGCTAATTGTTAATAAGGAGTAGAAACGGGTTGATCTAATAGGAAGTGAAAAGTTTAATTTGTTAAGTAAGAAAGGAAAGTCAATATCACCATTGATAAGTTTAAGAATGAAAGTAACACCCAGCATAGTGCGACGGTGTGAAAGGGAAGGAAGATTAATTAATAGTAATCTACTAGGATATGGCGGAAGGTTAAGTTGTGGTGACCAGTTTAAGTTTCTTAGTGCGAAAATTTGAACCAAATAATCAAGTTTACAAACTCAATATCGAATTCAATAAAAAAAGATAGTTACGTAAATACAGAAGTAGCTTTCAATCTACAAAATCAAATCAGGCTTGTTAAGGAAGAAATCATAAACGTTAAATACGCTATTCAATGGGCCAAAACTAATGTAATAAATACTATCCTTTTGAATGAAAGAGAAAATAAAGAAATTGAAAAAATATTCAAGGAAAGCAATATGCCCTTATTATCCATAGAAGAAATGTTAGAATTCTCTGATGTAACAGTCCTAAATAATAAAACAACAATCCTTTATATAATTAAAATTCCAAACCTCAATAATGCTATTTACGAAAATATACTTGTAAAATCTATTATTAAGAACAATGTTATTATAAACACAAAATTTCAAGAAATATTTTTTAACAAAGACAACATGTTCGGCATAAGAAACAAATGTAAAACCTACAATAAGATCAAAATTTGTAACAAAAATAATATTGTTAATATAAGCAATAGTACTTGTCTACCTAAGCTTCTGATAGGAGAGAAAGGGCTATGTGAATTTAGCAATGCGGACCACATAGAAGTAATAGAAGAAATAAGCAGTGGTCTCATAATGGTCAACAACTTCAACGGCACACTTGAGTGGAACAACAAAGAGCAGAAACTGGAAGGAACTTACGTCATCAACTTCTTCAACGAGACATTCAGCATCAATGGCAAGCAATTCAGCAATTCAGACGAAACCCATCCAGTCAACAAGGCCGCTTATCCAGATAACTCCCGAAGAAAAACAACGAATCAAGATACTCTCCCTTAATGCATTGGAAAGTCTGCACATAAACAACACTAAACGCTTAGCAGAATTGGAAACAGATAAAATCTACAACAGAAGCTACGTCATAGTTTTGTTCATCACCTTTACAGCCATCGCAATACTTCTGCAAACGAAAGCAAGAGAAAATCATATTGCAAGTAGCATCCCCCGAGCCAACAAAAACCACCAACAATAGAGTCAACCTAAACACCATACCTTTCTTCTAAAGAACATCGCTTGAGGACAAGCTCAAATTAGAAGGGGAGGAGTTAACACCACACTTTACATAAATGCAACTTTAGGTCAACGACTGCATTTCCTGCACGCGCCAACATAAAAAAAACATAAACAAAACAGCAGACAAAATTCAGTAGAAGAGCACCGAATTTGAAACCGATATTGCGACACTTCCCACGGGCACTTGCAATTAACTGGAAAAATTGACAACAACAGGAAACGGTCAAAATTAATAAGAAATCATCAGCAGACTGCAATTAGCCAATTGCAGCCGACTGCACCATTGACAAGCCGTTGTCAAAATCTGATTTGCTGCTGCCTCCTTCGCTGCCACCTTCGCTGCCACCGTCGGAGACAACGCCGCCAAAATTACATATTCATAAAGGCCAGATTAGGGAATCAGAATTAGAGCTTAAGTTAGTCTTAAATTTGCATTCAAACAGTAAAGTTCAATAAATAAATAAAAATAAAAGTTAATTTTTTTTATTACTTCAATTAATAAAATATAAATTTAACTTACACACGAGCTCAAAAACAAAGGACATCATCAATGACAGTGGTAAGCAAAAGAAACGGGTGTGGATTGCTCACAAGTTGTGAGCGTTGATGTCACAACATCAATGACAAGAGTGCGCGAAGCATGGCAATGTGCGGTATCTATCATGCTCTATCGCTCATATGCTGTTGTTGTTAACGATCCTAAAAGACATACAAGTTAACAAGCAAGACTTCCAAACATTAAACGAACAGCCCTCGCATGCGCGGTCCAGCAAGTTATGAAGCAACCCACGCGTATAAAGTCTCATGTATGGCAATGCTTGCTTGTGCAACGTTATGCTGAGCAAGCTACGACGGATTTGTAGGAGGAGCCAGTACTTTTCCACTTGCGATTCTTAGCATTAGCTTTAAATATTTATTTCAAAAGAATTAAGTTTTGTTCTATATAGCAGCCTTATGTGACGAATAAATGCTCCGGCCCTAGCCGTTATACAATTGACTTATTATTTGAAAAATTCATTGAGCCACAAGGCCAATGATTAAAGGGGAATAGTTTCCTCCCCCATAATTCATCTCCCAGGATCAAGGATTCCCAACGAACATCAACTTGGCAACACTGGAACTGATGAACCTAATAACTTACATTCTTGCGAAACTCATGTGCTTAGTAAATACTGATCTTAAGGAAAATTCAAAATTTTTAAATCAAAAACTGCAAATTTTGTTCAAATGCTAAGAAATATTGTGAAGTAAATACTGATCTTATGAGAGAGATCTTATACCAAAATATATATACATATTTTTTACGAATTGCAATTTCGTTAGACTAGTGTAGGTATTTACAGTTGCAACAGATGCCGAGACAATTTGCGGAACTTTGTATAGTGTCTGTGTATTACGTTCGGAGCATGACAACAGCAAGAAGCGACAGTTAGGTTCGAATCATGGGCCGCGAAGGGTAGCAAAAAGAGAGAGAGACGTTGACGCTTTGAGTGAAATTGAACTAAGCAGCGTCAATGCGAACATCTTCCTAAATTAAAAATGGTGGAAGATGGAGCTGAGTTACACGAGTTTGAAAAATATTAAATATCTTTGATTACTGGAATTTCTTTCAACTTTAACTAGTTGGGGAAAAATTGAAATTATATTAACAGATGCAAGGTAAAATTTCATGTTCAACTCAATTTTAATATTTTTATATCTCCTAAATCGGCTATTGTTTAAGGTGCAATGGAGTTTTAGGGAACAAGGAATCTGAAATTTTCCAACTTTTTTGTCAATATGAATTGAGTGGTTTCCATATATTTTATATATAGCATTTTACTAATCCAAATCGGCGAACTAACCAGAATACAGTATGAAACATAAAAAAATTTTACTCTAAGTAGAAAAGATCATAATTTAACAGAAAATGTTCAGGTAGGAGCCTCGGCACAAAAAGTCGAGATGTGTTCATTCGACTGATATTCTATGACAAACACTTAAAATGTTTAACATTATTAAAGTAACCACTAAGCTTTGTCCAAAATATCAAACTTTTTATATTATGAAGAGATTTCTTAAAAGCTTGCAATGCAGTTATCGACTACAATAACCTATTTTTAAAAAGGTTAAAATAGATGAAGATTTAGTCAATCAATTGTTTTGATCCTTCTATTACAGAGGATTCTCAATTAAATGTATATTAATAATAGCCGTTTTAATTATCAATTATGTAAATAAGAAGATCCTTTTGTTTAATATATTCATTAGTTATTTTATTCACTTTTATTAAGCTCAACACCACACCACATGTACACTCGTCAAAAGGCAGCAACGAAGAAAGAGAACTATGGCACTTCAGTGTGACCATACGTTCAGTATTAAAAAGAACTTAAATATGTATATATCGATAAATGGTAGTTTTGATAGTTGAATAGGGGTATTCCAAAACCCCCCCCCCCACCGCAAAAATAACTTCCATAAGTTGTTTGCGTCAGATGGCAACGCCAAGCAGCTACTCTATACGATACGATAGATCGATATCCGGACGATCGGCTATCGTGGAGTTGGCACACCTCTACGTTTTTCACTAATGGAAAACTTTTCTCGCAAGTCACTTTGAACATTGTAGAAAGCAGTCCATATTTCGCACATACTCTTGTGCCCCTTTTTAATAAATAGTGAATCTAATTTACAAAGTGCAACCCAGCGTTTTTTTTTAATTGATTCTCTGCTGAACTCGACACCGTCTTCAAGTTCACCCAGTGTATGTAGTACATCTATTAGATCTATCTATTAGATACGCATGCAATGAGAGAGCACAAGTTAGGAGAGTGACGAAAAGACGAGAATAAGCGAAATAGAAAAACAGCTGTTAGCGACGCGCACTGTTTGTAAATATAATTACAAAAAAATGCTATTTTTATAAATAAAACACACGTAGTTTGACACTAGCACCAGAAATACGCACTACACAATAATATTGTTAAATTTGGTACCTTTAAAAGTATTAAACTACAGTAAGAGATACGGAATTTAAGTGATTTAAGAAGAGCAAAATTAGACACGTCTACTTTGTACAACAGCCAATATACTGATGATATATGGTCAGTGTCCGAACGGACTGGAGTTCAGCACTGCTTTTACTGATACGACCACGGTTTGCAGCTCCTCGGGCGTTATCATCACCATGCCGACCATCCGTTGGAGTAAGTGCTTTGCAGACTTGACACCTGCCTCCCATAGGCCGCTGAATTGCGGAGCTCTCGTGCACTCTTACAAACCCTATCTATGTCGTCTTTTAATTTTGCGTACACTCGCAACAGACTCGCATGCGACGAAAACTTTACAATGATTGCAACCATATGTGACTGTTCCACCACAACTGTCAAACTGACAGCTGATCTGCACTCTTCTAACTTTCGTATTTCATCGGAGACGAAATGGCGGTTGACCGGCCAGGCATCGCACGATTCCTATAAGAAAGACACGAATGTCGCGAGAGTGTAAGGATGTGACCGAATCTAATGTTTAGTGACTTCGGAATCTGACTAAAGAAAGGTCCTTTCAATTGGTAATCTATTCAGACTTCGAATCTAGTGACAGATTCCTGCAAGAAGGTGAGCTGCACACAACTCAAGCCTCGGAAGTGTCTTGGTCTTGATGGGAGCTACTTTCGATTTGGAGGTTAACTTTGAAACTCGATAACCTGCTGCAGTAGGTGCGCGAATATATATGCATGCGCCATATGCTCTTATTAAAGCGTCGGCGAAGCCATGTATCTGGATCGGTGACGTAGGCTCTGTAAACAAATATAGTGGTACCTTAATTCTTTGCAGTTCAGTTAAACTTGACTTCACTTGCTGCCACGATGTATCCAAACTGAGGGGAATGGATTCGTCCCACTGACTTAACAGGCCAAGCGGATCGAACAAACGAGAAGTCACCGAGAGAATGTTCCGTTTTGTCGTTTTAAGACCCATGAATGAATCGTCGATCCTGAACTGGAACACGTCTTCATTTGGCAACCAAATGACTCCAAGAGTTTTGGTCTCGTCAGTCTCGGAGATGGAGACTTTGGAGTGCTGTTTGATGCGGAAACCCAGGAGCATTTTTAAACCATTTTGCTAGATCGAATCCGACTCCTAACAGTATCTGCGATACTTCAGACTTAATCGTGTGCAGTTTCTCGACGCATGCTGCTCCAGTCAACATATCGTCAACACAGAAATCGTGCCTGATAACTTCAGCTGTATCAAACACCGTATGGCCAAGAAGGCTGCCTCAGTACCATAGGTTACGGTATTTAATCTGAATATTCTCAAAGAGTCTTAAGGGTCTTTTCTCCACACTATAAGCTGATAATTTCGATCTGCTTCATGAACTATTACTAGGCGAAACATCTTTTTGATATATGCCGTGATTATATATTTGTGCAAGATCGAAAATAGCTTTTCTTGAATGATCCTGAGATCTCTACAGCTAACTCGCGATTTCATCACAGTGTATATCTTCTTTATTTGAGAAAGGGGTTCACCAATACCAAGCAAGCTGATGCACGAGTCGTCTCTACGGAGATACAGTCGCTGAGCCAGTTCCTCAGACATAAAATTAATTTGTGACCCAGAATCTAGCGAAGATCGGGCTAAGGTGTAGTCTAATGCGCTAGTGTGATGTCGATGGTTGATCGTGCTCAACAGCGGACGGACTCGGGGTGGTGCAATATGCGCAGTTTTGGACTTTTTGATCATAACTTTTATTAAGCTGCTTACCGTACACGGCTCGGCAATCGAACTTAGTCGTATGTTCAACGGACAAGTACTGATATCCATGATGTGTGGTCCAAAAGTGTTCCCAGTACCACTGACCAAATAACATATAGATACCCCACTTCATATACACGTTTTGTTCACAAAAATTTCTTGCGAGCGGTCCCAGCAGAGGCTCAGCGTCGTACGCGAGCGGTCCCAGCAGAGGCTGAGCGTCGTTACGAAGTGTCTCAGCAGAGCCGAAGGCAGCCGAACTCTTCGTTTCATTCTTACTTGGGCTACTGCTGAGAGAGCATCAATTGCGCAAGAATGTACGCATTTTAGGAGCGTAGACAACAACAACTAATGAGCGAGAAAACATGATAGAGATCGCATATCGCCATGCTACTCCCACTCTTGTCATTGATGTTGTGAGCAATCTACCCCCGTTTCTATTGCTTGCCACTGTCATTGATGATGTCCCTTTATCTTTGTTTTGAGCTCGTGTGGATGCGTAGTTCGCTGTCCAGACAGGCAATAGCCAAATACATGCTAGCTTCTTGTGCGTATACATATCTTTACATGTATGCGTGATTTTTGTTTGGAAGTCTTTCTGAAGTCTGAAATCTTATTTCTGGCTTGCCAGAGAATTTTTGTTCAAGCGGGGGCTGCTTGAAAAGTTCTTCTTTTTGATTTTCACCACATAAAAAGAATAAAAATATATATATGTCGAAGATTGATTGTTGTTAGTTTGCTCCATATTGCAAAGCTTTTTAAATTAATTAGATGCAGCGAGTCTCTTTGACCTTAATCGTCACACACGAGCCACGCTCGATAGCACAGTGTTGCCACTACTACTATCCCATCTAACCCTCATTACCCAACACTAACAATCTTCACAATCTTCTATTGAGTATCGATATCAGCAAAGTCAGTTCTACGGCGCGCAATTCAAACACGGTAGAGACGTCTGTTTCAACGGTTTCTCTACGCGGGCTCACATCGATTTCCATCTCGCTTGGTACCTGTCCATCCGGCATCTTTCTCAAGCTCTCGTGTGGGTATTTGTATTGTCTCTTAATCTTCGTACACTTCAGCATGTACCTATTATTCTCTAATACCTTAGTTATCTGAAATGGACCTCGAAATTTAGAATCAAGTTTGGTTTGGTTTTTTTCACTATTTCTCAGCAATATAAAATCTCCTACGTCAATTTCTTATTATTTTCGCTTTGCACTTCTCATATTTTCCTGCACTTTCCATATGTTTCAAGGCCCTTGCTCTTGTTTCAGCTAAATTGACCTCAGTCTCTATGTCACAGATCGGATTTAAACCTAGCGGTCGCGCAATTTTTCCCATCAATAATTCGAAAGTGCTTGCTTTGGTGACTCTGTTATTGGTACAATTGATGGCCAACTGAATCTCTCCCAAAGCATATTTTTTCCAAGCCCGTGAACTTGTTTTTACAGCAGTCAATAGATTCTTTAGAGTACTCATTAATCTTTCTACTTGGCCGTTAGCACGACTTGCCCCCGTGGCTATCAAGTGTATCTGAATCTTTTGTGACTTACAATACTCTGTAAACCTAGCACCAGTGAAGCTTCTTCCTTGATCTGCCACTACTCGATTTGGCACGCCAAATAATGAAATCAAATTTTTCAGTGCCACTACGCAACTTTCCGCACTCAGTGTATAAGTATGGGAAAGATACACATATTTAGTATACGCATCAACAAGTACAACAATGTATTCTTTGCGGTCACTTTTACCGCTAAGCTTGCCTGTGATGTCCATGTGCACAGTGTGCCAATTAATGCTTACTTTCGGTATAGGGCGTAATTCAATTTGTGGTTTCCCTGAACTGGATTTTGTTACTCTGCAAGTTATGCAATTCTCCACAAATTTTCGAACGTATTTAGCCATGCCTTCAAACCAATAGCAATCATAAACTTTATCAAGAGTCTTTTCCCATCCAAAATGCATAATGGCTTCATGTACTTGATTGATAACCGACCATCTAAATGCTCGAGGTATTACTGGCAGGCAAAGGGTTTTATGATTTCTTTGAATTTTTCTAAACATAGTACCCGCTCTCAATTCATATGTCTTAGACAGTTCTAGGGGATAATCATCATTCTTTAGTTTATAAACTATCTCTACAATATCTTCATCTTTCTGTTGTTCAGCACAAATCCAGTCTTCCGAAATCTCTGTCAAATTAACTCGTTTTTCGATAATTTTGGCTTTCTCTGTCGACTTGCAGGGCACTGGATTTCTAGATAAGAAGTCAACGTGTGCCATACGCTTGCCTTGACGATATTCTATCTCAAAATCAAATGTTTGAAGGAATTCCCACCAACGATAGACTCTGGGTGACAACTCTATTTTTGTGCGAGACGATTTTAGGGAGTTACACTCTGTGAATATAACAAACTTTCTGCCATGCAAATAGTGTCTGTTTGCGTCAGATGGCAACGCCGAGCAGCTGATCCGGCTGCTCCACACGATACTCCCCATCGATAGTATCGATACCCGACGATCGGCTATCGTGGAGTTGACCATCGCTAATTAAGCTAATAAGTAAAAAGGAATATCTCGCAAGTCACCCCCGACTTGCTTTTCATTCTTTTTTTGTACACACATTCAATTCTGCACATACTCTTGTGCCCCGCCGAAAGTTGCCAAATAAAGCAACAGTTAATTTAAACCTAGTGCAACTCCGCGTTTTGTTTTCCCTAACTGCACTTCCCCTTTACTCCGCAGCTCATTAACGTATGTATATACGTACATACAACAGCAGCGGACACATAACAGCAGCTGAACACAACTCAACAGCGACGAGCAGCGGATTCTTCGCCGCTCACTCTCACAGGAATCACACACCCTAGGACCCCAGGATTTCATTACCGCCCACTACAACAGTGTCTAAAATGTTTGACAGCGTTAACTACGGCTAGCGTTTCTAATTCATACGACGTCTACTTGGCTTCATAAGGAGTTGTAGTCCTGCTGTAATACTCCACCACGTGTGGCTTGCCCTGAACTCTTTGTATGAGTATAGTTCCTTACCCGATTGCGCTGACTGATGCCAGTGTGCAGCTCAATGGGATACTGGGGATCGAAGAGAACCAACACCGGCTTGTCAGTTAGAATCGCAATAACTTTCTTGCGAACCCCCTCATGCTCTTGCTTCCACTCAAAACTACTTTTCTCTGTCGTAATAAGGTATAGTGGTTTCATTAGTTGCGAAAACCCGGGAACAAATTGGCGAAAGTATGATGCCAATCCTATAAACTGTCTTAACGTTGCAATCGATCGAATTGATTTCCTAAAAAAGAAGCATTTGTCTATATTAAATGAAAATCCAGCCTTTTGAAGAATATTCAATACGAATTGTAGTCTCTCCAGCGCCAATTCTTTTGTGGAAGCTACTACGAGGATGTCATCCATGTAAACAATGACAAATGAATAAGCGACGTCTCCCAACGCCTTCATGACTGCGCGTTGAAAAACTGACGGCGTACTGTTTATGTGGAATAACAAATGCTGTTAATTCAATAGACTTGATGCATGGGCACCTTATAATAGCCACTAGCCATGTCTAAACAGGTAAAGAATTTCGCTCCACACAATCTAGCTATCTGATCGGCTATTAGAGGTAGAGGAAATTTATCTGCTACAGTATTTATTATACTCTATAATCTACACAGAGCCTCGCTGTTCCATTCTTTTTCTTCACTAACAATGCCGGGCTAGCAAATAGAGATCTGCTGGGTCTAAGAACCTTGTTCAGTAACAACTCTTTCACTTTGTCTCGCACTAGGTCCCTCTCACTTGGACTAAATCTATATGGTCGTCTCTGTACAGTTTTATTTTTATCGACCAGTCTAATATTCATTTCGCCTGTAGTAACACGAGTCTTTGGAGTTCCCATTATAAACGCTTCTGAATAAGATTTCAATAACATTATTAATTTCTTTTTCTCTTATCCAAATATAACAGTTTCAATATTATCAAACGAGTTGTTGAATACAGCAGTACGCACATTCCTTGTTTTAGCTTTTACTATTTCGGCTCCATCGCATGACACTATAGCTGAGACTCCTTGTGCTAAAATTTCACGACCTAACACAATTTCGTTGCGTATGCACTGATCTGGTATTACATGAAATATTATGTTTAGACAATTTTCATTGATTATCGCATCGCCACTTATCTGACTGGTACTTATAACACCTTCAGCGCCAATGCCTTTTAGTGTAACAATTTGGTTTGTTCTACTTCCACTTAGCTTATTTGAGAAGCTCTCTTTAACTAATGAGCACTTTGCTCCCGAGTCGAACATAATTGGAAATTTCTCACCCTGCAGCAGCATACTCGTTTTAGGCTCATCCACAACGCATAGATTAACTTGCTTCTCTTTAACCGCTCCAGATGTACCTCCAGCTTGAAGACATTGTGATGCTATATGGCCTTGCTTGTGACAGCGATAGCAAGTAACACTGCTCTTTCTATACTCTCGAAGCTCGTGCCTCTGGGGACCACCATTGCTCTGCATCAGACTCCTGCATTCAGACTTCTTGTGTCCCATTTTTCCGCATTGATGTCATTTAATGGACATCATCTTGACTCGATTTGCCGCTACATATTCGGTTCCGAAATGCTGTGACCTCTTGTCGAGTGTAAACACCTGCAACTCCGACTGCAAATCACGTCTGTTTTGAACTTTTGCAGTGTAGGTGATTTTTTGAATACGGCGATCATAGTAAGCTAAGTGTCCCAAGACGACTGACACAGCAATTTCTTCGGCGTCATGTTTCGCCATTTTGTCAAGAGTGACGTCACTAAGCGACTTGCATACAGCGACAGACATTCTCCGCCGTTTGGACGACTGTTAAGCAAATGTAAAAATGCGGCTGATGGCGTCTCCGTGCTGGTGTATCTCTGCTCAAATAGTTGCTTAAATTCCGACCAGGTTATACCTGCATAGCATACTTGTGACAGCCTCTGCGATGCCGTCCCCTCAAGCTCTTTGCTTAATGCCAGAACTAATGCCAGAACTAATGGCTTCTCAGTTAGTACAATATCAACAGTAGCGCACCATTGCGTTGCGTCTGTACCCAAAAGATCGGCATTGAATTTCGGCAATGCAACGACGCCATTTTGTTGCGGCTCTCGAACCGACGCTTGCAAAGTTTTTGCCAATTCAACAAAATTTCGAAGCTGCTGCTCCATCAACATACGCAAGTGATCTTCAATGGTTAGTTGACGAGGACTGGATCCCACTTCTGATGTCGAAGATTGATTGTTGTTATTTTGCTCCATATTGCAAAGCTTTTTAAATTAATTAGATGCAGCGAGAATCTTTGACCTTAATCGTCACACTCGAGCCACGCTCGATAGCAAAGTGTTTCCACTACTATCCCATCTAACCCTCATTACCCAACACAACAATCTTCACAACTTATGCAACACTATCGATAGATTTAGTACATGCAACTCTATTGAGTATCGATATCAGCAAAGTCAGTTCTACGGCGCGCAATTCAAATACATCTTTCATTCCACGACATATATATATATACTAGCAAACCCGGCGAACTTCGTTTCGTTTACCAAATGGCTTTATTTCTTTTGGTGATTAATAGATGAAGAAATTTATTTTTTTTTATTTGAAAAGGAATAATTTTGATTCATTTCACAACAGTAATGAATTTATTTCAACTACAAAAATAAAGTGTTATTTGGTGTTTGCGTCAGATGGCAACGCCGAGCAGCTGATCCGGCTGCTCCACACGATACTCCCCATCGATAGTATCGATTCCCCACGATCGGCTATCGTGGAGTTGACCATCGCTAATTAAGCTAATAAGAAAAAGAAATATCTCGCAAGTCACCCCCGACTTGCTTTTCACTTTGTTTTTGTAAACAAATTCAATTCTGCTCATACTCTTGTGCCCCTCCGAAAGTTGCCAAATAAAGCAACAGTTATTAAAACAAGTGCAACCCCGCGTATTGTTTTACCAACTCCACTACCCCCTCACTCCGCAGCTCATCAACGTATGTACATACGTACATACAACAGCAGCGGACACATAACAGCAGCTGACCACTCAACTCAACAGCGACGAGCAGCGGATTCTTCGCCGCTCACTCTCACAGGAATCACACACCCTAGGACCCCAGGATTCCATTCCCGCCCACTACAACATTTGGTCCTTCGAGCCGGATCGAATATCCTTTCGATAGAATATCCTTTCGGGAAGAATATCCTTTCGTCTTTACCAGCTCGCACCGCGGGAATCTCAAGGGTTATATCCAGATAAGTACAAGTGTGATTTCTTCTAAAAGATCAACTGTCTCGCGTTTGTTTTTAAATCCATAAAAACAAAACGAAACGCAAAGTTGAACGTCCTCGGCAAGAAGTTATAGCTGAGCCGAGTTACAGCTATACATACATACATATATACAAGCATACGTCTCAATACGTGTGTGTGTGGTTTTGTATGTGTAGTTGCTGACCGGCCGTCCGTTATCAGCTTGTCTTCTTTGCGCTGTTCACTCACATTCACGCACTAACGTTTAAAGATAAGCAAGCATTTGTTTGTGTTTTTTTCGTACTTTATCTTTATCCAACTGTGTTATTCTACACCTGTGGATATCTAATTAGATCCACCTGGGTACTGTGAATCGGTAATAGACTTTTTTCGGTCGTGCTAGCACCAGATGCCCATCGGTGACAAATCATCACACCGACGAACTTCATCTGTTGCAGCACCACACAGTGTCAGGCGATTCTCCATATCGCCCATTCCAGCAGGCCTCAATTTGCCTGTCCCAAGCCCGTCGTCTTCTCGTCTTAACGACAAGACCCATTCCGCTGCTGCGCCCTTAAGTCACTCCACATCTGTCATGGCCCTTTCCGACTTCAATTCCATTGCAATAAAACTTATCCAGTTTAATGATCGACTCAACAGACCCTCGAGAGGAACTCCTACTCTCTACACCCTCCAAGTCTGTAGTGACCACATTAACTCCTTGTGGCACAAAGTTGAGTCTGAGTACGAGCGTTGCTCTCGGGTTCTCAATCCTAAGGAACTCAGCGATGATGTTTTGGCCATGGAGTCGACCTACGACCACTGCTACAGCATATATGAGCAGTGTGTTGCCATGCTAAGTCAGCAGATTGACGATGCATCTACTCTGCTCCGTCCTGCAGCTCCTCCCGCTCCTACAGCTGCCTTTTCCACTGGCTGTCGACTACCGCCCTGCGACATTGAGGTGTTTCACGGGGATTACACCAAATGGACCACGTTCCGAGACCTTTTCACGGCGATCTACATCAACAACCCTCAGTTGACTGCCGTAGAACAGCTGTTCCATTTGAACGCCAAAACAAGTGGCGAGGCCAAGGCAATTGTAGCACGATCTCCGCTGACTAACGACGGCTTCTGTTCAGCGTGGGCCGCTCTCTCTGAAAGGTTTGAAAATAAGCGGCTATTGATTAATAGTCAGCTTAAAGACCTTTTCAACCTATCTCCAGTTACCTCAGAGACTGCAGATGCACTCAAAGGACTACAGAGCACAATCCACGGTTAGACAGCGTTAGAACACTCTAACGTCTCCACAGACAACTGGGATTGTCTCCTTATATTTCTTTGCTCCTCCAAGCTTCCTAAGGCGACCCTTGCCCTTTGGGAGCACAGCTTATTGAGGAAATATGAGATCCCCACCTGGCAAGAGATGGACAGATTCCTCGGAGAACGATATCTCACTCTTGAAGCCATCGAGGATGTCATATCGCCCGTCTCGAACCGTCAGCCCCTAGGAGCCAGCCATTCCAAGGCCACTCCAAGAAGCTCAGGACCGGATCGGATTCACTCCTACAGATCCATCATCAGGTTAGCGGCTCCAAAATGTGATCTCTGCTCCAAAGAGAATCACCCCGTGCGTGTCTGCACCAAGTTCCTGCAGATGTCGGTCCAACAGAGGTCGACATACATAACTCGAAGTGGGTTATGTAGTAATTGTTTCGCCCGCAGTCACCAAGTCCGTGACTGTCCCAGTCAGCATAGCTGCTATGTCTGTACACGGCGACACAATACCCTTCTGCATCGCGACGTCTCAGCTCCGAGTCGCGACTCTCTTTCCACTTCAACCGTTCTCGCTGCCTCAAGCGCTCCGGATCATCCTCTGTCCAACATACAGTCCACTACTTCCAACACTGTGCAAAGCTTTTTTGCTACCAACACGCGAGGAGTCCTCTTGGGCACTGCCATTGTCCACATATGTCACGCAGGTGTGACATACCCCGCTCGCGCGTTGCTCGACTCTGGATCCGAAGCCACTTTTATTTCCGAGCCACTCAGCAACTCAATTCAGTTGCCTTTCCAGCCAATTCTGGCCCAAGTGTCCGGCCTGAGTCAGAGCACTGAGGCCCAATCACACAAAGTGTGTGGCTTCCAGATTGGGTCTCCACTTAACCCCAACGTGCGCATTGATGCAACAGCCTATGTGCTCCCACACCTCTCTGGAGACCTTCCGTCAACGAGTATACCCCACGGCGTTTTCCACAATCTGCCACACCTCAAGTGGGCAGACCCATCTTTCTGCCGTAGCTCAGAGATTGATCTCCTGATAGGACCGGATATCCTTCCGTCTATCCTATTGGGAGAATTCAAACCGAATCTCTGCGGAACTCTGCTCGGCCAAGAAACTATTTTCGGCTGGGTTCTCACGATTCCTCGTTCCACGGCAAAGCCGATCGCATCGCTCTCCGCTCGCATCAATCTTATCAATGCGAGTCCTCGACAGCAGCGGCCCACCGAGGACTGCTCTCCAATATCCGGAGAGGCTTTCACATCTGACCAATTTCCGCCTTCAGCGATCCCAAGAGTGCCACCGACAACCTCTACGACCCAAAGGAATCAGCGCTGTCGTCGCCAGGAAGGCTTTTGCAAGGACAATCGCTCTACACCCCTCCGTGCCGCTGCCTTTGGAAGCTGGCCTGCAAGACCCTCTGTCCTATCAGCCATCCACGACCACTGTTCAGAAAATCTCATTTCGATGTCCTCCATTTCAGAATACGGCGCCTGAGGACCAGCCCAGCACCTTTCGATGCCGGGCCTGTAAGGGATTCCACGCTCTCCGTCAATGTCAGCGATTCCTCCAGCTGACTGCGGAGAAGAGGCTTCGGGTAGTACTCGCCAAACGGTACTGCCCGAATTGTCTTGCCCATCAGCATTCAGGGACATCATGCCGGACTCTCCAGGGATGTCGCAAGTGTGGAGGAGATCACCACTCATTGCTGCACCTCGAGTCGGTAGAGTACCAGCTGCGGCCGCCTAGGCCTCGGAACCCGCCCCGATGCCGATCGCACTGCCAGTGGAAAACTGCTGCGAAGCTTACTGCTTGCCCTTTACCCCAAAGCAGCAGGACTAAGAAAACGGCAACTACACCCAACATCGGTCGCCCCAATCCAGGAGGGTCATTGTTTGCAACAACGTTGCAAGGAGGCCGGAATGTTTGCGTCAGATGGCAACGCCGAGCAGCTTATCCGGCTGCTCCACACGATACTCCCCATCGATAGTATCGATTCCCCACGATCGGCTATCGTGGAGTTGACCATCGCTAATTAAGCTAATAAGAAAAAGAAATATGTCGCAAGTCACCCCCGACTTGCTTTTCACTTTGTTTTTGTAAACAAATTCAATTCTGCTCATACTCTTGTGCCCCACCGAAAGTTGCCAAATAAAGCAACAGTTATTAAAACAAGTGCAACCCCGCGTATTGTTTTACCAACTCCACTACCCCCTCACTCCGCAGCTCATCAACGTATGTACATACGTACATACAACAGCAGCTGACCACTCAACTCAACAGCGACGAGCAGCGGATTCTTCGCCGCTCACTCTCACAGGAATCATTTGAGGACCCCAGGATTCCATTCCCGCCCACTACAACATTTAGTTTAACTTCCCTAAGTAACTGGAAGA